>CM070562.1:46094886-46569886 GCA_036346405.1 Phyllostachys edulis | reverse complement strand
CTTATTTAGCATAGCCCACAGCATTGTAAACAAGGTGTGGTTCACAACTTCAGTTTGTCCGTTTGTTTGGGGATGACATGTAGTAGAAAATAGTAGCTTTGTCCCAACTTGTTCCAAAGTGACCTCCAAAAGTGGCTCAAAAATTTCGCATCATGATCCGAAACAATTGTATTGGGTACCTATAACATCCCAATTTTCTGAGCCTTAAAAATCCTTTGCATAGTTAGTAGGGAGAAAATTCACCATTTGGATTTATTTGACTTTAATTCAAAAGCTTAATATTGAACCTTGTGCATCAAAATAATTTAATATGATTAAAGTCAACATCAACAATAGTCAAAACTATTTTATTAGGATTCTATGTGCTTGGATATATTTTTTAGATTTTTCTAGAATTATTCGAAGTTCATTTGCTATTTTCTAATTGCCATTTGGATTTTCTGGTATTTTATAAAATAGAAAACCTATTTAAATCTCAGTTAATCCCTTTGGGCCTAAACCCAACCCTATCCTATTTCGGCCCAACTCCTGTGCAGCCCAGCTCAGCCGCGTGCGCCCCATCTCTCGCTGACAAGTGGGAAGCCTCTGTTCCTCTTTTCTTCGCGCGCTCAACTCAGTTCGCCACCATTGGATTTTGTTTGAATGGTCATGATCAATTGGGCTGTTCGGATGGTCCGAGCGTCACACTCGATGTGAGCCGTCCGATCAAGAATGGACGGTCAAGATCGAATGGGCTGTTCAGATGGTCCGAATGTCACACTTGATCTGGATCGTCCATTTCAAATCTGATAGTTAGAATGGGTGGTCCAAACGTTCCTTTCGTTCGCGTTCGCCTAGCCTCACTGCCAGGTGGGCCCATGTTCGTTGTCGTCTCTGAGTCAGCTTCGTCCTCGCAAGTTCATCACCACTGCCGCCATTGAAGGACCTCAAGCTCAATCCGACAATGTCGATTTCCAAGCTAAAACCTTCTAGATTTCTTTGCCAAACCTTATCTCTTGATATCCCGCACCTGTATCTGGTTTCAATCGTGATCAAATCCCTTTCTATCCCCGGGATTTCCAAATTTGGTTTCGTGTTCTTCACGGACTCGATTTGGAGATTTCCTTTCTCGAGCCGCCCGACCCTTATAAAAGGCATCCCTGGGATCGCAAGAACACCCGCACCAAGAACCCTAGCTCAATTTCACCCCGAGAGCTTTAGCACCGCCGCAATTGGAGATTTAGGTTTCGGTCACCGAAACCCTAAAACTTCAATTCCGCCGTCGTCAGTAACGCCCTGCCTCCGTGGAGCACGCTGTCGTGTTCCTCATCGTCTAAGCTATCTCCAGAGCCCTTCCTCGTCGTCAGAGCATCGCCAGAGCTTTGATCCGACAAAACCCGAGGAGCTTCGCCGCTTCGAGCTCGCCGCCGGACATTACCATCGTCCTCTACCACCCGGAGTTGGCTCATTAGGTTCGCAATAACCTAAGCTTCATCCTGGTTCCCCTCGCCTCCGGTGGATCGCCGCCATTCGCCGGTTGCCATTGGTTCTAGTGCGCCGCCGCGTCGCCGTCGAGCCATGTCATCGCCATCTCAGCGCCACCTCAGCCTCTGTGCTTATGTGTTGCGTGCATGGCGCCGTGTCAGCATGCACGCGTGGCAGCCTCGCCAGCCCAGATCTGAATTGGTTCGGTGGACTTGGTCTTCCGTGAACCGAGTCGCTGACATGTGGGCCCCATACGCCAGTGATTTCCTTTTTATTTCTTTTCTGGTATTTTCAATTGGAAAATAATTCGGATTATTTTGAAATTAGGATTTCTTTTAGATTCAAACTTACAAAGCCCATATCTTTTGCATCCGAACTTCGATTGAGCCCATTCAAATTTCTAAATTCATCTAAATTCAAGATCTATCTATCTGGGATTTTTATTTAGTTTTCGGAGTTTGTTTTGGCTCTATTATTTATTTGTTTTGTTTGTTTGCTTTGTTTGCGAGTAGACGTTGATACTTCGGGAAGAATTGAAAAAGAAGGAGTACCTCAAGATCAAGATCAGTACCTAGACCTATTTCAAAGAAAGTCATACCTTTGATCATATTGAATCCTAGTTTTCAAAAGTTATATTGATTCAAATTATTGCATCTACTTTAAGTATTTATTTAAATGCTTTTGGGTTTAGTTATTAATCTAATTTGTTACAACCACCTTGTCTAATTGTTATGTCTTAATCTTTTGTCACCCTAGATTGGTTTATTTAGTTGGTATTATCGTAGCACCAATGTGGGTTGGTTAGATACGATTAGTCTGCTTAGCCATGCCACGAGTCATTATCTCATGTGGGTTGCAATTATAAACCTGACTAAGTGATTATGGAACTATGTGATAAACTGTGTGTACTATGTGGTATTACTCGTTGATGGCATATGTTGCACTTAACCAACAGGATGGGAACGGATTTAGACGGAGGCAAGTGGACTGTGTATTGTTATGGTGGATCTGTGTGCATGGGCTTAAAAATCTATGTACATAGGACTTTGTAGTAAATTAGAAGTCTTGCCTTGGTCAATTAAGGATTTAACTTTGTGCGCCATTGAACTGAGCCTTACTGTACGACCACATGCCTGGTATGGGATGGGCCTAACTTAGTAAGTTATGGATTCTTGACATTGCTACTCAGGTTGTAGGTTAGACTGTGTTGATTGGGTGGAGGTGTGCTACCAAGTAGTTTCATCACGGGGCGGTTTGCCGTGTCACTTTCCAACGGTGTGTGTCGTACCTATCGCTGTGTATGGCTGGGTATGATGGTTTGTAAGCACACTGGGAGTATCAATACTTGAGATGAAGTTTTTGAAACATTTTGTTATGACTAGTGCTTGCAACACTAGTTGTATCTTGTGGGTAAAGTGTACAAACTCTGCAAAGTGTTAAATTAATCTATTCGAATAGCCACGTTCGCGGTCATGGACATGCTCGGGGATTTCTCACGAGGGGTAGATTTTCATAAAATGTTTGGGAAGGGAGCTATGTGATCTAAGTCATATGGCTATGTGAATAGCATGTTTAGGTTATGTGTCTTTGTGAAATCAAACTGTTAAATTATTATTGTTATTTGTTTCACTTATGCTTTCAATCTATTATTCGTATTCAAACTGCAAAAATTGCATTTCTGCAAAAGAACCACAGAAGCCATTCCTTTGGAATAAGCTATCATATATAAATTGCATTCTGTGGTGTGACTTGCGAGTACGGTTGTGTACTCATGCTTGCTAAATCAAATCAACAGAAGAGGAGGAGTCATCGCCTGCTTTCGAGGAGTTCGTTGAAGGTGCTTGATCGTAGGGTCTTGATCCCAGTCAGTTGCTTGTGGTGAATTGATGGGATGCCGCTGCCGTTTCTGTTTTCGCTGCTATTTAATTCTCTGTTAGCCCTGCGTGGCTTAATAAGTGTAAACTCGACCATAAGGTCAAAACCCTTATTTGTTAATCAAATTACTCGTTTATACTATTATTCGTCTTGTGTGGATCGATGTTCACCTATGTTGAAACTGTGTGCATTAGCGTGATTCTGGACTAGTGCAATATACACAGAGGGTCTAAAATTGTATTTTTGAGTCCCGATAGTACCCCATGTAAGCGAATAATCTCCTTGAAAAACAAATCAGCTATATTTGTAGCATCATCGCTCTTGTGACAAGGTATAAAGTGTGCATTTTAGAAAAATGATCCACAACCATAAAAATACTATCTCTCTCCTTGTTTGTCCTAGGCAATCCTAAAACAAAGTCCATAGATATATCCTCCTATGGTGCACTAGGAATAGGAAGAGGCATATAAAGTCCATGAGAATTGAGACGGGACTTAGATTTGTTGCATGTAGTGCAGTGAGCCACATAGCATTCGACATCACATCTCATCTTTGGCCAAAAGAAATGGGCGGGCAATACATCTTCAGTCTTCTTTGCTCCAAAATGCGCCATCAGCCCTCCTCTATGTGCCTCCTGCAATAACAAAAGACGAATGGAGCTAGCTGGAATGCATAGCTTGTTAGCACGATAAATCAAACCGTCATTTAGCACGTACTTATTCCATGTTTTTTCCATTCTTACAATTATCAAGCACTTCTTTAAAGTCCAAATCAGCAGCATATAATTCCTTAATTGTTTCCAAACCAAAAATCTTATGATCAAGTTGAGATAACATGGTATAGCTTCTTGTGGCGACCCGGCTAGGGGCCTCACCCGAGAGGTCCTCCAGGACCTCCCAGGAGGTCCCAAGGACCTCTCGGGTAGTCCTCCCAGGCTCCCAGGAGGTCCAACCGGACCTCCTAGAGGTCCAGGGAACTGACCCGAGGAGGTCTTGAGGCTCAGGACCTCCCTAAGAGCCACGACCAGACCTAGGGGAGGTCCAGAGACCAACCCGAGGAGGTCATGGGACTTGGAGAAGTCCTAACCCTCCTGTGATCCGAACCACTCCCAAGGATCAATGGCTTGTTCTTACAACAATTGCAAGTGATAACATACATCCACACGAGACTTTATTAACAACAAGAAAGTTGATTACAAAGTTGCTTACAAGCCACGACAACAAGGCAAAATACACAATGGATGCAAAACCAGCAAAACCATGTCCACCCAATACACCACAGGTAATTGGCTGGAGGGCGTGGCTTAGTTGATCTGGTCCTCATCATCATCAAAGAAGTCTTCTCCTGCTCAATTCATCAATCAAGCAAGAATGAGCACAACAACCGTGCTCGCAAGTTACACCCGTCAATTAACAGAATGACATGCATAATGGATATCTCAAAGAAAGGCATAATATGGTTAGTTTGCATAAAGCCAAGTTTGTTTCAAATACAAGTATTAAGTTCCAAAGCTTATAACAATAATTAAAATTCATTTGCAAATTCTCATTTTACAGTTGGATAACTTTCATTAATATGATGGTGAAGGATACCCTCTTGTCACAAGGCTCCCTACCCAACCCATTTGGATAGAAATCCAAATAAACTAGTTTTTAACCACCCATTTTGAAAACAAACTAGCGGTCTAACTTTGAGCAGCTTTGCTAGCACGTCCATAACCGTGGACACAGCTATTCGAATAGTTTTACACTCTGCAGAGGTGTGCAACTTTACCCACAAGACACGTTTTCTCTAGTTTGTTTGGCACCCGGCTGTACCACCACTCACTGCCGAAGGTAAGTGGTCTAGAGCACATGACAAGGCCTTTACAATGCATCATTCCACATGATCCATCCACTCTAAGGTTTCGCCCTTCCCAGGGCCCCCTCTTGAGCCAGGTGGGTACAACATAGTCATAAAAGACAGGCCATGAAAGACCACCCACTATTTTGCCGGATCAATCGCGGTGATAACTTTGCAAATTAGTTGGCCAGGTCCCGCCCACACAGGACAAGTGGTTGCACGATAAGGCATAGCAAAATACACTCGTAGACTGATCCTTAACTGACCCGGGCAGCCACCACAACCCTGGGGCATCGGATCACACGACACCTGTGCATAGACTTGCACCATCCAAACAACCAATGCCGCCCAAGTCCAAATCCATTTTCTATTCCTTTGCTTTTCAAACCTCCATGGTACACCAATGCCATGGTCATTTGTAAAACCCCCATGACACACCAATGCCATGGCCCAGATCATTATACAAGTGACATTCTTGGCCAAAACCTCCCGAACCAAGATTCTTTTCTCTAAGCATGGCTAAGCTCTAGTTTTTCAAAGGTCTTGGTCCACCTTATTGCGTAAACCAGGTTTTGCCTAGGGTGACAACAGGTTCGGCTCAAGATCAACAGTGGTCATACCAAGGAAATTTAGGCATAATTATGAATTTAAAGACATGCATTGAAATAACTTAGTAAGGTAAGCATGCATTAACATTTGAAATGGAATATACATAGGTTGAAATAATGGGTGCAATATGATCAAGAGTGTAACTTGCCTTGCTCAAAGGCCTAGATGTCTTCTTCTTCTTCGGGGAGCTCTTGCTCTTCAGTGTCTTCACAATCTACAGGAGGAAACCACAGCAACTCAATACAAAGCTCAAATAAAACCCAAAGAAACTTCAATGAAACTCCAAAATAAAACTAACAGAGAGGCTAGGTCAGTTTGGAGGAGGTCCAAGGAGCTTGCTGGGGGAGGTCCAAAGCTCAAGGGAGGACGTCCAGGAGCTTTGGAGGAGGTCCGAAGCTCAAGGGAGGAGGTCCACGAGCTGCTTGGTTGCTTTGAAGAATGGAAATGGGGAAAAAGATGAGGATGAAGGGCTGCCCAAGCTTATATAGCTGGAGCCATTGAGATTTCCCAGGGTATAGGTGTTCATGAGTTGGTGAGAAGGACAATGAAAGCAGGCAAGGGATGTGATAAAAGTATGGCACGGGTGCTGCAAAAAGCGGTAGCATTTAATGTGATACAACAGGCATTAAATATGGGGAGACTCCCTTGAGCAAAGGACATAGTCAAAGGATAAAGAAAAATGGGTGTGACAGACAAGTGGGACCAGTCAAAGCTCAAGGGAAGGTCCCGCGGACAGGAGGTCCAACAGACACCACAATGGGGAGGTCCTGACGGTCAGATTAAATCAAGGGGAGGTCTGGGCGGTTAGGATCTCCAGAGGGGAGGTCCTAACGGTCAGATCTAACAAAGGGGAGGTCTGGACAGTTAGGATCCCAAAGGGGAGGTCCTAACTGTCAGATCTAAATAAGGGAGGTCCTGATGGCTTAGATCTCCAGAGGGGAGGTCTTAACGGTCGAGATCTAAACAGGGGAGGTCCTGATGGCTAAGATCTCCAGAGGGGAGGTCTTAACGGTCAAGATCTAACAAAGGGGAGGTCCTGACGGCTAAGATCTCGAGAGGAGGTCTTAACGGTCAAGATCTAACAAAGGGGAGGTCCTGACGGCTAAGATCTCCAGAGGGGAGGTCTTAACGGTCAAGATCTAACAAAGGGAAGGTCCTGACGGCTAAGATCTCCAGAGGGGAGGTCTTAATGGTCAAGATCTAACAAAGGAGAGGTCCTGACGGCTAAGATCTCCAGAGGGGAGGTCTTAATGGTCAAGATCTAACAAAGGGGAGGTGAGCGATAGCGAGATAAGAAGCGGGAGAAGTGGGAGCCACTGGATTTCTATCAAACGGGTCAAGGCAATTGGGCCATTCGGACCGAGCGAATGCTCCAACAGATCGAGGCCGTCCAATACGAATCGGACGGTTCTAAAAGAGTGGGACGTTCGGACCATCCGAACGTCTCACCAAGATCAAACCGTCCAATGCAAATCGAACGGTACACAAGTGATAGAGATCTGGATCAAGCGAAAGGCTTGAACGGACACGAGAGAGGTCCAAATAAACAAGGAGGAGGTCCTAGAGGACATGGGGAGGTCCTAGAGGACACGAGGTGGTCCAAATAGACAAGGGGGAGGTCCTAGAGGACGTGGGGAGGTCCTGAAGGACACTGGGAGGTCCAAATAGACAAGGAGGAGGTCCTAGAGGATGTGGGGAGGTCCTGAAGGACACAGGGAGGTCCAAATAGACAAGGAGGAGGTCCTAGAGGACGTGGGGAGGTCCTGAAGGACACGGGGAGGTACAAATAGACAAGGAGGAGGTCCTAGAGGTCCTGAAGGACACGGAGAGGTCCAAATAGACAAGGGGGAGGTCCTAGAGGACGTGGGGAGGTCCTGAAGGACACGGGGAGGTCCAAATAGACAAGGAGGAGGTCCTAGCGGACGTGGGGAGGTCCTGAAGGACACGGGGAGGTCCAAATAGACAAGGAGGAGGTCCTAGAGGATGTAGGGAGGTCCTGAAGGACACAGAGAGGTCCAAATAATATCCAATTAGGTCCTATGAACACAGAGGAGAACACAGCCAACGCAGAAAAGAGGAGACCACCAAACTCCACAAACCCAAATAACCTCATGTGATTTTTAGTTGAAGTTCAAATTAATCCATTAAAATCCATTCTAAAATTCTCAAGTTAAGCTTTGAATTCTCATCAAAACAAAATGGTTCTTTTTATTTTGAAAGTTCAAAAAGGCTCCAAAAATCAGGGTGTTACACTTCTAGACAGTGCATCAGCAATCACATTGTCTTTACCTTTCTTATGTTTTATGATGTATGGAAACAACTCAATAAGTTCTACCCATTTAGCATGTCGTTTATTTAGTTTAGCTTGACTTCTAATATGTTTCAGCGATTCATGGTCAGAATGGATAACAAACTCTTTGGACCATAAATAATGCTGCCAAGTTTCAAGCACACGAACTGAAGCATACAATTCCTCATCATAAGTAGAATAATTCAGACTTGGCCCACTTAATTTTTCGCTGAAATATACAACCGGCTTACCTTCTTGAATCAGCACGCCTCCAATCCCAATTCCGCTAGCATCGCACTCTAACTCAAAAGTCTTACCAAAATCCAGGAGTTGGAGTAGTGGGGCGTGGGTGAGTTTCTCCTTCAACAAGTTGAATGCATTTTCTTGCGTAGGCCCCCATTTGAAGGGCATTCCTTTCTTTGTCAACTCGTTCAGTGGGGCAGCAATGGTGCTGAAATCCCTAACAAAATGCCGACAGAACCTTGCAAGCCCATGAAAGCTTCTCACCTGTGTGATAGTCTCAGGGGTCGGCCAACTCATGGCTTCAATTTTCACTTCATCCACCTCTATTCCCTGCGGAGTAACAATATAGCCAAGAAAAGAGACTCGATTTGTGCAAAAGGTGTACTTCTCAAGGTTACCAAACAAACGTGCATCTCTCAAAGCATTAAAAACAGCACGTAAATGATCCATATGTTCTTCATATGACTTGCTATAGATCAGAATATCATCAAAATAAACCACCACAAATTTTCCAATGAATGCACGCAAAACTTCATTCATCAAATGCATGAAAGTACTAGGTATATTAGTTAAACCAAAAGACATCACTAACCACTCATATAACCCGAACTTAGTTTTAAATGCCGTTTTCCATTCATCTCCCAATTTCATCCTAATCTGATGGTACCCACTACGCAAGTTAATCTTTGTGAAAATAATAGAACCACTCAACTCATCAAGTATGTCGTCTAACCTAGGAATAGGATGACGATACCGTATTGTGATATTATTAATGGCTCTACAATCAACACACATACGCCAACTACCATCTTTCTTAGGAACCAAAAGAATAGGAACAACACAAGGACTAAGGCTTTCCCGTACGTACCCTCGGTCGAAAAGATCACGGACTTGTCGCTGAATTTCCTTAGTCTCATCTGGATTGGTCCTATACCCCGCACGGTTTGGCAAAGTCGCTCCCGGAATTTAGTCAATTTGGTGTTCAATTCCTCTAATAGGTGGCAGTCCCGGGGGTATCTCAGTTGGAAACACATCCTCATACTCCTACAAAAGGTTAGTGACAACAGACGACAAAGAGCTAGATATATCATCAAGTGACAATAAAGCATCTTTGCATATCAAAGCATAGCATGGCATATCATTATCAAAAATTTCAGCAAGATCAGATTTGGTTGTAAGCATGACACAACCCTTTAATTTAATTCCCTCAGCCCTAGAGCTGGTGCCAACTTCTCTTTCTTAGGTGGAAAAACGTTCTTCACTACTTGCTGATTTTCAGATTCATGCTCACGTTCTTTCCTCTCCTTTTCAGCTTTCTCTTTATCACATTTCATAATTTCAGCAGGTGTCAAAGGTAGCAAAATTATTTTATTTCCTTTGTGCATAAGAGAGTACTTATTATTTCTACCATGATGAGTTGCATGGTATTAAATTCCCATGGACAACCTAATAAAAGTGTGCAGGCTTGCATAGGCACTACGTCGAAATTAGCAACATCATGATAGAAACCAATGGAAAAATACACTCTCGCAGATTGTGTTACCTTTACCTTACCACTGTTGTTGAACCACTGAATGTGGTACGAATGAGGATACGCACGTGTGGTCAAGTCAAGCTTCTTGACCAAATCTGAATTCACCAAGTATTATAGCTCCCGTCATCAATTATGACACGAACACAGCAATCCTTGATGATGAGGAACATCTGAAACAAATTATGGCGTTGTAGCTTCCCTGCTTACTCCCTTTGAGTGCTCAACACTCGCTACACAATTATGGTCCTATAATTCTCCGTAGCAGCAACACCTAAAATTTCCTCACCATCGCTATCTGTCTCATGATCATCATCATTACCTGCAAGGTTAGCTGCAAGAGCGTATTTAACCTCAACATCATTAGCACTTACATAACCACCGTCTTCTGTCTCAATGTACGCTCGCTGACTTGGAAAATCTTTCATGACGTGGCCCATCCCTTTGCAACAGTGGCACACAATCCCCATCGTACGACCCGTGGAAGAAACCGATGAAGAGCTCTACGCTGGTGCTTGCACACTAGTAGATTTGCTCATCTCAGGTGCGCGTGACGGTGGTGGCGGTGTTGTTGAACGCACCCTATTCACGGAGGGGCAACAGACCAAAAAACAGGAGGTGGGGCTGTCTTGGCTTGCCCCGGCATTGATCTTGATGTAGATGTACTTTCAAAGTTGCTCTTTGTCCTTTGTTGCCTACCCTGCAATTCCTTTTTTTTGCCAAACAAGCAAGCTGGAACAACCTATTGATATCATTATACTCTTTGTAATCAACTATATCCTGAATTTCACGCCTTAAGCCCCCATAAAAGTGAGCCATCTTATCCTCCTCATCCTCCACAACATTACAACGCAGCATGCCTATTTGTAGTTCTTGATAATATTCCCCGACAGATCTAATACCTTGGTCTAAGTGCTGCAATTTCTTACGCATATCATGTTTAAAAGCAGGAGGAACAAATCTAGCATGCATAGCTACCTTCAATCTATCCCATGTATCAGGTGTTAAGCCAGAATTAACTACTTTATTCCACCAAATGATAGCAAAATCTTTAAATTCACTAGTGGCTTGTCTGACTCTATGCACTTCAGGAACTAGATGGGTGTTAAATTTTTGTTCAACTGTCATCTCCCAATCTAGATAAGTTTTAGCATAATAAACACCCGCAAAAGATGATATGGTAAATTTAACTTCAGCAAATGGGTCATCATCAACACAAGCATTGTGGTGTTGAAAATTATTACCTCCCATACCGTGACGGTTGTGATGTAGGCAGTGTCGTTGACGTGCATCTTGAGTGGCAAAAACAGCACCGGTATCGTGGTTTTGCCTCTCATTATCATCTCCCACCTCAAGATCTTGGGAAACATCGTGATCATACTCGCGTCCATTGTTTGGTGGCTGATTCAGCATTCTTTCAAGGCGTGTAGTGAGTGCTGCAATACTATCGTTGATTGAGCGCTGCAATGTAGCCGTAGTAGCTTGAAGCTTCCTGTCGATGTCCTCATTAATGGTAGTACGTTGTTCATCCAAGAGCGTCATGAGCTCTCCCTTAAAAACACACTCTTGCTCATCAGATGTCTCACCTGCCATGGTTAGTAGAAAACAAGGACAACACAAAGGTATTATCCCTATCAACTACTAGGTGATGGAAGGTGAAATCACACACTCTCAAGTATCTTACCACACTCTTACAAGTGTTCTTACCAATGCAGCAGGTGGTACAGCCGGTGGCTAGTTCATGATACCGTGTCGAGCGTGGGTACGATTGTAAGAGGGGACCTATTCTGATCAAGAGTATATGGAGCTCAGAAGGCACAATATGGTAGCAAGGATTAGCAAAAACCGTAACCCAATTAGCAAAGCTGAATAAGGGTCCAAAGTATTTGTCACGATTGCTAGTCCAAAAGTGTTCCTAGTCCTAGCACAACGCCGTCTGAAACAAGGGAGCAAACACAAAGGATTCAACGGATGCAAGCAAACTTGATTATTTCTTTCTTTCTCTCTTTTTTTTGCTTCTTTTTTCCTTTTTTTCTTTCTTTTTGTTGCGAATGTGCACCTGACTCAAATCCCTTCAAATTTCTCTTCTGGGTCTAGGGAGGTATATGGGTCACAATTTTTTTTTTGTAAAAGGTAGGGGTATCAAGGTAATTAAAAGATACTCTCTCTCCCTCTCTCTAAACTTTGATTTTTTTTGATCGTGTTGCTGAAGTCAGATGAATCCTTCTGGTAGCACGAAAAAACCTCTTTTTTTCTTTTTCTGTCACAAACAAAAATCAATCTTGGTTAGGGTTTGCCACGGCAGGGACTTTGGTTGTCAAAGCAGCGCGAGGTGTAGCGGCGGCAAGGTGTTGGAGTGTCACGGTAGCAAGGTGCTGGAGTGCCGCAGCAGTGGTGGTGGCAGGGCAAATTGGCGGTCGTGGCAGGGAAGAGCGGCGGGGCGATTTGGTTGGCGCGGTAGGCATTTGAATTAGTGTCGGCATGGCAGAGGAGGGTGACGACTAGGGACCAAGAACACGACTCTAAACCAGTAACACGACTTAGACAAAGGACACAAATTCAACAACGCAAACCGAAGAACGGAAATTGTAAAGGCACAAAGGGTGATGGGACAACGGAAGAACACGAGGAACAAATTATTTTTGTGGGGCTAGTTTTCTGGAGTTTTTAGGATGATGAACATCAACTAATCTAAAAAGGGGGGAAAACTGTGATTACCTAACGGGCAACCTTTGCTCTCATACCACCTAATGTGAATGTGGCCCGATCTTCCGAAAGGTAGTGATATGTCAATTGTGGAGAACACGACGTTGATGATCCAAAGGCTCTGATCAAAACAGATCGAACCCCTCGCAATCACTACACCACTGCTCCGATGGTTATCAACTGTGTTGAACGCGGTTGACCTCGCCAAGAAGGCTATATCCTGCAAGTGAATCGAGAACACAAGCAAGAGAGTAGAAGATGCAATCTGAAATTGTATTGCAAATAATGATTAAGCTCGCAAAGTTGGGGTTCCTCAACCGAATGTGCGGCGAAACTGCTATGCAGAATAATCTAAAAAAACCCGCCTATAGAGGTGCTGGTTCCTACTGTCTATGAGGAGAAAAGTGGGAGAGGGAATTTTGGCCAGGGGCTTTGGCGCACAAGACAAGGGGTGCACATAGCCCTTGGTTTCCTATCCTATTACATGACCTGTGGGTCCAATGAAGGTGGCATAGCACCTAATACTCTTGGCCTGAAAAAGATGGAGTAGACGTAAAACTTGTGACCGAGCTAAAAGCGTGGGGAGGAGATCTTGTGTTGATGGACTTCCTTTTCTTGGGTGCAATCAGATGGACTTCCTTTTCTTGAGTGCAATCATCGCAGATGACCCCCTTGAGGGATCCTCCCCATTATTCCTAAGTAACAAAAGATCACAATTATTAGGTAGTATACCATTCTGCATAGATAAATTATTAGCACCTAGAAATGAGCGCACCTTAAGTGATGTGCATGAGCTCTTGTCATATGACCTTGTAGTTCAGCAACTGGATTTGGAGGGTTTTGTGTAGTGCGTGTATTTGAAGGAGTGATGTCCTCATCACGACCGTGTTTCTTTCCCTTTCCAGCCTTGTACACATCAGTTGCGTCCAGTGGTGAATTCATTACATCGAAGTCTGGGCCATGAATCTCCTTAGCAGCCTCAGTATATGCATCCTGTTGGACAAAATCATCAGTGAGCGAAAATCATTAGGGAGCGAAAATCATCAGGGACAAAATGCCGGAGAGGAGGAAGAGAAACTCTGAGAGAATCGAGGTGTTGGTTCAAGTTGTGAACTGGTCCAATTCGTTTGGACTTACCTCAACGTGGAGTAGTGAAGACTGGCAAGTCTTCGATACCATGGGAAACATTGATCGTCTTCATTGCAGTTTTCTCTCTTGTCTTTACTATTTTCGCATTTATATTTCTAGCTATTTTTGTGTAGAATTACTTAGCTAGAATTGTATTTAGTATTGACATATCCTTGGGGTGTCTTAGTGCAAACTTGGTATATATCTCTTGATTTGTGCTAAAAATCTTTAATTAGATCATACTTGATAAAATTGTTAAGTAAAACACTAGATTTAAAAAACCTCCTATTCACCCCTGTAGTCGGTCATCCTTGATCCTACAAGTGGTATCAAGCCAATGTTTCTCTTTGTTTTAGGCTAAACTGTCTAGGAGAGAAAGGATGGCTAGTGAGGGTATAGGCAAGGAACCTCTATTTGATGGATCAAATTATGCTTATTGAAAAATTAGAGTGTCTATTTATTTAAAGGCCATAAGCCTAAGCATATGGAGAATTGTAAGTAAGGGTTTCGTTATGGCACTTGATCCCACACACCCCACGGATCTTGAGGAACGAAACTCCCACCTCAATGCTTAAGCGATGAACGCTCTTTTTGGAGCTTTGAACGTGAATGAGTTCAATCGAGTAAGCAACCTTGAGACCACCCATGAGATATGAACTACGCTCTTGGAAATTCATGAGGGCACATCCACTGTCAAAGAAGCCAAATTGCATATGCTTCAGATTAGATATGAGACATTTATAATATTGCCTCATGAAAACATCACCAAGATGTATTCTAAACTCAACAACATTATAAATGAGCTCAAGGGCCTAGGCACTAATCTAACCGATGTTGATGTTGTGCAAAAAATGCTTAGGGCTCTACTGAAGAAATATGAGACGTTGGTGACTCTATTCCTCAACTCACCTAAGTTGTCAAGAATGACACCAATCGGTCTTTTGGGCAACCTCATCACCAATGAGTTGTACAAGAAGGACAAGGAGGAGCTTGTGGAGCAATCCTCCTCAAAGAAGAAGATTACCATTTTCAAAGCAAAAGTGGAATCAAGTGATGAGATGGATGATGAAGAAGATGACTCCGAAGAGGAGTTCGCTTTTCTTGTGAGGAGAATGAAGAAATTCATGAGAAGGCGCTCAAATCGGAATGCAAATTTTGATAAGAACAAAAAGGAGCATTTCTCCAATGACAACAAGCGCTATAGCAATATCCGTTGCTATAAGTGCGATGAGAAGGGGCACATTGCCTCTCATTGCCCAAACAAGAAGGATGATAAGGCCAAGTCATCAAAGAAGAAGGAATTCAACGAGAAGAAGAATCTTTTCAAGAAGCTTCATAAAGATGGCAAGAATGAAGCATATGTTAGAGAATGGAACTCCGATGAGGAGTATTCTGACTCCGACTCTGATGGTGACAGGTCCTCCAAGAACAAGGGACTTGTCGGCATTGCTATCAAGAATGCACCGTCACTCTTCTCCACTCCTACATGCCTCATGTCAAAAGGAGATAAGGTAAAATCTATTAATGATAGTGAACCTACATATGATGAATTAATGGATATGCTTGAAGAATTAAATAAATATATTAGAAAATAAAAGTCAAAATGTAAGGTCTTGAAGAAATAATATCTCTCTAAAAGATTCTTATGAGGAGCTAAAGGAAGCTCATGACTCACTCCTTTTAAAGGATATTAACAAATGTCATTCAAATGTTGGAATTTCTTGTGATATTATAAATGAGATGCCTAGTGTAGAAGTTACTCCTAATATCATTTCTATGACTAGCACTTCTACTTCTTGTGATGACTTTGATAGCCATGCCATGTTGTTCAAAAATTGACTCTAATTCGTGTATGACTAAGTCATGTGATCCAAATTTAGAAGCCCATAAGGTTTGTAAAAGAAAATGAAAAATATTGCTATAAATGTCATAATGTAGGACATTTACAAAACTCATGCTCCATTGCTAAAACTAAATCCTATGGCATTTATGATTCATACTACATGGTTAAAAAAAAATCTAAAGATGGTAAGATTGCAACATAATTTATTGACACTTCAATTTTAGACGTAAAAAAGAATGCTATTTGGGTGCCCAAAGCCTTGGTTACTAACCTCCAAGGACCAAAATAAATTTGAGTACATAAAAGAACTTGATTCTCCTTTGTAGGTGAACTACAAGACTAGTGGAAAACATTGGATACTTGATAGTGGTTGTACCCAACACATGACCGGAGATTGGAAATGTTCACCACATTTGAAAATAGAAAATGAAATAATGACAAGATCACATTCGATGACAATAGCAAAGGAAAGATAATAGGATTGGGTAAAATCGCTATATCCAATGACCTTTCAATTTCTAATGTATCTCTAGTTGAATCACTTAATTTTAATTTGCTATCCATTGCTGAAATTTGTGATCTTGGTTTAACTTGCACTTTTTTTCAAGAAGGTGTTTCCATTATAAATGAAAAGAATAACTCTTTGGCTTTCAAAGGATTTAGATTTGGAAATCTTTAATGGGTGGATTTTTCCTCAAATGATTCATGTTTAAAAACTTGTTTAATTGCAAACATCTCTTTGGGCTAGCTTTGGCATAGGAGACTAGATCATGTAGGTATGTTTTAACTCAAAAATCTTTTCAAACATGACTTAGTGGTTGGCTTGAAAGATGTGAAGTTTGAGAAAAATAGATTATGTAGCGTTTGCTAAGCCAAAAAGCAAGTTACAAACTCTTATCCTTCCAAGAGTATCATGTCAACCTCTAGGCCATTAGAGCTCTTACATATGGATTTGTTTGGGCCAAACACCTATAAGAGCATCAGAGGCAATAGTTATTGTTTAGTCATTGTGGATGATTATTCAAGATATACCTGGGTTTTATTTTACATGACAAAGCCGAAACCTCCGATATTTTCAAAAGTTTTGCTAAAAGGGCCCAAAATAAAATTTGATTTCAAAATCAAGAAAATCCGTAGTGATAATGGCTCCGAGTTCAAGAACACTAAAATTGAAGATTTTTGTGATGAACTTGAAATAAAGCATGAACTTTCTACTACCTACACTCCGAAACAAAATGGAGTTGTAGAAAGAAAAAATCGAACATTAATTGAAATGGCTAGTACAATGCTTGATGAGTATAACACTTCCGATAATTTTTGGGTGAAAGCAATTAATACCGCCTGTCATGCCATAAATCGTCTTTATTTGCATCGTCTTTCGAAAAAGACTTCCTATGAGCTTCTTGTTGGAAGGAAACCGAACATCTCCTATTTTCGTGTCTTTGGTTGCAAATGTTATATTTTGAGGAAATGTTTTCGTCTTTCAAAATTTGAAAGTCGTTGTGATGTTGGTTTCTTACTTGGATATTCATCAATAGTAAAGTTTATCGTGTCTTCAACAAAAGCTCCGGTTTAGTTGAAGAGACTCATGATGTACAATTTGATGAAACTAATGGCTCTCAAGAAGAGCAAGAAAATTTGGATGATGTAGATAATGAAGAGTTAAGGCAAGCAACGAAGAACATGCAAATAGGCGACATCAAGCCAAATGAATATTTAAATGACTCACCATCTTCCACTCAAGTCGAACCTTCTACCTCATTTACGACAAACTAAATACAAATTGATAAAGTGGATGACAAGGAAGATGAACAACCACCAAACTTACCTCCAAAGATCCACAACACAATTACAACAGATCATCCAATAGACCAAATATTGGGTGATATTAGTAAGGGAGTCCAAACTCGATCTTGTGTTGCTTCTTATTATGAACATTACTTGTCTGTTTCTTCTTTTGAACCAAAACTTGTAGATGAAGTACTCGACGATCCGGATTGGGTGAATGTAATGCATGAAGAGCAAAATAACTTCACCTAAAATAAGGTTTGGACATTGGTGGAAAGACCCAACGAACATAACATCATCGGTACAAAATGGGTCTTTATGAACAAACAAGACGAAAATAGAGTGATTGTAAGAAACAAAGCACGTTTGGTCGCTCAAGGATTCACTCAAGTCGAAGGTTTGGATTTTGGTGAAACTTTCGCTCCGGTAGCTAGACTTGAGTTCATTCGGATATAACTTGCTTTTGCATCTTGTTTTGATATTAAATTATTTCAAATGGATGTTAAAAGTGATTTTCTAAATGGTAAAATATCCAAACTTGTATTTGTTGAACAACCATCCGATTTTGAAGACTCAAAGAATCCAAATCATGTGTATAAGCTCTCTAATGCACTTTATAGTCTTAAACAAGCTAATAGAGCATTGTATGAGCACCTTCGAGATTTTTTACTCTAAAAAGGATTTAAAATCGGGAAGGTTGACATAACATTGTTTACAAAAGTTTTAGATGATGATTTTTTTGCATGTCAAATATATGTTGTTGATATTATTTTTGTAACACCCTGGCTATTCGGAAGCCAAAATGCTACCTAAAGGACTAACATACAACAATACTACGGAAGAACTTTAACAATAACTCATCAACTAACATATAAGGATCAACATCTTTTAAAACCTAAGCAGGAATTAAAACTGAATCCAACAACAGTTCACAAATTCCAATTATTTAAGTCTCTCAATCCACTAAGATAATCATACCAAACGAATGATCATGGAACATAAGCGATTAATTAAACAACCTTAACGTGAAAAAGATGTCAACCAACATCAAACTCCATTATATTACAGTCCATCACTTAACGAATGAAAGATGAATCAAGTTCTATTATTGAAACTGGTGTAAGGTGAAATGAATGAGTAGTGCGTGTCTACTCCTCCCAAGAGAATCATCACCAACGATCACCTAAAAATAAATAAACAAAGCAAGAATGAGTCGAGACTCAGCAAGTACATGGATAGCGGATATACCACAAATATGAAAAAGACAACTTCATTAAAGAATTTGAGCGTTACCTTGAATGAATACATGAATGCATGGAATGAATGGAATTAATGAAAAGAATGGATCGCACACATGCTTATACCAGGTATAGCTAGTGACACACCGTCGGTGTTCACCTAAACCCGCATTTAACAAAATGCGGGGGACCCAAGTCCCGTATGAAGAACGTTTCATACGGGTGTCCAAATCTGCCCACATTGGAATGGTGGGTCTTACGTGCCCATAATGGAATTGATGGGTCTTATAATCCACTCCCGTGGAAGGCACATGAAACATGATGCATGAACTGAAGTATGAATTATGAAAGACATCATATGTATACCCATGGTATAAAACATAAGAAAGGGACATAAACTTGAATATTCTCATGGATCTTAGGAAAACACAATACAAACATCAAGCATGCATCATTCACCAAACATAGGAACATCAAAGTACTTGCCTTAACCGTGAGACGAAAAGATGACGACAAAACAGCTTTCAACCCTGGTGCTCACCAACACTGGCAACCGTAAAGTATACTAAGTATACTAAACAAGAGTGCTCAACAAAGCGATAGAACATAACGAGAGCGATCGCTCTGGGCCTTAACACAAAAACTAGCAATTTCACCCCGACTCTAATCTGTCCAATCTGTGGGTTCTCAAAGAAAATCCATACCTTTTGAGTCCCAGCCCCAAAAGTTATTAATCCAAGTTTCCCGGACTTTACACGAGCTTAGCTACAACTTCCCAGGTGATCGACAGAACAAATTGCCCCATCTAAGCCCTTGATTTTAACACCGAAGACCGTTCTGTCATCTTCGGTACTTTCAACTTGTGAAATTCATAACTTCCATTTGGTACAACCAAAATCAATGACCTAAACCTTTCTGGAAACTACAAGGAACTAGCTTCCTGAATAAAATTATTTCAATAATTCCCAAGGTGCAAGAAAAGTCGCTAACAAGTTAATCTTTCTCTACTGTCCACAACAGAGAGACAGATTACAATAAGAACTTCAAAAATTCATAGCTTTCGTTATACAGCTCTAAATTGGATGTTCTTTAATGATCTGGAAAGATAAGACCAAGGCCTAAAAATTTCATAATATGGAGAAGTCCTGATTCGGACCTTAAAAATAATCAATCTACTAATTAAAATGACTGCTGAAACATAGCTAAGATTCTGGACAGCGGTAAAGAACAGATCATAACTTTTGATCTACAACTCCGATTAGGGCGTTCTTTAACATTCTGGAAAGATTATAAAAATTTATACAATAACCTAGTTGGGTGAAAACCCTGAATATTCCATTATCATAATCATATTTTATGAGACAACTTGACAGATCAATCACGTCAGAATTCTGGACAGTAGAAACTAAAACTATCATAACTTTTGATCCGTACGTCGGAATCAGGTGTTCTTGGCAGCCACGAAAAGCTAATAATATTATCTAAATATCTCTAGGAGATGAAAACCTCCAATTCGGCTTCTAAGAACTCGAAACTGCCCATGCAACCTACTGGACAGAATTGAATCTTTAACAGACAGAGTTCAATCCAATCAATTCTAATCGAATTCACATCTACGACTAATCAAACAACGAAGACGACATTCATTACCCTTGGAGACACGCGTGCCCGCTGATTTCCCCCGCTAGATGCTCCTCTCCTCTTCTTCTCCTCTCTCCCTCCACCTTTCTCCTTGGCCGACAGCAATGGGAGAGCACCACCAAGAGGGGGCAACGGAGTGCAAGGAGGAGGGCGTGCACTGTAGCAGCACTGTAGCGGCGGCGGGAGCACTTTAGCAATGCATGCTACAGTGGTGGCTAGGGTTTCTCCCTCCTTTTAATAGTGGCTGGCCCTCATGGGCCTCTGGGCCAAAGCACAAGCCAGTTGCCAAAGAATTGCAGATTTTCCCTCCTCTAAAGTCTAATTTCTCTTTCACTTGCTTCCTTCATTAGACTAAGTTGGAGTATTACAGAAAAACCCTTTTTTGTTTACTCTCTTCTGAGAAACATTCGGGTATTATATTGTACCCCTTAACAGATTCGACCCCGAATCTACCCACCGATCTACCCAAAAGAAAACAGCGTCTGGAAATTAACAACGATTAACACATACCAGACATGAACAAATCCGGGTATTGCTCGCGCATGTGAGACTCTTGCTTCCAAGTGACCTCTCTCTCGGACTGATGAGATCACAACACAAAGACGTAGAACGATGTCTGTCCTAACACTAGTCCCGACATTTCCAGGTACACTCATCGGAAGAGAATCGAAGGTAAGATCCTACTCGATGGTCCACAACGTTAACGAATATTCCAAACTCTGGATCTCCCAGGTACTCACTTGGCACCATAACATATCAAAAGTTGCGTTCACCGCGTAGGGACCCGAAACGATCCTAGCGATACGCCAACTAGCGAAAACAAGCCAATGTACCTTGGGCTATCCTCCCCATTGGTACCGAACCACACAACATGCATTTAGTACACGGAACTCTTGTTCCACCTCTCAATCAAACTCTTCACCATAACAAGGATCACCTCCTTTAACCGAGGACACACAATGAAACTCTCTTTAAACAAACTCTTTTACCGACAAAACCCATATGAAAATGAAGGATTCACATCGCAACCATGCGTTACCACTTTCGGTGCTAAAAGAGTCAAATCGAAATCGAAATTCATCACGAAAACCTTTCCACTTTCCAAGTGGCGGTTTGCGAATAAGCGTCCACGAAAGCCAAAGGAGAAATCACTTGAATGCCCAAATCAGAAATTTCTTTTATTCTTTCTGAACTGATAAGAACCACACATGCTAACATAAAGTCAAGCTCAACTTGCGAAAGACATCCGTCATAAACACATAGCTCAAATAAGAATCAAGAAAACGTGTCACTACTCGAGGAAGCATCAATTTCTCAGTTTCTCTTTTAGGAATAAAATTTCTCTCAAACTTTGGAATTCCAATTCATCGCATACCACACTAACTCATCTCTCTTAACTTGGCATTCTCAACACTATGCTCAAGCCGAAATACATCATCCACACCTCTGTATAGAGGCTCTAACGACTCCACAGAAACATTCTCTTGACAACTCCTCTACCGACGGAATTAATTTGACAGATGACTCCCAATGTATCCCAAAATAGATCTCACACGCAATCACATCACCTCAATCTTTTTAAGAATAAACAACTCGGAATCCTCAGCACACACATTCATATACTTCATCAAAGGGTTCTATCAATGATCATCCCATTATTCGGAATCCACCCTTATTCTACTTCCTCTACACAAAATCATTGGGCGACCAAAGTTCTAGCATAAAAAAAAAATGCAAAGCCCAATTTTAACCTCCAAGACCCTACAACAAACTTCTCATATAGAAGATAGGGAAAACCTCAAATTAAATCCCTAAAATTATCACAATCCAAACATACTCGCGCATTAACATCAACATGGAAACATTTTCTCGACCCAATTATCTTTATAAAGAGTCTAACTCTTAGAGATTTATTTACTAAGTCCAAGTCATTCCTAACAATAATCCAACAATCTCGGCTATCTCATTAATCGCTTTAACGATCAGATTACTTCGCTAATCTTACTCTCATTACAACACCATCATAATTCATCTGCACAACCGTGCAAGGTACCCAATCGCGACACTCTAATACATCGATCAAGATTCCCCATCCTTTCAAAAATTCTAATGTTCCACCCGAAGTGAACAAAAGATCTTGGATCACAAATCTCTATAGGTTCTAATGGTTGAAACAATGCAAACAGTTTAGCCTCAAAGACAAATATTACAGTATAAATATAATTCTCTTCAAGAATTATACCAAAATCGATTCATCCTCCAATGCTTCTCGAATAACTTACAACCCAAGGTCTCGCAACAACAATTAATAACCACTTGAAAGACCCACGTGAGATGAATCGGTGGATCCTTCCTCAAAAGAAAAGGCAAATGAAGACGATTACGCTCAAGTAAACACAGACCAAGGAAAAAAAGTCACTTAGGCAAAGAACTCGAAAAACATAAGGGAAAGTCAACAGTTGGGGCATAAGTCCCACAAGAATAGAATTCCAAACCTCAACCAATAAGAACAGAACCTTGCTTTCTGAAACTGGAGTAACTCTTATGCGGCCAAACAACAAGGTTAAGCACGCTTGAGATAAACTGTGAGTTACAAAATTTGAATCCACCCTCAAATACTTGTACTACACTCTTTCAATTAGGAAAGAAAAAACTTTCTTTGAATACAACATTACTTGCCAACTCAAACAAACGAGTCTTTAAAATCAAATCACTTGAATAAACTAAGAACCAATAGAACTCTACAATACGTCGCTTTACTCAACAAATTTCAACTACCACAAAACTCTTGAACTCCAAAAGATTACGAATTCAAAAACTTGAATTATCTTCATTTAAGAGACATCACGAAAGGCGGTCACATTTCACTCTCTATAAAAGGATCAATATCACCCTCACATTCTTGACTATTTTATTAACATACCTTAATATCCCAACAAATTTGTTTTCCAAAAGAAACACAACCATCGTGACATACTATTTCCATCATCACAATAGGATTGCAATAATCACTTGCTCTAGAAAAACAAACCTAGTGCTCAAGCCACAATGCTGAAACAGAACTCTGTTAACAAGATCTTACTAGAACATGACCATCTCATAAAAGTACACCAATATGAATTTCATATTAGATTTCATCCATTTAACTCTTACTGACGCTCAACGCCAAAATAGTACACACTAAAAGCTCTATAGCCACACATGGGTACAATCATGATCCTACCTCTATTTGCAAACCCCACAACAGTTAAAAGGATATATTCAACATCCTACCTTATGTTCAAGAATTAGAATGAAAGGTCTTTAACTTCAATAATATAGGATACATAAAACAAGGTTTACAAGGCGATACATCATCGTTCATCTAGTCATTTAAACATGTTTCAATAAATTTTTTTAGCATGGCAAGAATTAGGTAAAGCTATCATTGAATAAGATCCTCAAGATCCAAAATAGGAGATGATTCGAGATTAATATTTATCAAGGCAATATTCAACACCTCATTATCTTAACCCTCACTAGCGGTTAGAATAACCGAAAGAGGAGCTAGATTCCAATTCATCTAACAAATTTAGTAGATTACTTGATCGTAAAGATCAAACCGGTTCAACAACATTTCCACACTTCTTAACAACAATAGGTTCTTGAACAAATACAGACAAACTCTTATCTAAATTTTCATCATGTACCCAATACAACGACATTTCACATTAATCAATTTCACTTCCATGGATACTAGTTAAGAACAAACCGCTTGCACAAAGCTAATAACCCAATCTGATAACTCTTACCACAACAATTAGTTCATTTAACTAACACCTCTTACTTAAGCATGACAAGACATCACTTAAAGATTTTAACACAATCTCTCAGAAAAAGAGGTATTAAATTTCAACACTCGAAATAATCCAAAAGAAATACATAAAGCCAAAGCTTTCACATGTTAAAGAACTTGCAACAGAAAACTTTCAGTATCAAGAATAAATGATTCACATTTTCCAATAAGAAGGGCAGAACTCCCACGAAAAGATAAATTTTGCCGATAACCAACGTTCCCAAGAAACAACATTAGACCAGCAGTCAGGAGAACAAGTAGTCGATTTAAGGAACCAAGAAAGTCCAACGAAAACTCATTAGAAGAAATGTAGAACACTAACTCAAGAAAACTTCATCAACCGCAACTAATACCAGAACTGACCACATTCAGGATCAAGGAAGAGAATAATAAAACTCACCCTCAACACTCAACTATGGTATTCGGGGTAGTTACTACTCTATTCTTTTACCACGAACGGTGGTGTAACCTGACAAAACCCAGGACCACCACCACGACCTCAACCTCTCAACATCACCCATAGCCAATAATCAATTATGAATATAGAATATCATCTCATAACAATCATAGAACAAATTCATAGGTATAGAAGATCATATCATAGAGTAACAAGGCAACATAACAAAACGAAATCACATTGTGGAACCATCCCATCCTCATGCACCAAAGGTGTCAAGTTTTAGGTTAATTAACCATTAACAAATTTTAGCATATCGGGTTACTTAAGTTGCTAGCTTATTCACCTTGGACCTAAAGCCCGCTCTGATACCAACTGTAACACCCTGGCTATTCGGAAGCCAAAATGCTACCTAAAGGACTAACATACAACAATACTACAGAAGAACTTTAACAATAACTCATCAACTAACATATAAGGATCAACATCTTTTAAAACCTAAGCGAGAATTAAAACTGAATCCAACAACAGTTCACAAATTCCAATTATTTAAGTCTCTGAATCCACTAAGATAATCATACCAAGCGAATGATCATGGAACATAAGCAGTTAATTAAACAACCTTAACGTGAAAAAGATGTCAACCAACATCAAACTCCATTATATTACAGTCCATCACTTAACGAATGAAAGATGAATCAAGTTCTATTATTGAAACCGGTGTAAGGTGAAATGAATGAGTAGTGCGTGTCTACTCCTCCCAAGAGAATCATCACCAAGGATCACCTAAAATAAATAAACAAAGCAAGAATGAGTCGAGACTCAAGAAGTACATGGATAGCGGACATACCACAAATATGAAAAAGACAACTTCATTAAAGAATTTGAGCGTACCTTTGAATGAATACATGAATGCATGGAATGAATGGAATTAATGAAAAGAATGGATCGCACACATGCTTATACCGGTATAGCTAGTGACATACCCGTCGGTGTTCACCTAAGCCCGCATTTAACAAAATCACGGGGACCCAAGTCCCGTATGAAGAACGTTTCATACGGGTGTCCAAATCTGCCCACATTGGAATGGTGGGTCTTACGTGCCCATCTTTGGAATTGATGGGTCTTATAATCCACTCCGTAGAAGGCACATGAAACATGATGCATGAACTGAAGTATGAATTATGAAAGACATCATATGTATACCCATGGTATAAAACATAAGAAAGGGACATAAACTTGAATATTCTCATGGATCTTAGGAAAACACAATACAAACATCAAGCATGCATCATTCACCAAACATAGGAACATTAAAGTACTTGCCTTAACCGTGAGGCGAAAAGATGACGACAGAGCAGACTTTCAACCCTGGTGCTCACCAACACTGAAACCGTAAAGTATACTAAGTATACTAAACAAGAGTGCTCAACAAAGCGATAGAACATAACGAGAGCTATCGCTCTGGACGCAACACAAAAACTAGCAATTTCACCTGACTCTAATCTGTCCAATCATGCTTGTTCTCAAAGAAAAATCCATAACTTTTGAGTCCCAGCCCCAAAAGTTATTAATCCAAGTTTCGGACTTTACGAGCTTAGCTACAACTTCGGTGATCGATGAACAAATTGTCCCATCTAAGCCCTTGATTTTAACACGAAGACCGTTCTGTCATCTTCGGTACTTTCAACTTGTGAAATTCATAACTTCCATTTGGTACAACCAAAATCAATGACCTAAACCTTTCTGTAAGGAACTAGCTTCCTGAATAAAATTATTTCAATAATTCCCAAGGTGCAAGAAAAGTCGCTAACAAGTTAATCTTTCTCTCATCACAACAGAGAGACAGATTACAATAAGAACTTCAAAAATTCATAGCTTTCGTTATACAGCTCTAAATTGGATGTTCTTTAATGATCTGGAAAGATAAGACCAAGGCCTAAAAATTTCATAATATGGAGAAGTCCTGATTCGGACCTTAAAAATAATCAATCTACTAATTAAAATGACTGCTGAAACATAGCTAAGATTCTGGACAGCGGTAAAGAACAGATCATAACTTTTGATCTACAACTCCGATTAGGGCATTCTTTAACATTCTGGAAAGATTATAAAAATTTCTACAATAACCTAGTTGGGTGAAAACCCTGAATATTCCATTATCATAATCATATTTTATGAGACAACTTGACAGATCAATCGCATTAGAATTCTGGACAATAGAAACTAAAACTATAATAACTTTTGATCCGTACGTCGGAATCAGGTGTTCTTGGCGGCCACGAAAAGCTAATAATATTATCTAAATATCTCTAGGAGATGAAAACCTCCAATTCGGCCTCTAAGAACTCGAAGCTGCCCACGCAACCTACTGGACAGAATTGAATCTTTAACAGACAGAGTTCAATCCAATCAATTCTAATCGAATTCACATCTACGACTAATCAAACAACGAAGACGACATTCGTTACCCTTGGAGAGACGCGTGCCCGCTGATTTCCCCCGCTAGATGCTCCTCTCCTCTTCTTCTCCTCTCTCCCTCCACCTTTCTCCTTGGCCGACAGCAATGGGAGAGCACCACCAAGAGGGGGCAACGGAGCGCAAGGAGGAGGGCGTGCACTGTAGCAGCACTGTAGCAGCGGCGGGAGCACTGTAGCAATGCGTGCTACAGTGGTGGCTAGGGTTTCTCCCTCCTTTTAATAGTGGCCGGCCCCTCATGGGCCTCCTGGGCCAAAGCCTGAAGCCCAGGTTGCCAAAGAATTGTAGATTTTCCCTCCTCTAAAGTCTAATTTCTCTTTTCACTGCTTCCTTCATTAGACTAAGTTGGAGTATTACAGAAACCCCCCCTTTTTTTGTTTACTCTCCTTCAAGAGAAACATTCGGGGTATTATAATTTTCGAGTCTACTAACCAAGAATTTTGCCAGAAATTTGGTGATATGATGTCCAAGAAATTTGAAATATCCATGATCGAAGAACTTAGCTATTTCCTTGGACTTCAAATAAAGCAACTTAAGGATGGGACCTTCGTGAGTCAAACAAAATACGTGAAGGACTTAACCAAATGGTTTGGCATGATGGATACAAAGCCCATCAAGACTCCCATGGCCACCAATGGTCATCTCGACTTTAATGAGGGAGGTAAACCGGTAGATTTAAAGCTCTATAGATCAATGATTGGTAGTTTGCTTTATCTTACCACATCTAGACCCAATATTATATTTAGTGTTTGCATGTGTGTAAGATTTCAAGTATCACTAAAAGAATGCCATTTATTGGCCGTAAAAAGAATTCTTAGATATTTAAAGCATTCCTCTAGTATTGGCTTATGGTATCCAAAAGGTGCAAAATTTGATTTAATTGGATATTTGGATTCTGATTATGCGGGTTGCAAAGTGGATAGAAAAAACACCTCAGGTAGTTATCAATTCTTAGGAAGATCTGTAACACCCCAACCCAACATAGAGCCTAGGATGCTACCAACTATTCTACTGACTCAACTAATTTCAACATCTTAATAAATATTCGACCAAACATTCAGTCATGAATGACAATAAACTGATAATCAACACTATCACAGTCTATAATTTCTCAATAAAAGCATATCACTTATCAATTGAGTATAAATCAATTTAAGAAGTCCTCTCTTTAACAAGTAAGTTAAAGCAGTCCAACATTACTAAGCTCAAGCAGATAATGATCAGATAACTAAGTCTAAAGCATCATTGACCAATCAAGTAGCGAGGATGATAAAATAATCGAAATCAAACCACCTAATCCATCGAATGAACTTAAATGATGAAGGATTAAGAACTTAAGTGGATCATCCATGATCACAGCCAAAATCATCCACCACGAAGGATAGTCACAAATTTCATCTAAAGTAATCATCAAGAGTTTGAATTGTAGTCGAAAGGACTAGTTTGTTCGTTGTGGTTTGTGTATATGTGAAGTGCATCATGTCTAGCCCTTCCCATGCATGACGTTGCCTCGAGAGGTATCTAGAAAGCACAACACAGCAATGGTGAGTCCATGACTCAGCAAAGTGCAATAGTAAATAAAATATAGCATCATAAGTGGTTAAAGGGAATAAACAATCCCATCATGAACAACAGCATTATATACCCAAAAAAAAATCCATATCTTATGCAGAAATGCAATGAACATGTCATGAATGCTCTTTCTTCAACTTCTTTGCAATTACCGGTAATGCCGAGTATTGTATCTGTCGATACATACTCAAGGCCTGTGCCCTCTAGGCATAGGGATCCAATGCCCACATTCCACGAGTGTGGGGACCCAAGCTCGTCCCATGCATGACGGGGATTTATACCCATCCCATGCATGACGGGGACCTCAAAAGAACAAACCCTTGGCTACCACGTAGACCAAAGTACATAAATGTGTGTCATGATGCAAATTGAACTTACAATATCAACACATCATGAAAATTATAAATGCTCATCAACATTACCAAGCAGAAAGCATCATCATTAAACTATGGCATTCATCAAGTATGAAATATAACAACTCATTAATACTACTTGCACTTGCCTCAACCGTGAGACAGAAGAAAAAAGACAGAACGCTCTAGCACCGGGGTTCACCACCACCTGGTTACCAAGAATGATACTAGGCATCAATCAACCATGCATAAAAAGACATTACTCATAGCGCTCTACAACGTTTTCCCATAACCCAAGTTTAAACACTTGATCTACTCAAGCTAGACAACATGCTAAACAGAAATCTATTCTGGACAGCAGTACTAAAACATTCATTTCTTTTGCTCTGAGACTCGAAACGGAGTGATCTCAGATCCTATGGAAAGATAACAAAACCCTCCACGATAGTCTAGTTGGCTGCAACCTCCAATTCGGCCAATAACTTAGGCTAGCATTCAACTGAAAGTCTGATCTATAATCTGTCTAACAAAATTGGACATCGGTAAAGAAATAATCATAACTTTTGATTGGAGTAACCAAAATCCAAGATTCTTGTCATTCTGGAAAGCTAAGAACATAATCTTCAAAAGTATAGTTGGTATGATACTCAGATTTTGTAACACCCTGGCTATTTGAAAGCCAAGATGTCACCTAATTACACTAACATACACCCATAATGCGGAAGAATAGAAATAAAGACAACTAGGCACAAATAAACAATCTAAAATATGGAGAAGGTATCCTTCCTTCTCCAATTAAGGTTTATTTATTACGGTTCATCATTAAACAGAATGAAACATCAATAGTTGCGGAGAAGGTATCCTTCCTTCTCAACAAGACTTATTTATTACAGTTCATCCATGAAGAGTAAAAGGTGGAAACAATATCAAATTGTTAAACTTGAATAAAGTGAATCTCTTGATTAGTGTGTGTCTACTCCCTCCCGGTAGAGCTAGCATCAACGATCACCTAAAAAAAAATATAAACAACAACAAGCGTGAGTCCAAGACTCAGCAAATACAATGGAAGAACGGACAAGTAGGAACAATAACAAGCCAACCTCCTCAAAGGTGCTGAACATAACAACAATGAATAGAGATGAATGTATGAAATGAATGAAGATTCACAATGGACGACTCAACTGCATATACCGGTATAGCCAGTGAAACACCCGTCGGTGATCACTCGTGCCCGCATCTTAACAAAAATGCGGGGATCCAATTCCCGTATGAAGAACGTATCATACGGGTGTCCAACATTGCCCATCTTTGGAATTGATGGGACTTACATACCCATCACGGAAAGGATGGGTCAAACTAAATCCACTCCGTGGACGGTTACTACAATGTATGCATGATATGCTCTACTGCATAGATAACATCAACATCTAGTAACATTTCAATACATAAGAACGATCATAGAATAATCAGCATTTCTTCCATCATATTAAAGCCCAGGTAGACATCAAAACATTCATACCACACAAGCCATATAATAAACATTGCACTTGCCTTCAGAGATGCGACGTATTAGCCGGCAAGGATGAAACTCCTAAACCTGCGGCTCCACCGCCTAAACAAGCAAGTAACTTGAATAAGAATAGTACGAACACGTCACTACTAAATAACGTTCTACAACGCTTTCTATTGTCCCAAGACTTAACTACTAAGTCTAATATGAAAAACCGACAAAGCTGTCGAAATCCCAAACTGGACAGCAGCACGGTAAAAAAAATCATAATTAAAGATCTGGAACTCGGAATGAATTGAATCCAATTTCTGTGGATTCTAAACTAATAAATCTAACTTTCTCAAGTTGACAGAAAAGACCAAATCGGCCAAAATAAAATACTTCCCATCAGTTGAACCTGACGGTCATACTCTGTCTCAACGACAAGGGCAGCAGCAAAGAAAATAGCATAACTTTTGCTACAACCGTCGGAAATACGTGTTCTTGGCGGCCACAGAAACTTCAGGACGAGGCCTACACATCTCAAGGAGACCAAAACCTCTGGATCGGCCTCTAAGGATCCGAAAACGTCCACGCAAGAAGACTGCTGGAAAATAATCTACGATCTGGACTGTAGACACTAATTAAACCATAACTTTTGACTCGGTTAACGGAATTGAGTAAACTCGGTGGCCACGGAATCTTAAGGACGAGACCTAGACATTTCAAGCAGACCAAAACCTCTGTATCGGCCTCTAAGGTCCCGAAAATGCCCACGCAACAATCTGGACAGAGAGGGGTTTACAACAGACTGACCCTGATCCCAAACCAATCTGTCCTATTTCTCCTCTACGGCACCCGGGGAAAGGTCTAGGGGAGGAGGAGCATCATACCTGGACCTTGGGCGTCACCAATGGGGTGGAGGAGGGCGGTTCCCCTGCTGGAAGAGGCGCACAAGGGGAGGAAGGTGGGTGGCGGCTAGGAGGGGAGGAGAGGGAAAAAGTGGGGTGCTAGGGTTTCCCCCTTTTATTTGGCCGGCCACTAATGGGCCATGGGCCCCATGGCTGCCCTCCCTTTGGGCTGCAAGGATGCCCCTCTTGGCCCATAGGGCCCCTCTCGCCTTTCTTGGCCAAAGGCCCGAGCCCAAATCTGGAAGAAACAGATTTAAACGCATGAAAATTTTCTCTTTTAAAATTCAAATTCGAACTGAATTCTTTCTAAACGAAAACGGAGTATTACAGATTTTGCCTTTAACAAAATTTGGCACACATGTCAAATTTAATGTCAGAACCCGACATACAATCTGGACAGTAAAATTGGAATGTACATAACTTTTGTTCTACAAATCCAAATGGAGTGTTCTTTAACAATTCTGAAAGCTGATGAAATTATTTACAGAATTAGTTTTGGATAACATTTATGAATTAGCTCCTAACATAATCATATTTTAATAAACAAAGTGAAGGTTAATTCTCGTCAGCTTTCTGGACAGCAGGAAAGAATTCATCATAACTTTTAAACCGCAACTCAGAATTGAGTAATCTTTGAGTCTACGGAAAGCTAAGAACGAATCCCACATAATGCTAGGAGATAGGATCCTCTAATTCAGATTCTAAATATAAGAAAACAGTCGCATAAACCATTGGACAGAATCTGTTCATATCGCAGTAGGAATTCGATCTAGTAGTCAAAGCAAAATATGAATCTAAATCAATCAAAACAGCGTAGAATTCACTCGATACCCTTGAAGACCTACAGAAAACTGATCAAACCCATGAGGATCCTTCTTCTCCTCCTTTCTCCCCTCTCCTCCCTTCTCCTTTCCTCCTCCTTGTGGCCGGCCAGCTGCTGGAACTCCCCAAGATGGTAGCAATGGAGGGGCTTGACCTTGAGGGAGAGAGATGGAGGCGCCAATGGGAGAGGGAGAGGAGGAGGGGTAGTGGCTAAGGGAGAGGAGGGCAGGGGGAAATCGGCCAGGGAAGGATTGAATGGCGGCTAGGGGGAGGAAAGGAGGAAGGGGCAGCTTGGCTAGGGTTTGAGGGGAGGAGGTGTGGCTGCTTGGGCTGGTCCAACTTGGGGCACCTCCCCACCTTCTGGCCCAAACAGGTCCGACCACTAGGCTGCCAAAGCCTGGGCCGGAGGCCCATGTTCCAAAGATTCCCCCAAAAACTAAAATTTCGATTAAACTCCCTCTCTCGAATAGTAATCTCTCTAATTGGAATTTGGGTTATTACAAGATCATTAGTGTCATGGTCATTCAAGAAACAAAATTCCATAGCCCTATCCACCGCCGAAGCTGAATATGTTTCCGTGGGTAGTTGTTGTTCTCAATTGCTATGGATGAGGCAAACCTTAATAGATTATGGAATTAAATTTGATAACATGCCTCTTTTGTGTGATAATGATAGTACCGTGAAGATAGAAAATAACCCGGTCCAATACTCAAGAACCAAGCATATAGATATTTGCTATCATTTCTTGAAATTAGGACAGGTTATGAAAATAAAGCTTGTTGCTAAATTATAATATGAGTAAAATAATATTTTTATTTAAGTTATAGTTAAGTGAGTAAAACTAAAAGACTAAATCAACATTTATTGTTACTAAATTGACAAGATTTAAGGTTCGATTTAGAGCTATAGTTATAGATTTTGAAAACTAAAACAGGACAAGTTAAAAAGAATTTGATGATTTATATACATTCTAAGCAAAATGCTTTTACTTAAGCTTAGAGTAACCTTAATTAATACAGTGACCTAACTCATCATTTTCTAGCACCAATTTGACAAGAGCTAATGATTTCAGATGCTGCTGTGTGCACTGTCGGTTTAACCGACAATACCACAGAGGTGCATTCGGCGGCTTAAATGCCAGGTTGTGAAACATACTTAAGTGGAGATCTCAGCTTAAGCTACTTCTAACCCTCTGGTAAACCTAATAACCAAGATAGAGCCTAGCTAACCCTAATCGGCCAGATTAACAGAAAAGATTTGGTACAGTTCTTGTCGGTTTGACCGGCAGAACAACACAGAAATGGATTTAGAACCTAAATCAATTTAGAGGCATCCTAAGCAAAAGCTACCTTTGCTTATGCTAAAGACCATTCTTTAGCAGAGATAGCAACCCAACTTAACCCCTGTTAACACTAATCAGCCAGGATTAACAGAAAGGAGGGGACTACGGCTTTTGTCGGTTTTGCCCGACAACAGCAACAGAGAAGGATTTTGGCTAACTAGCTGATTTGAAGGCATCAAGATTCAGAAAGATTATTGCTTATGATGCTAGGGTTAAGTTAGGACCTAATTAAGCTGAAAAGATGACATGAGAAACCCTAGAGCTCAAAAACGATATGAAAGACCGAAAAGTTATAGAAAGCAACTTTTCAGTAAAAGCAAGATGTGAGCATCATATGCACAAGTGAGTGGTTCAAGTGAGTTACTGAGGTTCTTGGGAAGCTCAAGATGAAAAGAATGGAGGTCATAGCTCACCAGCCAGAGTTGGAGAAGATGAAGTCAAGATTTCGGCCGAAATAAGAAAGATGCACACTTCACTTCTTCGGAGCAAGAAAATCAACCCGGTGGTGCTCCAGCTGGCTCGGTCAACAGAGAGTGATCACATGGTTGCAACCTACAAATGAGGCCAAACTCACATCACAAGGTGACTTAAGCACCGAGAGGGATGAACAAGAAAGGAGAGCCAAGAAAACTCCACTGAGACGGAAACAAGGTGAGGAAAGCTCTCTCTCTCTCTCTCGGTCAACAATGGTGGATAAGCACAAAGGCTAGGGTTATATAGAGATTGAGCCTCCAGAGCAAACGAGAAGTCCCTGGAGCTGATGCGGTGGCAATTTGATCCCACGTGTCAAAAAGATATTTGTTGAACCACGGCGTAACGCCACCACACCAGCGCAAGGTCGGCGGCGGCGCCCAAATGCGAGGAAGAAGAGAGGAGTGCCGCTGACGAGTGGGCTCCACGCTGTCAGCCGCAGCAACGCATGCCCACAATGCTTAAAAGAACAGTAGCCGTCCGATTAGAAGTGGACGGCTGCGATATGATGGGCATTAACATCTAACTGTTACCTTTCCAAATGGGCCGTGCGATCGCAAAAGGACGGCTCAGATCGATCAAGACGTTCGGGTGGTCCGAACGTTACTTCTATTGTGGACCACACGATCGAGATCCAAAGGTCACATGAGGATCCGGCTCTAGGCACACGTGAACTGAAGGGGCACCGTAGGATTCAAATCCAACGGTCACCATTTAATGCGCACCTTTGAGTTCAAAATCAAAAAGAAAGGCACGGTTGGATCTGAAATCTACGGTCGAGATTGAAGAGGAGTCCGGGCGGTCCGAGCGGCCCAATGAATCTGGTTCGTTCGCTTAGGATTCAACAGCGGAGATCACTTGGTGCTTTCGGATGGTCCGAATGGCCCACAAGATCTGGCCCATTCATTGAGAATCCAACGGCTCGTGCTCATTTCGGCTTTTACCCTTTAAAAATGGCATATCCCGAAAATGGCGCACCGCACGATTTAAATCTAACGACCACGATTGCATGGCTCATCAGGATGGTCCGAACAGCCCAATAAATCCAGCCCGTTCGTTGAGATCTAACGGCTCTGATTGGAGACACGTTAGGGTTTCAAAAGCGGAGGCTGGATGCGGTAGGATGGGAATCCAACGGTGGAGCTTGCATCGCGTACGTGGATGACCGCGCGACGCCACAAATCTCACCCGTTTGCTTGGAGATCGACGGCTCGCAAGCACCGAAGGCTGGGGCACACGCACGGACGTGGCAGACGCGGCCCGATAGAACAGTTTGAACCCGAACGACTTGGGCTCGGTCGCTACAGTGCCGAGGATTAGGGTTAGTGTAATATCCCATTTTAACATAAAATAAATAAGTGATTAGTACTGAAATTAAATAGAATTAGAGAAAGAATTGGAGGTTTTAGAGGGGCGTTTTTGCTCTTATTGGAGAACCTGGGCCTTTGGCCTATAGTGTTTTGGCCCTTTTGAGTTGGTCGGCCTTAAAAGGAAGGGGGAGGCCACCCAAACCCTAGATGGTATCTGTAGCTCATGATTCTTGTGGCCCGCAGATCTTGTTACCTTGCCCCCCTCGTTCTTTGCCGAGTAGGGAAGAAGAAGAAGGTCGCATTGGTGGTGGCCGGCCAAAGAAGGGAGAAGAAGGAGAGAGCGGAGAAGAGAGGGAAGTGAAGGTTCGTGGGTTTCGTCGCGATCTACAACGGTTCTTCAAGGGTGGGAGCATGATCCCAGGGGGCAGCGCCCTCTTCGCGTCCACCGTTCTCGCACGGTTGAGGCAAGTATTCGGGTTGTAGAATAATTATGATTGTTTGCTGAGATTGATTGTGTCTTGTTCATAATAGCCATGCATGGATGTTAATGTGATGAATTACAATATATCTTGGTAAATGCAAGTTATAGTTAAAGCTTCTGTGTATGTTGTTAATGCTTACATGTTATTATGTACACGTTGAATTCATATGTTTGGAAGATGATGTCATTGTACATATGCATGCGATAAGCATGATTGAGTCTTAGTCACGTGGTGACCAAGTATGAATAGTTGAGGTCCCGTCATGTAAATGGCGGGCTTGAAATACCCACATTCATAGAATGTGGGCAATGAGTAAAGAGGTCCCCATCATGATGATGATGGGCAAAGGTCCTATACTTGTGGAGTATAGGCTCTTGGTCCCTGTGCCAGAGTGCATAGGCAAGGGTATACATCGACGATTGTATACCTCGCATTATCGGTAAAATGCGGAAAGAGATAAAGTTTAAAAGGTGCATTGCATGGTCGCATTACATAAGCATGAAGGCTATGTTTAGTGTAATGTTTAATTTGGAATATTGATGCTATGACTGTGATTTTAGCTTTAGCCTTGTTGATACTTGCTGAGTCTTTGGGCTCACTCTTGCTTTGATATGTTTTAGGTACAACTGACAAGAACGGCATGCATGTGAGGGAGTAGATGTTTGGATGCACTCACTACCACTCATCCTTAAAGCGACTGCCATTTAGATTTTATTCCAATAATAAGTAAACTGCTTGTGAATCACTTATGGATGGTTTTAAGTTTCAGATTAATTGTAATAAGGAGAATAGCAAGTTTTGTTTATGTTTATTAGATTATCTTGCATGCCTGAATGAACTTGAATATTGAGTTTAGTGTTAATTGCTATGATTAATTGTTGGAACCTCGGTATAGTTAATTATACAAAGGAGGTTCTGCCAAAAATTGGTAATTGGTCTTAGTTTAGTTTAGTTTAATTTAATTTTAGTAGCATTCCAAGCTCAATGTTGAGCTGGGGTGTTACAGTTAGATCGGGAGAATTGACTAATCCACTCCAAATCTTCAAAAGTTTGACCGGGACTTTAAAAATAGCAAATAAATTTCTAAAAATGTAAAATTTTGCAAAGATGCTACTGGGATCATATATGTTCCAAATAAAATTTAAAATCTACTATTTTTTATTTGAAAATACATAAATAATTCAATTAATCCGAATAGGTTTATTTAAAGACAAATATTTTTCTCAAGATCAAAATAATTTCTAAAAGCCTAACAAAATTTATTTTTGGACAAGATAATTCATCTAGTCTTTATTAAAATACTTCCCGGTCAGAATACCAACATTGACTGGTATTTTCCTTTGAAGCTTCAAATAAGTTTTGGATTTGGCTAGAAAATGGAGGTTTTCGATTGTAACAACATATCCAATGTTTCAAAATAAACAGTGATGCTATGAAAACATCTTATTACTGTTTATTAAAACTGAGGCTATTACAAATGCTACTAAATTAAATAAATTAAACAAAGTTAAACTAAAACACCTTACAAAATTTCGGTAGAACCTCCTTTGTATAGTTACCTATACCGGAGGTCCCAACAAACAGTTATAATATATATAAAGATAATCCAATTTGCAATATGATCTTCATAATCAAACTGGCTATTCGTTACTATGGTATCCATAGCAACTAAACATCTAAGATATAGATCATGAGCATCCAAACTTCTATTCCTTTATTACAGTTTACTCCAAGCAAGCAATAATCATTAAGAGTACTTTAAACAGTTCATTCATCTCCTAATTAATTTTCCTTTCATTCATGCTGGGTAGTTCGTGCAAAAGTGCAACAAGACTAATCCTTCCTTTCCCCCATGCATGCCGATCTCGTAACGGTACCTAAAACACAACAAACAACAAGAGGTGAGTCCAAAGACTCAGCCAATATAATAAATGGCATCAACAACATACAAGCATGTAACTCATCAACTATACTCCACAAAACCACATGTCAGTTACTTTACACACACATGCTATGCAATATGCTCAACATGATTTTTATCCTTCTCTTTCCGTTTTGCATTTTACCGGTAATGCAAAGTGCGCATCCGTCGATGCACACCCATGCCTGTGACATCTGGCACAGGGACCATTGCCCATACTCCGTAAGTATGGGGACCAAAGCCCATGCTTTTACAAGCATGGGGACCTTTAGCCCATCATTAACATGACGGGGACCTTAAGAGTTGCTTGGTCATCACATGACCAAGACTTCAATAAGCCAACATGATGCATATGTATGAATTCTCAAATTAATACAAACATGCGTCCACAACAACATTGCATATGAATATCCAATTCATACTACAAAAGCTCATAATCATAGACTTCACAACTTTCAAACATCCATGTTTAACACATAACTCATAGCATTAGAAACCATGAACATTACCAATCATATCACCATATCAATCACGAACAACACAAATACTCGTAGAAAATATCAATCAATGCCATTCGATAATATCTATTATATCCATAATTATACTTGCCTTAATAGCGAGGGAACGAGGGACGTGCAGAAGGTGCTGCCCCCGGGATTAGTCCACCACCTGAACAATAATTATAGCACACGCTAAGACGGCAATAGCGGACCAAAACAAACTATATAGCAACAATCACAACTCGCAAAAGCGTCTAACTCGATCCCAACCCCAATTTCATAAACATCGATCTGTCCCCTCGGTGGACAGTCAACTTCTAAAATTCACAACTTTCACTACAGGGGTCCAAATAAGCTGTTCTTGGACTTTCTGGAAAGGTAATTAAATTCCCCAACTAAACCTAGTTGAGAGGCCCTTCTGAAGCGGACATCTAATACCCCTACCAAGCCAATTTGAAAGACATCAATTTCACGTCGGGTTCTCTGGATAGTACACTAAAACCACCATAACTTTTGCTACGAGTGTCCAAACCTTGCGTTCTTTAGCTTTCTGGAAAGCTGAGACAATAATATACATCTTTCATTATAGTAATATCCTCTAATTTTTCCTTTAACTATTCGCTTAATTTAGATTACTAAAAAAATTGTCAGGGTACCGATAGATTTACAGAACAATAGTGCTAAATAAACCATAACTTTTGAACCACTCGTCCAAATGACGCGATCTAGCACTTCACAGAAATATGACGGTTTCGTCTACGATTCTCTAGGAGACGTCCAGGACTGGTTCTGCACTTAACCATATCAAAACGTCGGTCTAACCCAATCTGTCTTGAACCGACCTAAATACTGATATTGACAAATTAACCAAATACGCAACTAATCGAAGGGGGATTAGGGTTTACCCTTGTAGAACCGTTGATGAACGCGATGAACACCAACTCTAGACCACGATCCCTTCCTTCTTTTCTTCTTGCCTTCCTCCCTTTCCTGATCTTCTTGATCAACATTGCCACAGAGAATCCAAGCTTGCATGAAAAGTGGCAGCAGCATGCCACATCTTCCCTTCTCTCTCTCTCTCTCTCTCGTACTCACTGGAAACCAACATGCATGCAGCACTACGCATTGCACAACATGCAACGCAACAAGCACTAAAATATCTAGTTGTAGCAGCCAACAGCAACCGGGTCTTAATTATATCTACAACTTTATGCAGCCATGCATGCTAGCTAGCACACGCGCATGCAGAACAAGCAGCAAGGATGCACACACAGCAGCAGCTGGAGATGATGCTGGGCAGATGCGCCCATGCGGCAGCATGCAGCACACACGCACATGCACGGCAGCAGATCGACGTGGGCAAACGGCTGGCACGGCCGCTCGGCAACGTGGGCAGAGCACCATGCAGCGGCAGAGGGCCAGAACAAAGCATCTGGCACAGGGCAGAAGAAAGAAAAGGAACATGGCGCAAGAAGATGGCGGCTGGCTGCACAGGAGTGGGGGCTAGGGTTCCTAGTTTGCTTATGTGGGTGGCCGGCTCCCTCTTGGTCATGGGCCGAAGGCCCACCACTATTTCCCCTTTCCCACTAAAATTATATTATTATTATTTTTAATTCTTTAATTACTCATTTATAATACAGGATATTACATTCTACCCCCCTTAAACAGAATTCGACTCCGAATTCTACTCGCTATACTACTCGAAAGAACAACCACAACTGAATTAATCAACCGTTAACACGTACCCGACATGATCAACTCTAGATATTGCTTGTGCATGTGAGACTTTAACTCTCAAGTCGCCTCTCGCTCGGACTGATGTGACCACAACACCTTGACGTATACCAACGTCTTGTGCCTCAACACTAGCTCCGACCTCTCCAAACGGGACTCGAAGGTACGGTTTTACTCGTTGGTCAATGGCTCTTATGAAACCTCATACTTCAGATCTCTCAAGTACTCCCTCGACACCGGGTCATACAAAACGCTGTATATCCCGCACCAGGACTCAAGATGGTCCTAGCGAAACGCTAACTTCCAAAATCCCGCAATCTTCCAGAACAAACCAAATATACTTTGGTTACCACTCCCTTTGGGACCAAACCATCGAACTTGCGCACAAACATATGGAACTCTTGTTCCATCACTCAGTCGATTTCTTCATCCAAGCAAGGAGATCCTTCGTTTAAGCAGGAACGCGCAACACTACTTATTTTAACTGAACTTTAATAATCAATTCTCAACTGAAACAAAGGATTCACAATGCAAGACCAACTTTCCTCCAAAACACTCAAATCAAAAATCAAAGATTCCTCATGAAAACCTTTTCACATTCCACTAGGCAGTTTGCAAATAAACTCCACATAAGCCAAAAGAGAAATCGCTCGAATGCTCAAATCAAACACTTCATTTATTTTTCTGAACCGGAAAGAACCACCTTGCCAACATAGAGTCAACTCAAATTGTACATGATCTCCGTCATATACCCAACTCAACCAAGAACCTATGGAGCACTTTTCTACTCAAGAAATATTCTTTTCTCAGATGTTCTTTTAAGAAATAACCCTTCCCCAAATCATGGGTTTCCAAATTATCACACTAGCTCCCTCTCCTAACCGACAATCCCGAAACGATTCTCAAACCGAAAGAACAACCATACTTATTTAGAGGGACTCTACTAATCCACAAAAGGATTATCTAGTCCACTCCTATACCGAAGGACTTATTTTGACAAATGGATTCCAGCACCCCAATAAAGATTTTTCACCCACCACCACATCATCTCATTATGTTCAATATAATCGACCTTAAATTCTCAGCACACATACTCATTTACTTTACCTAAAGTATTCTATCAAAGATCAACACACTATTCAAAATTCACTTCTATTCATCTACCTCTACACATAATATAGGGTCTCTAAGGTCCTAGCATAAAAATACAAAGCCCAAATTCAACCTCCAAGTCTCCTACCATGAATTTCTGGTATAATTGATAGGAAATCATCAATTTCGTTTACTAAAATTTCACACAGCTCAACAATAACCTCAGATATTATTATCAACATTCCTCACTAATCAAGTAACCGCCTCAAGGCGATTTATTTCACCAATCTTAGACCTCCTCTAATCCACACCAATCCAATTCAGTTACACAACCACAATATACCCATTCGCAATACTCTAACTGATTGATCAAGATTCAAACATACTCAATCACTAATGTCAATAAATAAATAAATTTTTGACCAAGTTATACTTAGAGATAATCTACTTAGAGATAATCTAACTCCCATAGGGTTACTCACTGAGACCGAATCATACTTGACAATAACTCAACAATTCCTGCTATCCCATTAATTAGCACAGCGCTTAGGTTTCTCCACACCGCTACTCTCATTAAACTTCACCATCATAACTCTTCTACACAATCTTACTAAGTATCAAATTGTGATACTCTAATAAATTATCAAGAGTCCATACTTTCAATAATCCCAACATAGACAAATGTTATTGGATCATAATTCGCCATAGGTTCCACTAATTGTAACACTAATCAATTTTTATTTCATCGACAAACATTCCATTTAAATAGAACTCTCTCCAGGTGTTTAGGTCAAAACCAATTCACTGTCTACTGCTCTTCAAATAGCTTGGTTCCCAAAATTTCACCATTATCATGTACTTGTCCACCACCAACCAGTCGTCATAATACACTTTATAAGACTTTGGCAACACAATTTGGTTAATTCCTTTCTCAAAAGGAAGAAACAAACAAATACTAGTTTCAACGTACAAGAAAAACATTGCTCCTAAGAGTGAGCACGAGACCAAGAGAAACAATCAAATATTAATGATCTTGAAAAACAAAATAAAAGTCCGCAGATGAGGTTACATGTCCCACAAGAAGGAACTTTCAAACCTCCAAGAATCATAATAAAACACTGCTATGGAAACCAAAGAAACTCTTAAGTTGTAACAACAGAAAAGTTGTAGATTACAATTCTTAACTCCAACCTCAAATACTTAGGGTACACATTTTCCGTTAACAAATAAAGCAATTTTCTTTGATTACAACATTACTTGCCAACCCCAAACAAGGAATGCCTTTAAAACCAAATCACATTAATCACTTAGGAACCAAATGAAACCTTCCCATACGTCACATTGCTCAACTAATTCCATCTACTACATAAATCATGAACTCCCAAAAGACCACCAACCAAAACTCCAAATATTTCATTTAACTGATATTACGAAAGGCAATTAACTTACTTTATCTCTATAAGAATCATCACCACTACAACGAGTCAGAATCTCTTATGAACAACCTTACTAACATCAAGAATAATCTACTCTTAACAAGATTCGTTATCGTCAACTCTTCCTTTATAAAGCCCCCAAAGGCTCACTAAAATGTTACATACCCCTTTATCATCTCATCCTCAATTGAGTGTATACCAAATTTTTACACTCTCACTACAACAACCACTTTATTTTAGAGGAAAACTACTACACAATATAAAAGGTTATTCCAAAACCCTTTCATCAGAGACATACTATTATCTGATAGTTCTATCATCATGTAAGCGTTGTTCATCCATTAAATCTCATCCGTTTATCTCTTAGTGATGCTCAACACCAAACTTTAATAGACAATAATAGCACCTAGCAATTACATATAATCACTAAGTATCCACAAAATGTTACTCCAAGATTAATATCCACTAAGACAATAATCTAACTCCTTTTGAACTTAAACATCCCAAACTGTTAGATTAATCCATTGAGACTTGTTAATCCAATTTACCAAAGAAGTTTACCAAATGTATCACTCTTAATGATCAACTCAATTCATCAATGTTCCACACCTCTTATTAACTTTATTTATTACAATTAGGTATAATCATACTCTTATTCACAGCTCATCAAGAACTACTACAAGACACTTTCAAGTTAATCATCTTTCCTTTCAAGGATCTTAGTTAAGATCAAATATGCACCACACTACAGACTCAACTTGATAACCCAAATAACAACCATTAATTTCTTTGATTGTAACCTCTCGCTTAACCATGACAAGACATTGATAAAGGTTTCAACGTTTTCTTTCATAGAAGAGAAGCATCCAACTCCAACACTCAAAATACCCAAAAGAGATACCTTGAGTCAAAGCTTCCACGCAATAAAGGACTTGCAAAAGGAAACTTTCGTTATCCAAATCATCAAGCGCAATAAAAGGATCAAGTTTTTTTTTCCAATAAGAAAGACAAACTCCAATACGAAGGTTAATCTTGACAATTAACCAAGTTCACCAGCCGCAAGAATAACTCATCGGTTGGAAAACATTGATTGCTTTACAGGGCAACTTAAACCAATGGAAGCCCAGCAACGTCTCTCAAAGAATCCCATCAACTGGAATAGACTACTAATCCAAGAGAAGTTCATCAGCCACAACTAGGTAAGAGTTGACCAAATTCAAATTTCAAGGAAGAGAACAACTCTTCTAAATATACTCGCTATCAACGCCTGTACTAGATATCCAGTGTGGACACTTCGCTATTCCTATACCACGAATGGTGGTGTAACTTGGTACAGCCCAGGACCACAACCACGACCTCCACCTCTCAACGTGGGTTATCCCCACACATAATAATCACAGTATTATAATATAGATATATCAGATCATCTCATAACAGGAATCATTAATACAACTCAACGGAAGCGTAAATGCAATGCAAAAACCCATCCCCAACTACTGTGCTTAGTGTGTCAAGTTTAATATTTTCAATACCACGGACCTACAACGTGCTCTAATACCAACTGTAACACCCCAGCCAAACAAAGGCCTAGAATGCTACTAAATTAAACAAAGTTAAACTAAAACACCTTACAAAATTTCGGCAAAACCTCCTTTATATACTTACCTATACCGGAGGTCCCAACAAACAGTTATAATATATAAAGATAATCCAATTTGCAATATGATCAAGACATAATCAAGCTGGCTATTCGTTACTATGGCATCCATAGCAACTAAACATCTAAGATATAGATCATGAGCATCCAAACTTCTATTCCTTTATTACAGTTTACTCCAAGCAAGCAATAATCATTAAGAGTACTTTAAACAGTTCATTCATCTCCTAATTAATTTTTCTTTCATTCATGCTGGGTAGTTCGTGCAAAAGTGCAACAAGACTAATCCTTCCTTTCCCCCATGCATGCCGATCTCGTAACGGTACCTAAAACACAACAAACAACAAGAGGTGAGTCCAAAGACTCAGCCAATATAATAAATAGCATCAACAACATACAAGCATGTAACTCATCAACTATACTCCACAAAACCACATGTCAGTTACTTTACACACACATGCTATGCAATATGCTCAACATGATCTTTATCCTTCTCTTTCCCTTTTGCATTTTACCGGTAATGCAAAGTGCGCATCCATCGATGCACACCCATACCTGTGCCATCTGGCACATGGACCATTGCCCATACTCCGCAAGTATGGGGACCAAAGCCCATGCTTTTACAAGCATGGGGACCTTTAGCCCATCATTAACATGACGGGGACCTCAAGAGTTGCTTGGTCATCACATGACAAAGACTTCAATAAGCCAACATGATGCATATGTATGAATTCTCAAATTAATACAAACATGCGTCCACAACAACATTGCATATGAATATCCAATTCATACTACAAAAGCTCATAATCATAGACTTCACAACTTTCAAACATCCATGTTTAACACATAACTCATAGCATTAGAAACCATGAAAATTACCAATCATATCACCATATCAATCACGAACAACACAAATACTCATAGAAATTATCAATCAATGCCATTCGATAATATCTATTATATCCATAATTATACTTGCCTTAATAGCGAGGGAACGAGGGACGTGTAGAAGGTGCTGCCCCTGGGATCAGTCCACCACCTGAACAATAATTATAGCGCACGCTAAGACGGCAATAGTGGACCAAAACAAACTATATAACAACAATCACAACTCGCAAAAGCGTCTAACTCGATCCCAACCCCAATTTCATAAACGTCGATCTGTCCCCTCGGTGGACAGTCAACTTCTAAATTTAATAACTTTCACTACAAGGGTCCAAATAAGGTGTTCTTGGACTTTCTGGAAAGGTAATTAAATTCCCCAACTAAACCTAGTTGAGAGGCCCTTCTGAATCGGACATATAATACCCCTACCAAGCCAATTTAAAAGACATCAATTTCACATCGGGTTCCCTGGACAGTACACTAAAACCACCATAACTTTTGCTACGAGTGTCCAAACCTTGCGTTCTTTAGCTTTCTGGAAAGCTGAGACAATAATATACATCTTTCATTATAGTAATATCCTCTAATTTTTCCTTTAACTATTCGCTTAATTTAGATTACTAAAAAAATTGTCAGGGTACCGATAGATTTACAGAACAACAGTGCTAAATAAACCATAACTTTTGAACCACTCGTCCAAATGACGCGATCTAGCACTTCACGGAAAGATGATGACGTCTTCTACGATTCTCTAGGAGACGTCCAGGATTGATTCTGCACTTAACCATATCAAAACGTCGGTCTAACCCAATTTGTCTTGAACCGACCTAAATACTGATATTGATAAATTAACCAAATACGCAACTAATCGAAGGGGGATTAGGGTTTACCCTTATAGAACCGTTGATGAATGCGATGAACACCAACTCCAGACCACGATCCCTTCCTTCTTTTCTTCTTGCCTTCCTCCCTTCTGATCTTCTTGATCAACATTGCCACTGAAGAACCCAAGCTTGCATGAAAAGTGGCGTGACATGCCACATCTTCCTTCTCTCTCTCTCTCTCTAGTACTCACTGAAACCAACATGCATGCGAGGACTCGCATTGCACAACATGCAACGCAACAAGCACTAAAATATCTAGTTGTAGCACCAACAAACAACCGGGTCTTAATTATATCTACAACTTTATGCGACCATGCATGCTAGCTAGCACACGCGCATGCAGAACAAGCAGCAGGGATGCACACACAGGAGTTTTGGAGTGATTTAGTCCTGTAGCACTTTTTAATTCCACTTTTGGCCCCCGTAGCGCCAAAATTCCCGTTGTAGCCCCCCCGGAGGACTTGTTGCCGCCCCGGGCAGCAACAACCAAGTTCTTTGCCGAGTGGAGACGGCAGCAACTAGAATGCTGCTGTCGATCGGCAACAACTTGTTTCTTCTGCTGCCGAACGACAAGTCCCCACCGGAAAGAAAATATATTTAAGAATATTTCTTGGAGGAATTTTTAAATATAGAAAATTAGCTCAAAAATTATGAAATTTTTGTGGAGACTCAACACAGTTTAATTACTTGTGTAAATTTTTCAGAATTTTATGAGTTATGATGTTTTCTGTAAAATTCATTTAAGTATACTATTTGTAGGAATTTTCTAATATAGAAAATGAGGTCCAAACATTATAATTTTTTATAGGATCATATACAACTTACTTGATTGTGTAATTTTTCCATAATTTTATATGTTACAAAATTATCTCGACAAATTAAGGGTTTAGGTATCGAAAATTAGGATGAAAGGTTTCTAAACCCTTAATTTGTCGAGATAATTTTGTAACATATAAAATTATGGAAAAATTACACAATCAAGTACGTTGTATAAGGATCCTATAAAAAATTTTATAATGTTTGGACCTCATTTTCTATATTAGAAAATTCCTACAAATAGTATACTTAAATGAATTTTACAGAAAACATCGTAACTAATAAAATTCTGAAAAATTTACACAAGAAATCACACTGTTCTGGGAGTCTTTACAAAAATTTCATAATTTTTGAGCTAATTTTTGTATTTAAAAATTCCTCCAAGAAATATTCTTAAATATATTTTCTTCCTGTGTAGACTTGTCGCCAGCAGCAGCAGAACTGTTGTTGCCGATCGACTAAGAAGATTTAGTTGCTGCCGTCTCCACTCGGCAAAGAACTTGGTTGCTACGCCTGGCGGCAGCAAGTCCTCCGGGGGGGCTAAAACGAGAATTTTGACGCTACGGAGGCCAAAAGTGGAATTAAAAAGTGCTACAGGGCTAAATCAGTCCAAACTTCCACACACGCAGCCGGGCCGGAGATGATGTTTGGCAGATCGCCCATCTTGGTAGCATGCAACACACACACACGCCATGCACATGCACGGTAGCAGATCGACGTGGGCAAGCGGTCGGCACGGCCGCTCGAACGTGGTGCAGAGCACCATGCGCAGCAGAGGGCCGAACAAAGCATCTAGCGCAGGCGTAAGAAAGAAAAGGAACATGGCGCAAGAGGATGGCGGTTTGTTGCATGCAGAGTGGGGGCTAGGGTTTCTGGTTTGCTTATGTGGGTGGCCGGCTCCCTCTTGGTCATGGGCCGAAGGCCCACCACTATTTCCCCTTCCCACTAAACTTATATTATTATTATTTTTAATTCTTTAATTACTCATTTATAATACAGGGTATTACACAAAGGATAGATCTTTTGCAAATCACAAGTGACAACTATGCGCTTCTTCGCCATCCAAATTAGCTTAAGAAACCGGCAAGCTCTATGGATCCGAGATTCCACACCTAGTTTCAACAAGAGGTGTATCCCCAACTCTACAACCATCATCGATAGTTTGTGGACCACAAGTATGTGGATTGGGCGCATTTGAACACTCTTGATTGCTTTGATGGAGCATATAATCTATTCCATGCAGCGGCACTACAAGAGATAGTGGCACTAAAATGTGATTACCAAGACGACATGATCTGATAGTTTTATGCCACGGTCTATGTCTCCCTTGATTTTGATTCTTTGATGTGGATGACAGAAAATCAGAAAGTGGAAGCCTCCAAGGCTGATTTTGAGCAAGCTTTGAGGACATACTCAGGCTCACAAGAAAAATTCTATTCTCGTGGAGCACTTTAGACCCCAGCATGGTGTCAATTCTATAATGAGAATGTAAGATATACACCTGGGAAGATTGCGGGACTCCTTCCTTTGCTAAGTATCATCAATCGCATCATTAATCATACCTTTTTCCCAAGGAGCGGGGGCTTTGTTGCTATCCAAGGGCACACTTGGAATAACATAGATAGCATCATGAATGGAAGAAAATTTGATGTGGTTGATCTAATCATTAGGGAGATAGCATCATCCAAGAATGATAGAGTCAAACGAATATACTTTGCTCCACATATTATGGCTCTTATCATGAGGAAGACGCACTTCCATGGAGCACCAAAACTCGAGTTCCTTTTTGATCAATGATCACGACCAGCAGTTCACAAGGAATATAAGCTAAGGGAAGGTGCTCCCGTTCCCTCTGTAGTCCCCCCTCATGTTCAAGAAGAGGAAGAACACACTTAGGTTCAAGAGAATTGTGAGGACCCCCGTGTTATTTTCATAAGACCGAGGCCTTCCCGATCTTATGAAAATAACCCTGGGACTTAGAGAAATGAAATCCAACTTAAATCCATTTAAGTGGGAGAACTCGGCTGAATTTAGAGCAATGGACACCATGCATACCGCTCCTCTGCGGTTACTACATGATAGCCGGTTCTCCAATAGCCCGAGCCCACATTAAATAAGTTAAAAGGGATTTCAAAACAATGGGTATGTGTCTTGTGTTGGCTCCCAAGATTAGCGACCAACATGCACATACCCTAAACAATGTCAATCACGGGCATACAACATTCATACATTGATATATCAAGCACATACGATAGTACTTAAGTCTACAACTATTACAAAAGCGGTCGACTAGCCAAATTCAAAATATTACATTAAGTAGTAGTGGAAGCAAAGTAAATAAACCAAAAGGTCCAGCAAGTATGCCTAAAAACCCAAGAAACCAACTGGGAGCTATAAACAACACTATTCGTTAGCGCCACCGAAATCGGCGCTAACGAACTGATCGAGTGAAACGTCATCCTCACCTGAAAAAGTAGCAACCGGGTTAAGTACAAAATGTACTCGCAAGTCTTACACAAAATAAAAATTATATATGCTAGTGGCTATCCAAAGAGTGGCTTTAGTGGCTTAGTTTTGCATAAATGCACAACTTTTCATCCCTACACCATCTAGTTTGAAATTGCCATCTTGTAAACAATTGTTTAGTAAAAGAAGTACAAATGACATAGATAATTATATATATCAATCAATACCAAATCAGCAGCCCACTTTGATAAACTAATGCATGAATATCCCATTCATGTCAAAACCAAGTTATTGCCCACATCAATTTTAATTAGACTCTAACAATGATGTCATTCAATACCAAGTGGTCGCCCGTAACCATGGACATAGCTATTCGAATAGATTAAACCCTATAGGGGAGTACTACTTTACCCACATGACTCAATCAACCTGTAAGCCTTCAGATAATGACACACTTCCTAAGGTATGCCGACTGGGTAGATCGAGATTTAGTATTTTTCAGCAAGAAGACCCTACTGAGTTGAATCCCCCTTGCGAGATGAACCCCAACTCAGTACAAGCTATTGATAGAGCTTGCTAAGCGGGCACACAAGTTGTGTTGGAAATACCGATTCAATGTAAATAAAAAAAATAGTGCTCCCAGCACATTATAGAAAATTGCATCGGATCCTACGAATAGATGATCAAACACAAATGTCCTCACACCACCTGGGACTCAACCCAACAAACCCTTCCCCTTACTTGACTAAACTGGCCCCAATCCAGTGTGTGGAAGTACGAATGGTACTTGGAATCGACAGCCAAAAGTTCGGTCCTTAGTGGTCCAGACAAGTCTACCACATACCCGAGTCTCGTGCATGAAGGCACCCACACTACCAACCACTTGTCCAGACCAAAATTCATTTGAAATAAGCAAATTTTAACTCAAGATCTAGATACGAAGATCTGGATAAAAATATAGAAGATAAGAGTGAGGTGTTTCCCACGATCGACGAGATAATCCCGTCAATCGAACTAACACATTCTATAGACCCGTATGGCTAAGCATACCCATATATAATAGATACATCATCACACACATCTAATCTTAAGCATAATTTTAATGGAATATCAAGGATTATCAGCAAGAGTAGGACATAACTAACTAACTCACAACATATCAATATAACAAAATAGCACGCAAGCAATATCATTGCATTTCAAAATACTAATTAACAAAAGCTGGGATCAATATGATAAAAAAAAACAAAGTTCAAATTAGGGGTGTTCGTTCGGTTTTTTTGGGTATATACGGTTCGGTAAATACGGTGTATACGGTAAATACGGTATTGTTAATCCGGTAAATATGGTATTATTTAAAATACGGTTCGATATTGGTAAATACCACATTATTTCGGTACGGTATCGGTAAATACCATATTTACCAAAGTTGATGCGAATTGAGAACGATAGAGCGAGTCGAAAAATACTTGCAGTCACAAAATTTGACACTTCTAGTGAACGATTAAACTTCCAGTGAATGACACGCATAGGCCCACTGTTCTGCAGGCTGCCCTTGGTACATGTCTACATGTGGGCATCTTATGACAGTAGAGCAAAAGGCTTCATGGTCAAGAAGTATGTTGAGAATCACACATGTAGACTTAAGAGTTAAGACATCACAGCAGCCAGACATAAGACATTAGTCAAGAGAGAATTTGAGAGCGCAGACCTACGTGCGATGGGTTTTTTTGTCAACTTCACCTCCTTCCACATTATTTTAGGACTCCATTGTAAAAAAGCAATTTGGCTCCAGGTGAGTTTAACGTCTCCAAAACTTCTGTTGATTTGGACAACACCGTCGTCTTCTCCCATTATTCTCATATCCTCCAAAATTTTTCTACTCCATTAGCTAGTAGCAGTAATAGTAGTAACTTGTAAGTAGCCAATGGAGCTCAGATGGCGACCACTGATTTGTTCATTTTTTGGAGCTGCGGTTCCGGAATTGGAGTGAATCACAATGCAGGAATGAAACTGTGCAGCGACGTGTGTGTTTGATTCCTTGATTTTCCTATGGTTCAGGGCTGTTTGTGTCGCCTTCGCCGAGTCTGAGGTGAGGTGTTAGGTGAGGTGGTGCGCATGTGGTTGTCACTCGTGTGGATCCATGGCCGTAGTGCGCCGTAGACTCGCGGTCAAAACGTGTCTTACTTGGATGGGCCGAGACCGAGAGAATTTGAGAGCGTAGAGCTGCGTTAGGCTGTCTGCTTGGATGGGTTGAGCGGTGAGCACGGACACGGAGCGGCCGAGCAGCCGAGCCTGCCAGCTACGCGCTTGCCGAGAGCCCGAGAGTTATGAGGATTTTGGTTTTTCCGGTGTTTTCGGTTTTTAGCCAGTTTTTACCGAAAAAACCGAACTAAAAAAAACCTGATTTCTAAAAACCGTACCGAATATCAAATACCGGTCAAACCGAGTTGACCGGTACGGTTCGGTATTTTCGGTACGGTATTTTTGGTACGGTTTTAAAATGTACAGCCCTAGTTCAAATGATGCTTGCCTTGCTGGAATTCCAATTGTTCACTCTCAGTAGTGTAGTCATTTGCATCGGGTAATTCGGAATATAGAAAAAGACGATATCGAATAAATATCGAGAAAAGCCAAAAAATCAAAGTGCTAAAAAATACATGAAATTTATACAGTAGCTAGATCATGATTTTAGATGAATTTAGGTGAAATAATAATTTCAAATGGAGTTAGTATGTGAAAGTTATAGCAGTTTGAAAATCAGTTTGTGGAGAAAATGCTGAAAATCCAAGTCGTGTAACTATTCATCTGATTTTAATTATTTCATGAAAATTTACAGAACAGTGGTGGAGAAAAGAATTACATGGTTAGAAAGATAATAAAAAGTTATCTTAACTACTAAATATTTGGGTTTACCCCGCGCTAGAGGGCGATCGTTCCCTCCCCACCACGCGCATGTCGTGCCTCCCCGCGCCCGCCCACTTCTTCATGGTAACCACTGCTTTGTGCCTCTGTTTCTCTCCCCTCACCGCCTCTCCTCTCCTCCACCTCCACTTCGTCCCTGAATCCTCGCATCACTCCTTCCCCAATCCTCTCGTCGTCCTTCTGAGCTCCCCTGTTCCCCTCGCATAAACCTTTGCCCGCCTCCTCCCCTCCAACCGTTGCGTCGCCCACCTCCTCCCCACTGCTGGCTCATTCCACTCCCTCGCTAGCCGTCGCGATCCCTTCGCCTCCACGCCTGACCCTCGCGGCTTCTCCCCTCCCTACCGTGCTCTATTCGTCTCCTCTGTCCACTGCAGCCCAGATCTGACCACGCTGGTGCTTCATCTCCACCAACGCCACCAGCCAAGATGCCTAGATGGCACCGCTACTGCTCCACTTGCCCTCTAGATGGTGGGGGTGGGTCACCAAGATGGGGCTCGCCCACGTCAAGTAGTTCTCCCTCAAGGGCAAGACCCCCTCGCAGGTTGTCACCGACCAGGGGCTCCTCATCTCCAATGACCATGACCACCCCGTTGTCGTGCAGTAGGCCAAGATCTACCTCGCCTTCCAGCTGAGGTTCCTCTCGTTGCTAAAGCGACAGCAGGTGCCCTTCGCCTTTGGCTCGGCCACCCTCGCCCCTACCCTCACACCCGCATGACCACCACAAAGAGCTGGTGAGACATTCTTCCTGCTTTGTACTCATTCTCTTGGTGTGTGATGGCGTGGGATAAAGATTTGATCGTTGCTTGGTTTGCTCCGGTTTGGGCTTGGTTTGCCTAGGGGATAGATTGGAGGAGGCGGGGAAGCTTTGGGGGTTTTGAGCTTTCGTTCGACAAAATGCCTGCAGGTCACATGCAATTGTATTAATTCAGTAGTGAGAGAACTCAAAATTTTCATCTTGCGTGTGTACAACAGTGGTTACCGAAACTGAAAAGTGTTTTTCATCTGGGCTATTCGCAATCTGAAATCTGAAATCCAAGTCAAAACCTCTTACCAGCCTTTTTTCTCTTTTTGCTTTGTTCTTCTTAGTATGGACATTGTAAACATGTTACTTCTTCTTCAATGGCATAATAGTAGCTATCCTGCTTTTTTTCCCTAAAAAAATCCTCTTGCTGGAGTGAATACTCGAATTGCTTGTTGTGTTTGATTAGGAGCATACGTAGTCAGGAAGAGCTATGTAGAAAGGTAACTAGAGTGTGTTAAATGCTATTGTTGTGTATATATACAGTAAGCGTTATGAATGGAGGAGTGCTTAGTAAGCCTGATCATGTAATGCTATCTTGCAGGATGACAATAGATGCGAAAGGATAGTTCAGTCAAGGTGTGCAGAATCATCTGGTATGAGATTGATTTATGGTTTTGGCAACTACTAAGACTTGAATGTTTCCACATACCATCATGTAGAATCTGATGGTTCTTAGCATGGTCCATTTGTGTCTGGAAGTACACATATTCGCTTTCATTACATCAATTGTATTGATTAGATGATAATTGTGGCGATCTGGATATTCTAGAACTAAAATCCGTTCTTGCTGATCTTTCTTAAATGCTGCTGTAAATGTTGTTACTTTCTGATTATATGCTCTCTCTTGGTTTTGGGCTTCATATTCCTTTCTTTGATTTTCTTCCTCTTTTTTTTTGTAAAAGATTACTTTAAAATGTTTATTATCTGCTTTCGAATGTATCTCTTTTGTTTTAACTCCCTTAAAATATGACCAAGCTCCTTGCCCATCCTTTAACCTTCTACTTACAGCCTAAACCCTGTGCCCTCATGATCAAACACACATGAAAATGCAATGTAAGTTTGTGTCGTTCATATGTAATAAATAAAAAATGAAGTGGAAGAGCGGCATATATACATTTAGTTTCTGACATGAGAATACTCAACTATTGGTTCAAATTTTCCTTCAATATTTGATATAATCCGAGTCACACCAGTGCCATGTGTTATTCCATGTGGCTCATTAAAATAGTGATGAAATCCAGAAATAATTCAAATAGATTGGTTAGAGCAAATGATGCCCAAAGCTATAGGATGCCAAGGAACTATTATGCTTTTTTAATTGTGTTGTGCTTATAGCTCATGATGAAGTTATACCTATCAAAAACAGAAACAAAAATTGCTTCTTTTGAGTTTACTCCCAGACTTTACGACCATATTAGGGCATGCCATTGCCACAATAAGAATTAAGCAGGCAGATAGCCTGAACAATTGTCAGATCATATTTTTTGTTTCATGATACTTGACCAATTGTCCAACATTAATTTCTATTATAATGTTCTCCAGAATCGATTAATTTGCTATTCAATTTTTTTAATTTCCTTTCTCCTACCATCTCATGCAAATGTCACCTTGATCCATAGATTGTAGTTTGTCCTGAGACATGATTGCAGCATAGGTGTGAACCAGTAGAGTGAAATTTCAGTAGGTGTTGGTTTGAAACTGGAACTCCAGTAAAGTTCAGCACTTTAATTTTGTTCATTTCCTGAAGGACACGTGAAAATTCAGTGTGATCTGATCTGTGCTTGTCGAATAAGAGAACCATACTTTTGACAATCTGTTGAGGAGGGCACTTTGGCCGTAAGTGATGCGATGACTGAATCAACAAGTCATTCTTTTCTTGAAACTTCCGCAATCACTTTAGTTGCAAAATGAGAAATTCCTAACATCATCCAACAATTCGGCACTTGCTCGTTTGCAGGTAGCTAGCTCTTCAGGCTCGTCCTACCCGAATGGTCTGAAAAGGGCTCATGGGGCACTCAACTTGTTCGCATGGGGCATCCTCTTGCCGATTGGAGCCATTGTCACACGATACTGCAGGAGATGGGATCCTCTGTGGTTCTACCTTCATGGAGGCATCCAGTTTGTGGGCTTCATCCTCGGCTTAGCCGGCGTTGTGGCTGGAGTATCGTTATACGACAAGATCTGAGCAGACGTCCCGACACATAGGGGTCTTGGCATATTTGTGCTTGTGCTAGGTATTCTACAGGTATGTGCCTTCTGCTTCCTTCTTGCAATGATCATGTTAGTTATACTGCTACACTACTTAGTACTATTCAACAGTAGTTACACAACAAATTTTGAAAACTGTGCTAAGAATTAATACCATGGAAAATGTGCACTACAAATAGTATAATCTTTGTATTTTTCAACCAAAGGCCTAATATATGGTTCTGAATTCTAAATGTGTGCAACAGCACAGATTCTAGCATTCTTCCTAAGGCCCAACAAGGACTCAAAGTATCAGAAATTCTCGAACTGGTACCACCGCCAGGTAGGCAGGTTGTGCTCTTCTTTGTAGCAATCAACATTGTCCTACTAATTAAAGTTGGAGGCGCTAGTAACTCTTGGAAGATTGGCTATGGCTTCAACCTAGCCATACTTCTGATTACCATCATTGCCCTGGAAGTCCTGCCGTGGACATGGTGGAAAAACAACAACAGTTCGACGACAACATTTTAAGTATGACCAATTCATTTTAAGCCACCGCGACGCCACCGCTGCCTCCTCCCCGACCTCCCACCTCCTCGCTGCAATGTTCCTGGTGAGGGTTGAAGAGACCAATGGCCATGAGAACCGAGTCGTGGCTTGGGTTCAGGGTGGAAGAAGGTGGCCATCGACTCGTAGTCCTCTTCCTTGTTAGCCGGCAATGATTGGAAATAGGCAGCATGTCGGAGAGGGAAGTTAGCATCAACTTCAACTTCCAAATGTAAATAATCTATGAGCTTAAAATTTTAATTCTAGATAGTAGTAGTAGGTGATGCAATAAGCAGAGTTAATGTTTTTGTTTATATGTGTGCGAAAGAAAAATGATATTTATTATGCGGTTTAGGATCTTGTCTGATGATATGTATCATTCTGTTTTTGAGGTTTGGTTCCAATGCACGGGCACCCTACTAGTGTTAAATAAAACTTCAATCACCCCATTTGGAGTTCAAATGCATTTTCTATGAATTTTTGAAGTTAATTCAATTTCTAGTGTAAAAATAACTCTTTACCAAAATCCATTCTAGTTCTGAAATTTTCTGTGGTAGTGACAAGTTTCAAAATTATTCCATGAGAAAGTACATTAAAAATGCAAACCAACAAAGTTGGTTTCACTCAATTTGGAGTTCAAATGATTTACTTATGAATTTTTGAAGTTCTTTGAATTTATAGTTCAACAATAAATCATTTCGGAATTTCTAAAAGCATTTAATACTTTTTATACCCGAGCTTACCTAGCCTCTGTCACTGACGTGCGGGGTCCATTGCATAGTGTCCTTTTTCTTTTAATTTCTGATTTAAAACCATACTGACACGTGGGGCCCGGTTGTCATTGACTCGGTCCATGCAATAGTGCATGGACTGAAGGTCAACATGCACGGTCCACCGGTCTATGACTGTGCACTTAAAGCCTTGGGCCCACATGTTATTCACTTTAAGCTAACCCGGTTTAATTTCTCTCCTCAATTTCCGTTCAAGGGACCCATACGTCATAGACTCACAACATTTAAAGACCAACCATTAACGTAGTTAAGTACTGATTTAACCTAATCAACCGAGATTCGGTTCTAATCCTAAGCTACAGTACTATCGGCCATTCCAACAGCAGAGTAGCTCTCAGGCTCGAGATTGCCCAGCGTATTGCCGAAGCTGTGGTCCTCGTCGGCGCGATCCAAGGCTAGGGATGGATTTCTTGTGGCATTGCGCACCTTAAGGTACCAGAGAAGTGCGGCGGTGTCACTACGATGATTGTGCATGCAACACTACAACTACTCATTGAACAAAAACATGCATGCACCAGCATCTAAGGGTCACAGTGAGCCTACCAGAGGATGGAGAGGTCCGGAGGAGCTCGGTGCTCACTTGTCGCCGGTGATGGTGACGACAGGGCTAGGCTTCACGAGGAGGAGGCAACCTGGTCAAAAGAAAAGGCAAAGAGATGTCAAAGAGGCTTAAGAGATCCTAGGAGATGGTGAAGGAGCAAGGAATTGGGTAATGCCTTACCACATCGGAGATGGGAACGAAGATAGTGCTTACGGCCGAAAATGGAGAAACTTCGAAATTCCTGAGCTGCTGTGAAGCATTAAGGAAATGAGTGGAGGGGAAACCATTCATATACCTAACTGCACAAGGTGATGCACAACGGGGAGGACAATACTCACCGGAGATGAAGTTATTATGGTGATGTCACCCGGCGGTTTTCAGTGTGTGCTCCGGAGAAGAAGAATGACATGATACCATTCCGAGTGCTACAAGCATAGACAGGAGCTTGAATTAGTGGTAATGGAGATGGCGAGGAACGGTAATTACAAGGGACAAAGAGGAAGGAAGCCTACGTGAGCGATGAGCATGCACAAGCTTCCTCCTCCTCATGGCTGAGAGGAGAAGTGAGGCGAAGGCGAAAGAGGGGGCTTGGAGGGAGTTAAGCACGGGAAGAAGACAGGAATGGAAGCGGTGTGAAGTTGTGAAGCTCTGGGAGTGGCTGGTGTGGGCGGTGGATCCATAGCGTTACTACGCAGCTTAGAGCGTCTCGGCCGTGTGGAGCTCGCTCTCTGCTGTGCCAACGGGTGGTAGGAGATGCAGTTGACAAGCGGGCCCAGCTCGTTAGTGGGTCAACGTGGCACGAGTTAGAGCCTGGTTCGGCAGGGTGCGGTTAGGTGGTTAGGTTGAGTCCGGTCAAAGTGGTTTGGTCCGAGTCAAATGTTTGACTGATTTTAATTCAAACTTGTACACTTTGACCGAGCAAATAAAAATAGCAAATAAATTCCTAAAATTCTAAATTTTTTTAGAGAGGTTCTTGGGATGAGCTAGTACACATATAAATTTTCTAAACTCACTATTCATAATTTATTCGCTTGTTTTTAATTCTTTAACCGCAGGGGTTATTGAAATGGAATTTGAATTTTCTTATGGTTGATTTGGTTTCTATAAATTTGAAAAAATTATATTTATTCATAATAAATATTATAAGAGTCAAATAAATTATTTACCAAGGATGATCGCAATTATTTATTGCTATTTTCTCTTGGAGCTTCATTTTGAGTTATATGTTTAACTTTGATTTGAAATTGAACAAATGCAATAATTGTGCAAAAACTCCTGAAATGATATGCATGCTCATGTAATGCATCTTAATTCCATTTATTAAAAATGGGGATGTGACAAGAATGCTCCAGCTGCGGATCCTATCACTCTATCTCAGAATTATTCAGTTGTCATGGAGATCCGAGACGCATAGGCTGAGATGAACTATCAGTTGGCCTCCTTAGCTCAGCGTGTGGGTGCACTCGAGCATGCTTCTTCTTCACAGCACCTCCTTCTCCAATTCATTACCGCCGTCGTGATCCCTCTTGTAACACCCTGGTTTTCAGAGCCTTTTTCAAAATTTTCAAAATAAAAAGAACCATTTGGTTTTGATCAGAATTCAAAGTTTAACCTGAGAATTTCAGATTTTGAAGTGTTTAAAATGATTAAACTAAACTTCAACTAATCCAAAGCTTGGTTCTTTTAGTGTTGCTCTAGCTCTCTAGAGCTGTCTTTCCTTTTCATGGTAGGATTTCCTTTCCTCCATCCTATTTGGACATTCTCTTATGTCCAGACCTTTTCTCTTGTTAGACCTCGGATGTTGCTTTCTCCTCCTTGTTTAATCGGGTCTTCCCTTTTTCTTTGGAGATCCCTCTCTATTGGGACCTCCCTTTTGTTAAGATCACCTTCCTGGTCTAGCCCATTCTTTGGGTCAGAGTGAGAATCCGGGGTATTTAACGTGTAATACTTAACCATTAAGATGATTCAAGCATTACAAATCAAATATCACGACTCTCGGCGTATATGTACTTCCCAGAAGTGCAGTACACATACCCCATACAAAAATTATGCATCAATTCCATTCAACACATAGAATCCAAAGTACAACTAAGTAATTCAAAAGACAAACATAATACAGAGTAATTACAAAAGGGCCGACCGGCCAAATGGCAACTAAAGAGTCTAAAATAACAGCGGAAGCAAGGTGCCATAAGATGGCGATAAAGAAAAGCCAAGTAGTGTGCCTTTAACCCACAAGGCAACCAACCGGGCCACCAACCTAGTCGTCGAAACCACCGCACATCTCGCAAAGTGGAACCCTTGGGGTTCAACTTCCTCCTCTGCAACAATTTATTAAGCAAAGTAAATGAGTACAAAAATGTACTCGCAAGACTTACGTGTAGAGTAACAGGCCTATATAAATAGCTACATGCAAGCTTATTTAAGTGGAGGAGGCTCTAGACTCATTTTCAGCATTAAGCAAGTTTTCATTTGCAATAATGTAATAGATTGAAAGCAGTTTTTACAATCTAATTTTATTTGACAAAACAGCGATATACAAGTAACAATAATAACAAGATATCCTGGAAGTGGCTAACCCAATAGCCACCACAACAATAGCATGAATTCCCCATTCATACCACCCACATCAAGTTTTAATTAAATGTTGTAGTCTAACTCTTGTAGAGACCTTACCAAGCATGTCCATAACCTAGGACGAGGCTATTCGAATAGTTTGAACCCTGCAGGGGTGTACCAATGTACCCACACGTCAGACTGCCTCTTATGCCACTAGATTAAGCACACTTCCTTTGGTATGCCAGCAAGGCTAAGTCCTACGAGACATTTCCAATATTGTGTATTAACTACGAGTCGCCCATATGGGAGGAAGCCCCATACGTTGATGCGGAGTCATCAAAGATGCTCATCTCCTTATAAAGGACGATGCTCCTTGCAGTGGATAACCTCTACTACTGTTCACCCAATAGCCCACCATGCAACTCGGAGCTAACACACGCCAAAGTACTAAGTCAAGAGAGGTCCCATATCCCTCTCATGTGGTTAGCACGCAATAAGCGCTTGGCTTAGTGTCCAAGATGTTTGGTCCTTGTTGACCCGGGCACCATTCCAGTCACACCATAAAATCACACGATCAACCATTGTGCCCAAGTCTAAAACATTTCATTTTCATTTTCAGTTTTTGACTTTATAAAGTAACAAAGCACAAGATGCTGAGCATAATGATAATAATAATTTTGTGTGATCAAAGTTATCGACTAAGTCGATAACCGCCCAATCTACCGGTAGCTAAGCATTTCTAAGCATGACACCGTAAGGACAATAAAAGAGCATAATTAAATCACCGGGCTCTAATTCACCAGCGATATTAATAACTTATGTTTTGTGACAGGGGATAACAATTTAAGGGCAACCATGCAATAGGAATAGCTACCTCTAATCGGGAAAATTACTTTGACACAAAAGCATGCATACATATAATTTGTAAACAAAGTATTAGACTTGAAAGTAATAGAACAATTATGATCAAACTGCTTGCCTTGCTGGGGATAATTCTCTTGCTGCAGAGGGTCACTCGCGCATTCAATAATTTCGTTGGAACCTAGCGAAAGAAGTCGAAAGCACAATACGAACGAATAACACCGAAAAGACCCAAAAATTCAAAATCATGCAAAAATCATGAAAAATTCACAGAAGGTATAGCCTGATTTAAGATGAATTTAGCAACAAGAACCAATTTATTTGGATGTTCTATGCAAAAGTTATGGCAGTTTGAAGGTCAGTTTTCCAGAAAATCCAATTTAATTGCTACCGGTTACTGTTCATCCGAAATAATTATTTTGGTGAAAATTTCCAGAGCAGTGGTGTACTTGAAATTTTTATGGTAGGAAGAGCACCAGATGAGATGAACAATGGAATTTGATTCACCTCATTTGGAGCTAAGTTGAATTTTCTATGATTTTTCAAAGTTATGAAAGTAGTACACAAGTTACAAGAAAAATAGGATTTTCAGTAACAGTATCATGCTCACAACCTATTTTACAATAAACTACACTAACAGAGGTTTCTAACAAAATTGAGTTTACTCTTTTTGGAGTTACAGAGAAATACTTATGCATTTTTGAAGTTAAAGCAATTTTTAGTGCAACAATAATACTAAACCTAAAGTAATTTTGCCAAAAGTGATTTATGGAACAGTAAAATGATTCAACCCATTTTTATATTAAAGTACATTTAAAAAGGAAACTAAAAAAATTTGAATCATCAATTTTGGAGCTAAAATGAATTACTTATGCAATTTTGAAGTTTAACCAATTTTTCAGTTCACAAATAAAGCATTTCGGAAATTATAATAACATACAATACTTTTTATACTCAGCCTAACTTAGCCCTACCCACTGATCAGTGGGGTCACTAGAACAGTGCCATTTTCTATTTTCCATTTTAATTTCTGAATCGGCCTGACATGTGGGGTCCACATCTCATACACTGGGTTCACGGAACAGTGCGTGGACCCTTGGTCCACGGCCGGTCCACGAGTGTATACTGTGCACTTAAGCCCTTAGGCCCACATGCCATACACAGATTCAAAACACGATTTACCTCTCGATTACTGTGTTCGGTCGCACATGTAATAGAGACAGTACCGCTTTAAGACAACCATTAATTCCCTAAGCAATCATTAGCGCTAACTTAATGGTGATTCGGTTTTAATGACCTAGCTACTGAAATTCGTCGGGCCTGGCAGCCTTCGCTCGCTATTGCGACGACATGAAGCTTGATTTGGACGCCTCGCCCGCGAAAGAGAGTTCGACGGCGGCCAAGGACTAAATGGAACCAAGACACTATTGCGCGACCGGAGACACCCCATGCGAGGTCGGAGTTGACCCGATCTTGCGGCGCGACGAGGTGAAGCGGAGTGACACATATGGGAAAACGAAAATGACGATACGACAATGCTTCACCCGTTCTAGCGTGAGCATGAGCATCAGTAAGGGTCAAAGACCTCACTGGGATGACGCGGATAGGAAGGGCTCACTGGAGACGAGCTAGCGGTGGAGGACCGAGGCGGCGCGGTGAAGACAACGAGGGGAGGTCGGCCTGAGCAACAACAAGAATGAAGGGAGGTAGGGACAGCTTTAGTGAGGTCATTAGATGATGCCAGAGGAAGTAATTAGGAAACGGAGCCCCTTACAGGAGATGGGGAAGATGAACAATGCCCACGGCCGAGTTTGGGGAAAAGCCAAATTCCGACAACCCCTGAAGAGGAACAATGAAATTGAGTTAGGCGAAATGCTTCTAGGGTCCAGTGGCATGTTATGACGCAAAAAGACGAGGACAACAAGGACGCGACGGCGCTTACCGAGACGGAGGTGGAGCTAGAGCCTCCTCCTCTTCCACACCGAGGAAGAGAAGTGAGTGAAAGAGAGGGCTCGAGGGGGTTTTGTGCGGGTCCGGAGACGGCAAGGGAAGCGGCGTTAGATGGGGATGATCCGGGTTGGCCGCAGAGGGCGGTGGATTGACGCCGTTGCTTGGCGTGGACAGAGTGTGACAGAGCGGCACGGCCGCGTGGAGGGGAAGCTCAGACGAGTGGGGTCGGGCATGGCCGCACGTGCTCGATGCGACCGAGGGCGAGGAAACCAGGGGCGACGGTCCGAAACCAGGGGCGAGAGGTTGACGATGACAAGAGCGCGAGGATGCCATTGGCGAGCGCTCGGTGCTGGCGCGGGAGTGCTGGCCACGTGGAGAAGAAACACAGGCGGAGGGGCCCCAGTAGTCAGCGGCGCAAGAGGAGGGGGTAGCTGAGCCGTAGATCGCAAATCGGACGGCCAGCAGCGACGGTGCAATTAGTGGGTTAGACCAAGCCAGGTCGTCTTTGGGTTTGAGTCGGGCTCGGATCTGAGCCTAATGAATAGTGATTTCAGATTTTGATTTAAAAAGGCTAAGAAGATAGAGAATTTTTGGAGATAGCTCCGTAGCTCCAAAAATTCGGAAATTTTTATGAAAGATTGCTGGAGCAGAGAAAAACCCTGTGTAATTTTTCTAGAAATTTTTATGCAACGTATTTCTTTCTGGAAAATTCACAAGCTGCTGCCCTAGGGGTTTGACCAGAGTTCAAACTGGTTTGACTAGCTCTTTTGAAATATCAAATAAAATCTAAAAATTATGATATTTTTGAGAGAGGTTACTAGGATGATCTAGATGATAGGAAAAATATTTTCAGAGGATGATCACAAGATTAGATTTGAAAGTTCTTAAGGACTAGAACTTCCATCAATAGAAATATTGATCTTGGAAAAAAAGAAACCCTAGGGAAAAATTTCTAGGAAATTTCAAATGACATCATGAGGCATCAAAAGTTTTAATTTATCCTCATTTTATTACATTTGAAACACACACCATTGTTTGGGATGTTACAAACCCCCCCCCCCCCTTACAAGAATCTCGTCCCGAGATTCCGGGTAGGTCGGAAATTGGATAGGAAGGTTCTAACATATTACACAACATCTGCTGTCTTGATTTCCTTTAAAGATAGTGCTAGGATATCCTTAACAAGGTTACAAGGAGTGGTTAATACATTTTCCTTTCCATTGTTTTACTTAACCTTTCCTTTCTTGATTCGAAGGCACTTTAAGCAGAAGGAAAAAGATCTGGATATTCATTTTGCATATGGTCTTCACGCTCCCAAGTTGCTTCATCCTCGGAATGATTTGTCCACTGAACTTTAAGGAACTTGATGACACGATTTCTTGTTCTTCGTTCAGCTTCATCAAGGATGCGAAGAGGACGCTCTTTGTAGGTCAAGTCTTCTTGCACATCGAGACTCTGCAATGGAGCTTCCTCGGTTGGAACGCGAAGACACTTCTTCAATTGGGACACATGAAAGATATCGTGCACACCCTCAAGTGCAGCGGGCAATTCCAACTTGTAGGCAACCGCTCCTTTCTTCTCAATAATGCGGTAAGGTCCAACATATCGAGGAGCTAACTTGCCTTTGACACCAAATCGTTGATGACCCTTCAGAAGAGAGACTTTGAGATAAACAAAGTCATTGGGCTCAAAGCTCAACTCACGGCGACGATGATCCCCATAGCTCTTTTGTCTTGATTGAGCCGTGCGCAATCGATCTCGAATCAACCGAACTTGACTTTCGACCTCATTAATCGAGTCTGGGCTAAAGAATGGTCTTTCACCAGTTTCTGACCAATTCAACGGAGTTCTACATTTTCTCCCATATAAGGCCTCAAATGGTGCCATGCCAAGACCAGCTTGAAAGCTGTTGTTGTAGGAGAACTCGGCGAACGGCAAACATTTGTCCCAATTCTTTCCATAGGAGAGAACACAAGCACGGAGCATATCTTCCAATACTTGATTGACTCTCTCAGTTTGGCCATTAGTTTGAGAATGATATGCGGTGCTGAAAGAAAGAAGAGTTCCCATAGCCTCTTGCAAACTATGCCAAAACCGGGAGGTAAAAAGTGAACCACGATCAGAAATGATCGTCTTCGGTATCCCATGCAAACTCACAATGTGGGAGATGTAGAGTTCTGCCAACAGACCAACACGAAGACTGGTTCGCACTGGTAGAAAATGTGCCACTTTAGTTAGTCGATCAATGACAACCCAGATGACATCATTTCCCTTGGAGGTACGGGGCAGACCGGTGATAAAATCCATACCAACAGAATCCCACTTCCACTCAGGTACTGGCAAGGGCTGTAGGATACCCGCTGGACGTTGATGTTCTGCTTTCACATGACGACACACATCGCACTCGGCAACAAACTTTGCGATTTCCCGCTTCATTCGGGTCCACCAGAATCTCTGACGGAGGTCTTGATACATCTTTGTGGCCCTGGGATGAATAGACAAAGGAGAATCATGGGCTTCGCGGAGGATGACATTCTGCAATTCCATGACCTTCAGAACAACAAGGCGCTTTCCGAACCATACAACACCATTGTCATCTTCAGAAAAGCATTTGGCTGTTCCGCTCTTGATATTTTGCTTGATTTGACTCACACCTCTATCTGTTTGTTGTGCAGCCTTGATCTGATCTTCTAAGGTTGGTTGCACAACCAAAGCAGCGAGAAAACCATGCTCAACCACTCCCAAGTTGAGCTGTTGAAATTCTTCATGAAGGGCGGGCTGCTGCTCCTTGAGCATCAAGGTATTGCAATAAACCTTGCGACTGAGAGCATCGGCGACAACATTAGCCTTGCCCGGATGGTATTGGAGACCCATATCATAATCTTTGATCAATTACAACCACCTTCTTTGCCTAAGGTTCAGATCCGGTTGGGTGAACAAGTACTTCAAACTTTTGTGATCCGAATACACTTCGCAACGATTACTGATGAGGTAATGTCGCCAAATCTTCAGTGCATGAACCACTGTAGCTAATTCCAAGTCATGGGTCGGATAGTTGAGTTCATGAGGCCTCAATTTCCTTGATGCATAAGCCACTACCTTACTCTCTTGCATAAGAATACAACCGAGCCCTTGACGAGAAGCATCGCAATAGATATCGAAGCTTCGGTGGACGTCGGGAAGAACAAGAACCAGAGCTGTGGTCAATCTCTTCTTTAGTTCTTGAAAACTCTTCTCACAATCAGCGGACCACACAAACTTCTTGTCCTTCTTGAGTAATTCAGTCATTGGCTTTACAATCTTGGAGAAGTTCTCAATAAAGCGACGATAGTATCCCGCTAAACCGAGAAAACTCCTCACGTCAGTCACTGACTTGGGCTGACCCCATGAGAGCACATCACTGACCTTGCTAGGATCAATGGCGATGCCTTCCGCTGAAAGAACATGGCCCAAGAATGCCACTTCCTTCAACCAAAACTCGCACTTGCTGAACTTTGCATAGAGTTGATGTTCGCGTAGTTTTCCCAACACTAGCTTCAGGTGTTCAGCATGCTCTTCATCATTCTTCGAGTAGATGAGGATATCATCAATAAAGACCACCACAAACTTGTCCAAATACTCCATGAATACCATATTCATAAGATTCATGAAAAGAGCAGGAGCATTGGTCAAGCCGAAAGACATGACTGTACACTTGTACAATCCATAGCGAGTAGAGAAAGCCATCTTCGGGATATCTTCAGGCCTGATTCGGACTTGATGGTAGCCCAATCTCAGATCAATCTTGGAGAATACCCGAGCTCCGGTCAATTGATCGAAAAGGTCGTCAATCCGGGGCAACAGGTACTTGTTCTTCACCGTCACTGCATTCAACGGACGGTAATCAATGCACAACCGCAGGGTCTTGTCTTTCTTCTTCACAAAGATTGCAGGACAGCCCCACAGTGATGAGCTTGGGCGGATGAAACCCTTCTCTTGAAGCTCACCAAGTTGCTTCTTCAACTCCTCCAGTTCATTCGGAGGCATCCGATACGGCCTCTTTGAAATCGGGGCGGTACCTGGCAGCAACTCAATAACAAACTCAATATCTCGGACTGGAGGCATCCCAGGCAATTCTTCAAAAAACACATCAGCGAAGTCGTATACCATAGGGACTTCATGAATCTCCATAGTTGGCTTTGCTTCAAGTGCATAAAGATGTGGTTCTTGCAGCTTCGGGGAAATTCCAACTTGCTCGCTGGATGGACTTGTGAGGGAAATGAATTTTCTAGCACAATCGATTTGCCCCAAGTGTTGGGATAGCCAATCTATGCCAAGTATCACATCCAAACTTGTTGAATTGATGATGATAAGTTTTGCCAAAAATCCCACTCCTCCAATCTCAATAGAAACATCCCGACATTCATATTCAGCTCTCATTACCGACCCCGGAGAATGAATAATCAAGGGAACATGCATAGGAACAATTGGAAGATCACTAAGTGTAGCAAAAGACTTTGATATAAATGAATGAGAAGCTCCGGAATTGAATAAAACTGTAGCTGGTTGTGAGTTGACAAGAAACATACCCAACACGACGTCGGGTGCCTCCTGAGCTTTCTCGGCCGAGATATGGTTGACTCGACCGCTGCCCACATTCTGGGCCTTCTGAGTAATCTTCTGATCTTGACCATTCCCTTGCCCGCGTCCTCCATTAGGACGAGGGGCCGCTCCAGCCTTCTTAGGGCAATGATTAGCATAATGGCCCTTGTTGTTGCAGAAGAAACAAGTAACATCGGCAGCCGGATTGCGGGGGCCTCCTTGCTGTCCTGCAGGTGCACGTGGTTGAGACACGGCCTGCGGTGGGCGAGGTACAAACACCAGTGCCCTCGGTGGTGGTGGAGCCTGAGAGTGATGCACCGGGGCTTGCCCGCTGTGAGATCGAGAAAAACTGGCCCTTGCTGATTTTTGGGCCTCCCACTTGCGCTTGCGAGAATCGCCAAGCGCCCTTGCCTTGTGCTCGACGACAATAGCCTTGTTGACCAATGACTGGAAGTCGAGGAAGTCGACGATAGACAGCTTGTCCTGAAGCTCCTCAGACAAGCCATCCATGAACTTCTCCTGCTTAGCCTCATCAGTGGGTACATCCTTAGGGGCGTACCGAGATAGATGGTCGAAATCATGCAGGTACTCAGTCACTGATCTGCGCCCCTGCTTGAGCGCAGAGAACTCCTTCTTCTTGAGCTTCATCAAGCCGGCGGGAACATGAGCCCGACGGAAAGCAGTGCAAAACTCCGCCCAAGTGATAGCCCAGCCCGCGAGCTGCATGGCGAGGAAGTTCTCCCACCATGAGAGTGCTACTCTCTCGAGCTGATGGGAGTCAAAGAGTGCCTTCTCCTGCTCCTGGCACTGAGCGACATCGAGCTTCCGCTCGACAAGATGCAACCAATCATCCGCGTCGAGTGGATCCTCGGACCGCGAGAAGGTGGGTGGTTGTGTGCGAAGGAACTCTGAGAGTCCCCCCCTCTGATGATGGCCACCACCTCCCCCTAATTCGGAGGCACCGGAAAGGTTGGAGGTGTTCCGTGCAATCGTCTCAAGGATCCTCGTCTGATCCATGCGATTTCGCTCAATCTGAGTGAGAACCTCAGCCATGGTTAGAGGAGGTGGGAGCTCCTCATCCCGACCATCTGGCTGACCCTGGCTGCTGTGAGTTCTTCCAGCCATCCTGTTTCATTGAGGCGGTTTAGCTACAAAAACCCAAAAACTAGAGACGAAAGGTAGCAGTAGAAAAGCTATCGACTAGGGAAATAAGATATTATCCTAACCCAATTACAACCATATAACCAGCAAGGAAATAAACTCCAAACATTTGCAAAAAGGCATAAGATCTAATGCAAAACTCATATGACACAAGATTCAACTTCTCGGTACGACTAACTCGTATTGAATGAACGAGTAATCGGTTTGAGAAGAAAATTTCAGAACACAACTCAAGTCTTATTGCATCTAAGGATCATGGTATAAACCATCTAGGGTGCGTTAGACACTAGCTATCTAATATCACATCTTACCCTTTTAAACCCCACAAGTTTTAGTTGAATTATCCTCTCATTTTCAGCCCTAATGACAGTTTATGTGCTTGCTGTCCAAAACTTATACTTGCTGTCCAGATTTTGTATTTAAGCTCCAAGTTGAATTTTCCAACTCCAAATGCTTCTAATCTTCACTAAAAGACAGCCAACACTTTAATTTTACAACACTCATTGAATCCCAAAACCGAATTTAAATAGTAACAACTATCTTTTGAAATAAAGATGAGAGGAAACAACTTTTCAAAACTTAAACAAGAACAAGGTGAGATGAGCAATCTAAGATAGGTAAGGAGTAAAATCTGTGAACTTACTTAAGTTTTCATAAACATTTGACATTTTGAAAATAAGTTTTTCAAAATATCCTAAGGACGACCAAGCAAGTGGTTTCTACTGTTAATATGGCTCTGATACCAACTTTTGTGAGAACCCGGGGTATTTAACTTGTAATACTTAACCATTAAGATGATTCAAGCATTACAAATCAAATATCATGACTCTCAGCGTATATGTACTTCCCAGAAGTGCAGTACACATACCCCATACAAAAATTATGCATCAATTCCATTCAACACATAGAATCCAAAGTACAACTAAGTAATTCAAAAGACATACATAATACAGAGTTATTACAAAAAGGGCCGACCGGCCAAATGACAACTAAAGAGTCTAAAATAACAGCGGAAGCAAGGTGCCATAAGATGACGATAAATAAAAGCCAAGTAGTGTGCCTTTAACCCACAAGGCAACCAACCGGGCCACCAACCTAGTCGTCGAAACCACCTTAAATCTCGCAAAAGTGTAACCCTTGGGGTTCAACTTCCTCCTCTGCAACAATTTATTAAGCAAAGCAAATGAGTACAAAAATGTACTCGCAAGACTTACATGTAGAGTAACAGGCCTATATAAATAGCTACATGCAAGCTTATTTAAGTGGAGGAGGCTCTAGACTCATTTTCAGCATAAAGCAAGTTTTCATTTGCAATAATGTAATAGATTGAAAGCAGTTTTTACAATCTGATTTTATTTGACAAAACAGCGATATACAAGTAACAATAATAACAAGATATCCTGGAAGTGGCTAACCCAATAGCCACCACAACAATAGCATGAATTCCCCATTCATACCACCCACATCAAGTTTTAATTAAATGTTGTAGTCTAACTCTTGTAGAGACCTTACCAAGCATGTCCATAACCTAGGACGAGGCTATTCGAATAGTTTGAACCCTGTAGGGGTGTACCAATGTACCCACACGTCAGACTGCCTCTTATGCCACTAGATTAAGCACACTTCCTTTGGTATGCCAGCAAGGCTAAGTCCTACGAGACATTTCCAATATTGTGTATTAACTACGAGTCGCCCATATGGGAGGAAGCCCCATACGTTGATGTGGAGTCATCAAAGATGCTCATCTCCTTATAAAGGACGATGCTCCTTGCAGTGGATAACCTCCACTATTGTTCACCCAATAGCCCACCATGCAACCCGGAGCTAACACACGCCAAAGTACTAAGTCAAGAGAGGTCCCATATCCCTCTCATGTGGTTAGCACGCAATAAGCGCTTGGCTTAGTGTCCAAGATGTTCGGTCCTTGTTGACCCGGGCACCATTCCAGTCACACCATAAAATCACACGATCAACCATTGAGCCCAAGTCTAAAACATTTCATTTTCATTTTCAGTTTTTGACTTTATAAAGTAACAAAGCACAAGGTGCTGAGCATAATGATAATAATAATTTTGTGTGATCAAAGTTATCGACTAAGTCGATAACCGCCCAATCTACCGGTAGCTAAGTATTTCTAAGCATGACACCGTAAGGACAATAAAAGAGCATAATTAAATCACCGGGCTCTAATTCACCAGCGATATTAATAACTTATATTTTGTGATAGGGGATAACAATTTAAGGGCAACCATGCAATAGGAATAGCTACCACTAATCGGGAAAATTACTTTGACACAAAAGCATGCATACATATAATTTGTAAACAAAGTATTAGATTTGAAAGTAATAGGACAATTATGATCAAACTGCTTGCCTTGCTGGGGATAATTCTCTTGCTCCAGAGGGTCACTCGCGCAATCAATAATTTCGTTGGAACCTAGCGAAAGAAGTCGAAAGCACAATAAGAACGAATAACACCGAAAAGACCCAAAAATTCAAAATCATGCAAAAATCATGAAAAATTCACAGAAGGTAGAGCATGATTTAATATGAATTTAGCAACAAGAACCTATTTATTTGGATGTTCTATGCAAAATTTATGGCAGTTTGAAGGTCAGTTTTCCAGAAAATCCAATTTAATTGCTATTGGTTACTGTTCATACGAAATAATTATTTTGGTGAAAATTTCCAGAGCAGTGGTGTACTTGAAATTTTTATGGTACGATGAGCACCAGATGAGATGAACAATGGAATTTGATTCACCTCATTTGGAGCTAAGTTGAATTTTCTATGATTTTTCAAAGTTTTGAAAGTAGTACACAAGTTACAAGCAAAATAGGATTTTCAGTAATAGTATCATGCTCACAACCTATTTTACAATAAACTACACTAACAGAGGTTTCTAACAAAATTGAGTTTACTCTTTTTGGAGTTATAGAGAAATACTTATGCATTTTTGAAGTTAAAGCAATTTTTAGTGCAACAATAATACTAAACCTAAAGTAATTTTGCCAAAAGTGATTTATGGAATAGTAAAATGATTCAACCCATTTTTATATTAAAGTACATTTAAAAAGGAAACTAAAAAAAATTTGAATCATCAATTTTGGAGCTAAAATGAATTACTTATGCAATTTTGAAGTTTAACCAATTTTTCAGTTCACAAATAAAGCATTTCGGAAATTATAATAACATACAATACTTTTTATACTCAGCCTAACTTAGCCCTACCCACTGATTAGTGGGGTCACTAGAACAGTGCCATTTTCTATTTTCCATTTTAATTTCTGAATCGGCCTGACATGTGGGGTCCACATGTCATACACTGGGTTCACAGAACAGTGCGTGGACCCTTGGTCCACGGCCGGTCCACGAGTGTATACTGTACACTTAAGCCCTTACGCCCACATGCCATACACAGATTCAAAACACGATTTACCTCTCGATTACTGTGTTCGGTCGCACATGTAATAGAGACAGTACCGCTTTAAGACAACCATTAATTCCCTAAGCAATCATTAGTGCTAACTTAATGGTGATTCGGTTTTAATGACCTAGCTACTGTGGTTGTCGAGCCTGCCGACGCGCCGAACATCGCGATCATGAAGTTGATTTGGACGCCTCGCCGGCGAAAGAGAGTTCGACGGCGGCGGCCAAGGACTAAAATGGAACCAGCACACTATTGCGCACCCGGAGACACCGGCGGCGAGGTCGGAGTTGACCCGATGCGGCGGCGCGACGAGGTGAAGCGGAGTGACACATATGGGAAAACGAAAATGACGATACGACAATGCTTCACCCGTTCTAGCGTGAGCATGAGCATCAGTAAGGGTCAAAGACCTCACTAGGATGACGTGGATAGGAAGGGCTCGCCGGAGACGAGCTAGCGGTGAAGGACCGAGGCGGCGCGGTGAAGACAACGAGGGGAGGTCGTCCTGAGCAACAACAAGAACGAAGGGAGGTAGGGACAGCTTTAGTGAGGTCATTAGATGATGCCAGAGGAAGTAATTAGGAAACGGAGCCCCTTACAGGAGATGGGGAAGATGAACAATGCCCACGGCCGAGTTTGGGGAAAAGCCAAATTCCGACAACCCCTGAAGAGGAACAATGAAATTGAGTTAGGCGAAATGCTTCTAGGGTCCAGTGGCACGTTATGACGCGAAAAGATGAGGACAACAAGGATGCGGCGGCGCTTACTGAGATGGAGGTGGAGCTAGAGCCTCCTCCTCTTCCACACCTAGGAAGAGAAGTGAGTGAAAGAGAGGGCTCGAGGGGGTTTTGTGCGGGTCCGGAGACGGCAAGGGAAGCGGCGTTAGATGGGGATGATCTGGGTTGGCTGCAGAGGGTGGTGGATTGACGCCGTTGCTGGGCGCGGACGGAGTGTGACAGAGCGGCGCGATCGCGTGGAGGGGAAGCTCAGACGAGTGGGGTCGGGCATGGCCGCGCGCGCTCGATGCGGCCGAGGGCGAGGAAACCAGGGGCGACGGTCCGAAACCAGGGGTGAGAGGTTGACGATGACGAGAGCGCGAGGATGCCATTGGCGGCCTTCAGTCTTTGGCGCGGGAGTGCTGGCCACGTGGAGAAGAAACACAGGCGGAAGGGCCCCAGTAGTCAGCGGCGCAAGAGGAGAGGGTAGCTGAACCGTAGATCGCAAATCGGACAGCTAGCAGCGACGGTGCAATTAGTGGGTTAGACCGAGCCAGGTCGACTTTGGGTTTGAGTCGGGCTCGGGTCCGAGCCTGATGAATAGTGATTTCATATTTTGATTTAAAAAGGATGAGAAGATAGGGAATTTTTGGAGATAGCTCCGAAGCTGCAAAAATTCTGAAATTTTTATGGAAGCTTGCTGGAACAGAGAACAACCCTGTGTAATTTTTCCAAAAATTTTTATGCACTGTATTTCTTTCTAGAAAGTTCACAAGCTGCTGCCCTAGGGGTTTGACCAGAGTTCAAACTGGTTTGACTAGCTCTTTTGAAATAGCAAATAAAATCTAAAAATTATGAGATTTTTCAGAGAGGTTACTAGGATGATCTAGATGATAGGAAAGATATTTCTAGAGGATGATCACAAGATTGCATTTGAAAGTTCTTAAGGACTAGAACTTCCATCAATAGAAATATTGATCTTGGAAAAAAAAGAAACCCTTGGGAAAAATTTCTAGGAAATTTCAAATGACATCATGAGGCATCAAAAGTTTTAATTTATCCTCATTTTATTACATTTGAAACACACACCATTGTTTGGGATGTTACAGTCAGGACCTTCCTTAATCTCCTTCCTAGTTAAACCTCCCCCTGAGGTTTAGACTTTTCTTGTAGCCAGACCTCCCCTGAGGTCTAGATTGTCCTTACCACTAGACCTCTTCTGAGGGCTAGACCATCTTTGTGGTTTTGACCTTTCTCTTTATTTGGACACTCCCTAGGGCTAGACTTCCCTTGTGCTTAGATCCTCTGTGTGTCCAGACCTTCCCTTTGGTTTGGGTCTCTTTGGACCCCTTTGTTGGCTTGAATCTCTCTTGGAATTTAGACTTCCTCTTGGTCCAAGCCTTCCTCTCTGTTTAAACCTCTTTGTGGTTCGGACCTCATTAGGTCTAGACCCCCCTCTCTGGTCCCTCCTTGGTTTAGACCTCCTTAGGTCTGGACCTCCCAAGTGCTTGGACCTCCCTAGGTCCGAACCTCCCTCTTTGGGTCTTCTCTGGCTTAAAACCCTCCCAGGCCTACGCCTTCCTCATGTTCATTTGAGTTCCTTCGGTACCCTCTTGAAACTTTTTGTGTTCACTCGGACTTCCACTTTGCTTTGGTCCATGTAACCCTCTCGGGAAGATCCTTTCTCTGCCAACCCGGTGTTATCGCTCCCAACTCGCGGTAATACCGCTTGTCGGGACCTCTCTGTGGACCTTCTCGTGTCCTTTGAACCTCCTTGAACTCATTTGGACCTCCCTTGATCAAATCTGACCGCTAAAGACCTCCCTTTTGATCTCCTCTGTTGGATTCCCTTCGGACTTGGACCTCCTATGCCTTTTGCACGGTCTGATCCAGCGCCTTATGTCCTCTAGGACCTCCTCCTTGTCTAATTAGACCTCTCTATGTCCTTCAGGACCTCCCTATGTCCTCTAGGACCTCCTCCTTGTCTAATTAGACCTCCCCATGTCCTTCAGGACTTCCCTGTGTCCTCTGGGACCTCCTCTGTGTTCATTTGGACCTCCCTCGTACTCGTTCGAGCCTTCCGCTTGATCCAGACCTCTATCGCTTGTGTACTGTTCGATTTGTATTGGACGGTTTGATCTTAGTGAGACGTTCGGATGGTCCGAACGTCCCACTCCTTTAGAACCGTCCGATCTGTATTGGATGGCCCCGATCTGTTGGGGCGTTCGCTCGGTCCGAACGGCCCAATTGCCTTGACCCGTTCGATGGAAATCCAATGGCTCCCGCTTCTTATCTCACTATTGCCCACCTCCCTCTTGTTAGATCTGGCCGTTAAGACCTCCCCTTGGAGATCTTAACCGTCCAGACCTTCCTCTTGTTAGATCTAGCCATTAAGACCTCCCCTTTGGAGATCTTAACCGTCCAGACCCCTCTCTTGTTAGATCTAGCCGTTAAAACCTCCCCTTTGGAGATCTTAACCGCCAGAACTCCCCCTTTGTAGATCTGACCGTTAGGACCTCCCCTTTGGAGATCCTAACCGTCCAGACCTCCCCCTTTGTAGATCTGACCGTTAGGACCTCCCCTTTGGAGATCCTAACTGTTCAGACCTCCCCCTTTGTTAGATCTGACCGTTAGGACCTCCCCTTTGGAGATCCTAGCCGTTCAAACCTCCCCTTTGTTAGATCTGACCGTTAGGACCTCCCCTTTGGAGATCCTAACCGTCCAGACCTCCCCTTTGCGCTTGATCTTGGCCGTTGGACCTCCCTTTCGGAGATCCAACCGTTAGGACCTCCCCTTACTTTTAATTTTGACCTTCGGGCCTTCCGTGAGTGGGTCTTTTGGACCTCCTGTCCACAGGACCTCCTCATAGTTGTGTCTTTTGGACCTCCTATCCACAGGACCTCCTCATAGTTGTGTCTTTTGGACCTCTTGTTCACAGGTCCTCTTCCCAGTCCTTTTGCAAGGACCTCCCTGGCGGGTTGAGGCCACTTGGTGGCCAGGACCTCTAGTCCTGTGCGCTTGGACCTCCCCAGTGGGTGAGGACCTCCCTAAGCCTCTGCGGGACCTCCTCCAGGTCTCCGCCGGACCTTCCCCTTTGGGTTTGACTGGTCCCACTTGGCAGCCACGCCCTTTTCCTTATCCTTTGACCCTATCCTTTGCGCCTGGGAGTCTTCCCCACCTTTAATGCCTATTGTGTCGCATTAAAAGTTATCATCTTTTTGCAGCACCCGTACTACCTTTTTGTCACTTCTTGTACCAGCTCCCATCTTTTCCTCACCTACTCTAGAACATGTGTACCTTGGAAATTTCGGTGGCCTTGGCTACATAAGCTTGAGCAACCCTTCCTCCTTCACCTTTTTCCTCATTCTCCACCCTCTGGTTCACCCGACCAGCTCTAGGACCACTTTCCAAGTTCTCAGGACCTCTTCTTCAATCCATCAGACCTCCTTCGGCCAACACCTTGGACCTCCTCCAAATTGCCAACCCTTCTGTGGTTCTTATTTAATGTTTATTTGGAGTTTAGTTGAATCTCCTTTTGTTCTTTATTTGATCTTGAGTTTCTTTAAACGTGTAGACCTCGACGTCCTTGGAGAGAGTCCGAGCTCTATGAGGCAGTGGAACCATGAAGCCTTTCAAGCAGGAGGCAAGTTACACTCTTGATCATATTGCACCCATTATTTCAACCTATGTATATTCCATTTCAAATGTTAACGCATGCCTACTTTACTAAGTTATTTCAATACTTGTCTTTAAATTCATAGTTATACCTAATTCCTTTGCGTAACCTCTGTTGATCTTGAACCGAACATGTTGTTACCCTAGGCAAAACCTGGTTTTACATAATGATGTGGACCAGGACTCTTTTAAAAAGTAAAGCTTAGTCATGCATAGATAAAGAATCTTTATTTGGAAAGTTTTGGCCAAAGATATCATTTGTCTAAATGATTTGAACCACGGCATTGGTGTGCTATGGAGGTTTGAAAAGCAAAGAAATGGAGAAATGAATTTGGACTTGGGCGAATCTGGTTGGTTGGTTGGTGCAAGTCTATGCACGAGGGTCATGTGATCTGATGCCCCAGGGTTGAGGTTGTCGTCCAAGTCAATTAAGGACCGGTCTTTGAGCCACCTCTTGCTATGCCTATAATGGGCTATACCTCACCGTGCAACCACATGCCCTATGTGGGCGGGACCTGGCCAATTAATTTACAAAGTGATCACTGCGGTCAATCCGGCGGAACAGTGGGTGGTCTTTTATGGCCTGTCTTTTTATGACTATGTTGTACCCACCCGGCATAAGAGGGGGCACCCATTAACCCGGCGGATTTCTATCCAAAGGGGGGATTTGCGAAACCTTAATGTGGGTGGACTGCGGTGGAGCGATGCATTGTAAAGGCCTTGTCACGTGCTCTAGACCACTTACCTTCGGTAGTGAGTGGTGGCAACGACAGTTGCCAAACAAACTAGAGAAGTCGTGTCATGTGGGTAAAGTGTACAACCTCTGCAGAGTGTAAAACTATTCGAATAGCCGTGTCCGCGGTTATGGACATGCTGGTATGTCACTCAAAGTTAGATCTTGGTTTTGGGTTTCAAAGGAATTGTGGAAAATGATTTTGGATTGCTATCCAAATTGGAATTGGGCGGGGAGCCTTGTGACAGGAGGGTATCCTTCGCACATTGTGATGAATGTTATCCAACTGAAAAATGGGATTTACAAAATAAATTTTAGATATTGTATAACTGCCTTGAAACTTAGTACGTGTATTTGAAATAAACTTGGCTTTATGCAAATCAACCATATTATGCCTTCCTTTGAATTATCCATTATGCATGTCATTATTGCTATGCCACGGGTGTAACTTGCGAGCACGGTAGTTGTACTCACATTTGCTTGGAATTATCTTTTGAGCAGGGAAGCAACTTGTGAAGACCTTGCTGTGGACCAAGATGTCCGGGACCGACTAGGATGCGCCCTCCAGCCGATTGCCTGTGGTGTATCGGATGGCCTTCATATTTCTCTTCTGCTGTATTTTGGTTGCTGGCTTGTAAGCCTCCCTTTGTAATTAACTTGTTGATACTAATAAAGCTTGTGTTGAAGTTATGTTGACCACTGTTGTATGCTGTGAAGATTTTGATCCTTAGGACTAGCTCAGTTCACACTGAGGCTATGGGGTGATCCCTGACCACCACAACCACCCTCGGGTCTGGTCATGGGAGGTCTTTGGGGGTGATCCTAGCCCTCCACGACCTCCCTCGGGACTGGTCGTGGGAGGTCTTGGACCATTTCAGGTCTCACGACCTCCTCTGGATTGGTCCTTCGACCCCTCCAGAGTTGGCTCGTGGCTGTGGTGATCTCCCAGTGCCTCTCGCTTCCCTTGGGACTTCCTCGGGTCTGATCTCCTGACCTCTAGGCGGTCCTACTGGACCTCCTGGGTGGTCCTGGAGATCCCCTCGGGCGGTCCTACCGGGTCCCCTAGAGCGGTACTACCAGACCTCCTGGGAGGTCCCAATGGACTTTCCGAGAGATCCAGGAGGACTACTCGGGTGGTCCCGGGTTGGGATGTTACACCTCTCCTTAGGAGTGACTCTTTTCGGTATTTGATGCCAAAGGTGGAGAGATCAAGGGGGGGGGGTGCAAGAGGAAATCAAGGAGAAATGGAATATGAAGCTGTGCTCTTCAAAAGACTTTTATGTTATGTTATATTATATTATCTATTTGGACTATTTGGACTTTTGGTTGTAAGCTTGTAATAGCCTTGTCTATTTGAACATATGAAGCTCTTTGACTCTAGTATTATGATACATTATTATCATTGCTTATGTTATCAAGGTTTATGATTAAGTATATTTGTTATGATTGTGTTATGTTTTTATGCTTCACATGATTAATCATTACATGTTTCCTCTTATTCAATAAATAAAGGAAACTCCACCAAAATTTCCAAAAATCGACACATGTGCATGAAAATCACTTCATGAACCTATATGCACATATTTAGAGAGAGTTTTGTTTATTTGATTGATTTACTTTGAAAGCAACTAATTTTTATCTCCTTTGAACTCATCTCAAGAATTATTTGCAAGTCAAAAGTTAAAACAAGAATATGCAACTTGTTTCAAACTTGATGTATATTCAAACCTTTCAATTCATTCATATTTCTTAGGTTGTCATCAATAACCAAAAAGGAGGAGATTGAAAGCATCTAGGCCCATAAAAATAATTTTGGAAATTAATGGCAACAATGTGTTAAGGGACTAGCATGTGTGTTAAGATATTTTAAAGGCTTAGTCTCGGAGTTTGTATGATGACATGAAAATGACAATCCAAAGATGATAAAAGATCGACATGGCTCAAGACAAAACTATTTTGTTGCCTAAGGACTCGTTTATAGTTTTTACTGGTCTCAGTGTTTGGTGAAAAGACCAGTTTTATAGGTTAGATGTCGTACTATAAAGAGGGATTATTGATAGTAGCTTGAGGATTTATTCTATGCCATCTTGATCAACTAAAAATCATGCATTGCATTTTAGAACAACATCTGGAAAAAGATCAACAAAAACGTATGACCGCACCTGAGTAGTAGTATGACCGATTACTAGTTGGCGTTATGTAGATTCCAGAGAGCATGTTTTTGGGAGTTTTTCCTCCCTTGGAAATCGATAGTACCGGAAGAGCTGAGTGGTACTACCGTCGTGTGGTAGTACCGGACCCTGTAACGGATGTTTAGAAGCATTAAATGAATAGTAGTCGACCGTTGAACAGTAGGTGTGGTAGTACCGGCTGATCAATGGTGGTAGTACCGCACCTGCTAAATCTTTTTGGGATTTGCTTCAAAATAGTCAAATTTGTGGCTGGGGGCTATAAATACCCCCTCACTAGCACCAAGCTCAGAACCTTAGACCTCATTGAATACATTTGAGCCTTTGGTGCACTCTCCTCTACTCATTTGCTCATATTTCTCATTTTGAGGTAGTTGAGAGCATTGAAGTGTATGTACATCATTAGTTGATCTCTTTAGCGCTTGATAATCTTCAAGCAAGCACTATGATTTGTTACTCTTTGTGCTTGCCGACACCTAGACGGCTTGGAGGAAGATTGTGCAGTGATGTCTTCAAGAAGGTTGTGAAGAGGCCCGATACTGATTGTGAGTGGTTCGGTACTCACCATATCCGGAGAGGAGTAAGAGCAACCCTAACAGAATCGAGAAGTTGATTCAAGTTGTGAACCGGTCCAATTCATTTGGACTTATCTCAACGTGGACTAGTGAAGACCGGTAAGTCTTCGATACCACGAGAAAACATCGATTGTCTTCATTGCAGTTTTCTCTCTTGTCTTTACTATTTTCGCATTTATATTTCTAGCTATGTAACACCCTGGCTTTCTGAGCCTTTTTGAAATTTTCAAAATAAAAAGAACCGTTTGGTTTTGATGAGAGTTCAAAGATTAACTTGAGATTTTTGGAATTTGGGTATTTAAAATGACTAAACCAAACTTTAACTAATCCTAAAGCTTGGTTTATTTCGAGTTGTTCGAGCTCTGGAATAGTCTCTCCCTCTCTCTACTAATTCTTCTCTCCTCCTAGCCCTGCTCTTTCTGCACAGACCTCCTTGAGTATGGACCTCTCCTTGTGTCCAGGCTTCCTTTGTAACGAGACCTCCCTCTTGTTTGGGCATTCCTTTATGCCCAGACCTCCCTTTTGCTTGGCCATCTCCTTGAGTCCAGGTCTCTTTGTGACTAGAACCCTCCTGTGTGTCTAAACCTCCCTTGTATCTAGAATTCCCTTGTGTCCAGACCTCTTTGTTGGTTTGAGTCTCTTTGTGGTTCAGACCTCCTCTATGTTGGTTTGGATCTCTCTGTGGTTTAGACCTCCTTTCGGTCCAAACCTCCTTCTTCACTCGAATCTCCTTTGTGTTTCTTTAGACCTCCCTGTGTTCATTGGAATCTCCTCTGTGTTCATTTGGACATTTCTTGTGTTCATTTGGACCTCCCCGTGCTCCCTTGAACCTCCTTGTGTCCTTTTGGACCTCTCTGGGTCCGTTAGGATCTCCTTCGGCTCCATCTTGACCGTTGAGACCTCCCCTGTGTTGGTCTTGACTGTCGAGATCTCCTTCGGCTCCATCTTGACCGTTGAGACTTCCCCTGTGTTGGTCTTGACTGTCGAGATCTCCTTTGGCTCCATCTTGACCGTTGAGACCTCCCCTATGTTAGTCTTGACCGTCGAGATCTCCTTTGGCTCCATTTTGACCGTTGAGACCTCTCCTGTGTTGGTCTTGACCATCGAGATCTCCTTTGGCTCCATTTGGACCGTTGAGACCTCCCCTGTGTTGGTCTTGACTGTCGAGATCTCCTTTGGCTTCCGTCTTGGTCACTAGGACCTCCCTCGGGATCATCCTGACTGCCAAGACCTCATTGAGCTCCTCTTAACCGTTAATATCTCTTTTGAGTTTATCTTGACCGTTGAGACCTCCTTGATCTCCTCTTAACCGTCAGGATCTCCTTTTAGTTCATCCTGATCGTCAAGTCCTCCTTTGGACCATCTTTTGTGGATCTCCTCCATTGGATCCCTCTCCCTTTGAAACCCCTCCATCTAGACCTCCCTTCGTTTGGATCTGATGGTCCAGACCTCCCTTCATTTGGATCCGAGGGCCCAGACCTCCCCATGGGTTAGACCTCCTTTCAGTCTAAGACCTCCTCGCGCGGCTCAGCTCTGTGCCTTTGTTTGGAACCATTCGATCTGTATCGGACGGCCCGATCTTGTTGGCACGTTCAGCCAGTCTGAACGTTCCATCCTTTTTGAGCCACCCGATCTGAATCTGACGGCTCTGTTTCACTGTGCCTTTCCCTTGCCCTTTTGACCTCCTTCTCTTCAGGACTCCGTGGTCTATTTGTAAAGACCACCCTTGTGGGATTTCCTCAGGACCTCCTTGTCCTCCCGACCTCTGGTCTTTTTGTAAAGACCACCCCTTGTGGTCTTTTTGTGGAGACCATCCTCCTGGTCATGACCACCTCTTGTGGTCAGGACCTCCCTCTTAGCCACAACGTCCCCTTGAGGCTGCGACCTCCTCTTTTTGTCCTTTAGCCGCGACCTCCTCTCTTTTGTCGTTTTGCCGCGACCTCCCCTTGAGGTCACGACCTCCTCTTTTTGTAGTGTTGCCACGACCTCCTGTGGTCAGGACCTCCCTGTGGACTTTTTGTAAAGACCACCCTTCTCGGTCTTTTTGCAAAGACCACCTCTGCGGGTCAGGACTTCCCTTGACCTCTGCGGGACCTCCTCAAGGTCTCCGCAGGACCTCCCGCCTGAGCTTTGACTAGTCCCATTTATCAGTCACGCTCCTTTCTTTTTTCGGCCGTATCTCTGGGGCCACAGAAGTCTTTGTGCATTTAATGCTGATTGACTCGCATTAAATGCTGTCACTTTTTGCAGCACCCATTCTTTCTCTTGTTTCTTCTTTTACCTGCTCCCATCTTTTCCTCCACTTACTTTTAGACTCGCGTGTGCCGTTGGAACTCTCAGAAGCTCTGGCTATAAATAGCCTGAGTAGCCCTCCTTTCCTCACCTTTGGCCACTTAGCTCTCCAACTCTCTTCCATCTTGCTCAGTGCTTGAAGCTGCGCCAAGGAGTCCGTGAGGCGGTGCTGTCGCCTCCTCGTCGATAAGAAGCTCGCTGGAGTTTGTGCCGCCACTTCACCACCGAAGGAGTTCGCCGGAGCGCCGCGCCATCCTCAACCGTCGTCGCCAAGCCCTCGACCTCCTCCCTCTCCTCTTCTATCTTCCTCTCGGCCTAGGTGAGTGCCTCTGTGCTGTGTTCCTTCCTTGGTTCTGTGCGACCATGTTGCGAGGTCGTATATCTCTTACGACCACACAGCATAGTTGTGGCCCTTGTTGAACCTCCCCCTTTGGAGCTCCCGAGGGCCCCTTTTTGCAAAGCTGACCTTCTTGGTCTTCTTGCAAAGACGACCTTCCCAGGACCTCCTCAAAGACCACCTTGACCTCCTCGGGACATCCTCCTCAGGACTTCCCTTGAAATCCTCAAAACCTCCCTTGGCAAAGACCACCCCCTCGGTCTTTGCTGGTCTTTTCGCAAAGACCACCCACCCGGTCTTTGCAGGTCTCTTCGCAAAAATGACCATCTCGGTCTTTTTGCAAAGACGACCCTTTTGGGTCCTCCTCTGGACCTCCTCCTCTGAGACCTCCTTTTGCTCTCTCGGGATCCTCTCAGGACCTCCCTTTTTGCAAAGACCACCTTCTTGGTCTTTGCCGCCCTTTTTGATCTTTTGCAAAGACCACCCTTTTGGTCTTTGCTGGCTTCTTTGCAAAAGACCACCCTCTTCGGTTAGTTGCAAAGACCACCCTCCTGTGGACCTCCTCCTTTCTGTTGGACCTCCTCCTGAGAGCCCTTTCTTAGTTCATCTTGTTCTGTTCTCTGCTATTTTGGTTTTGTTTGGAATTCATTTGGATCTTATTGGCTGTTATTTGATTTTGCTTTGCTTTGCTCGTGTAGATTGCGACTCTTCGGGGAGCCCGAGTTCTCCTAGTTAGTTCCTCAAGCTTTCGGTCCAGACAAGTTACACTCTTGATCATGTTGCACCCAGTATCTCAAATTACTTAAGTTCTGTTTCAAAATTACTGCATGCTTATTTATGCTAAGTATTTCAATACCTGTTTTAAATTCATAGCTATGCCGAACCCTTTGTATGGCCCATGTTGACATTGATTCCACTCTGTTGTCACCCTAGATAAAATCTGGTTGATGCAATAGTGTGAACCAGGATCTCTTGAAAAATATATGTGCAGTCATGCTTAGACCAAAATCTTGTTTTCGGAGTTTTACTGCCAAAAGACCAACTGTTGTTTTAAATGCTTAGCCATGACATTGGGTTGTCATGGAGATTTGCAAATGTGTTTGAAAAGCAAAAAAAAAAGGAAAATGGATTTGGACTTGGGTGAATCTGGTTGTTTGGTTGGTGCATGTCTATGCACGGGGGTCGTGTGATCCTCTGCCCCAAGGTTGAGGTTGTCGCCCAAGTCAGTTATGGACCGGTCTGCGAGCGATAACTTTGCTATGCCTATAATGGGCTATGCCTCACCGTGCAACCACATGTCCTGAGTGGGCGGGACCTGGCTGACTAATTTGCAAAGTTCCATCGCAGTCGATCCCACTGATGCAGTGGGCAGTCTTTCATGACCCGTCTTTTTATGACAATTGTTAGTTCCACCTGGCGCAAGAGGGGGCCCCTACGAACTCTGTGGATTTCTATCCAAAGAGGGATGCGAAACCTTAGCGAGGATGGACTGCAGTGGAATGATGCATTGTAAAGGCTTTGTCATGAGCTCTAGACCACTTACCTTTGGTAGTAAGTGGTGGCATTGCTGGTCGCCAAACAAACTAGAGAAATCATGTCATGTGGGTAAAGTGTACAACCTCTGCAGAGTGTAAAACTATTCGAATAGCCGTGTCCACGGTCATGGACGTGCTGGCAAAGCCTCTCACAGTTAGATGTTGGTTTTGTTTTCAAAAGTACTTGATAAATTGGTTTTGGATTTCTATCCAATTGGGTTTTGGCGGGGAGCCTTGTGACAGGAGGGTATCCTTCACCACTTATGATGAATGTTATCCAACTGAAAACTGAGATTTAGAAAATAAATTTTTATTATTGTTATCTACCTTGGAACTTAGTACTTGTATTTGAAATAAACTTGGCTTTATACAAATCAACCATATTATGCCTTCCTTTGAGATATCCATTTATGCATGTCATTCTGTTATTTGACGGGTGTAACTTGCGAGCACGGTTGTTGTGCTCACTCTTGCTCGATTATGCTTTTGAGTAGGGAAAGAAAGCTTGAGGAGGTCTTCGCTGTGGACCTAGAGGTCCAAGTCGACTAGGATGCGCCCTCCAGCTGATTGCATGTGGTGTATCGGGTGGTCTACTCAGTTATCTTCCGCTGTATTTAGTTTGCTGGCTTGTAAGCCTCCCTTTTGTAATCAACTTTGTTGATATTAATAAAGTCCTCGTTGATGTATGTTACCACTGTTGTATGCTGTGAAGAGCTAGCTGTTGATCCTTGGGACTAGCTCAGTTCACACAGAGGACCATGGGGTGATGCCTGACCACCACGACCACCCTCGGGTCTGGTCATGGGAGGTCTTTGGGGTGATCCCAGCCCTCCACGACCTCCCTCGGGTCTGGTCGTGGGAGGACTTGGGTCACCTCTAGTTCAACAACCTCCCCGGGCTTGGTCTCTCGACCACCCCTGGGTCAGGCCGTGGCACCTGAGGGTCATCTCGTGGCTGTCTCGAGCTCACCTTGGGGACATCCGGGGTGGTCTTGAAGGACCTTCTGAAAGGTTTTGCTAGACCTCTCGAGTGGTCTGTAAGACCTCTCGGGTGACCTCGGGTCGGGTGTTACAAGCTATTTTTGTGTAGAATTACTTAGCTATAATTGTATTTAGTATTGACATATCCTTGGGGTGTCTTAGTGCAAACTTGGTATATATCTCTTGATTTGTGCTAAAAATTGTTAGTTAGATCATACTTGATAAAATTATTAAGTAGAGCACAAGATTTTTAGAAATCTCCTATTCACCTCCCTCTAGTCAGTCATCCTTGATGCTACATTCCCTTGATTTCAACTTTCCTGTAGTACTTTGCCAAATCCACGTCGTATTCTCCGTCTCAGGCCGCCATCATTGCCATTGAAGTCTGTTGTCCCTAGTGAGCATTGTCCTTGAGCAAGGTTGTTTTCACCATCCTTGGAAAACACTGATTCCATCCCCTCACTTCCTTTGAGCCCTTTTTTTGCCCGTAGTTAGTTGTCACTGTGAACCTGTCCGCCGCTACCTCTGTTCGTTCACAAGGGGGTTTAGGTGTCCTTGATCTGAAAGTGATGAATTTAGTTTTGTTTGGTAAATGGTTGTGGATGTTAGAAAATGGTAGTGGTCATTGGCAAGATATCATCAGAATGAAATACTTGAGTAAGAAAACCCTGTCACAAGTTACAGCTAAAGATGGGGATTCTAATTTTTGGAAGGGAGTAATGGAGGTAAATGATGCCTTCTTTTCTTGTTGTAAAAGGAATTTAGGAGATGGTTCTAGAACAAGGTTTTGGGAAGATTTGTGGATGGGTGATGTTTCTTTTGTTGTAAATATGCCAGACTTTATAATCTTGTGATCCAGAAACATGTCACAGTGGCAATAGTTTTTACACAAGGGGTGAAGCCCATTAAGTTTAGACGGACACAAGGGGTGAAGTCTATTAAGTTTAGACGTACCCTTTTGGGGGAAAGTTTAATTCTGTGACAACAGCTTTCACAAGACTGAGGTGAAGTTAGGTAGTGATTGTGACAAGTTAGTATGGTTGTTGACATCATCTGGTGTTTTTTTTTTCCTGTGAAGTCCTTTTATAAATCGTTGAGAAATCAACATTTTGTTTTTCCTTATCGCTTCATTTGGGGTGTGAGACTGCCTTTGAGAGTTAAGATTTTTTTGTGGTTAGTTCTTAAGGAAATGATTTTAACTAAAGACAATCTTTTGCATAGAGGTTGGTCAAGGGATAAACCTTGTGTATTCTGTGGTTTGGATGAGAATATCAATCATCTTTTCTTGGTTTGCCCTTTGTCAAGATTTATTTGGAACATTGTGGGTTGTGCTTTTAGTTTGCATGGTCCTCCAGCTGATATCCACCAGTTATTGAATAACTGGACGGGATGTTTCTCTAGGAGGTCAAGAAGGCTGGTCATTGTTGGTGTAGCTGCTATTTTCTGGAGTATCTGGAGAGTTCAAAATACGGCTTGTTTTCAACATAAGTGGCCTCTGGAGTCAGTGTATGTGTTGTTTGATGTTTGTCGGTGGATTGGTTTTTGAACCAAATTGTAGAAGGAGGCAGATCAGGAAGTGCTAGTTAGGGGCGCTAAGATTCTTAAACAAGTAGCGCTGGAGGTTTTTGGAGCAAAAAGAAGATGGACGCCGTGGATCAAGAAGCTAAGGACTGGGAATTGATCATGGTGGTAGTTAGTTGTAGTTCCTGCTATCGTTTTGATGTGCTGCTGGTAGCTTCTTTTCTGGTCGTAATCACAGTTTCCGAGTACCTTCTGTTTCTGATACGGGGGTTCCCGATCTTCTCGACGTAGGATCGAAGATAACTTGCACGCTTGACTTGACAAATCGTAGTTGCTTACCCGATGCCAATGCATGAACTTGCAACTCTTTAATTCGCCCAATCTCACGTGTACTCCACCCGACCACAAAGTGGAGTTTTGCCGATCCCTCAATTCCCAACGAAAAGACAGAAAGGCCTTTGGAAGAAAACGCCCTATTCCCCTTCAAGTCATTGGCCTTCACCAAACTTCTTGAAAGAATCAAGCGTTGATGCAAAAAGCAATCAAAATCTTTAATCGTAGTCTGAAGATACAATGGGGGTCTACCCCTCAATATATAGTGCCCTTCTCCACTTTATGGCTGGCCAAGAGGCCCTACTCCTATTCTATTTCCGAATTAGAACTCCTACTCCAATTCAGACACAATCTAAAACAAAAAAGGAAACTCTGAGTTTACAACCGTCATATTGTTTTGGTCATATCTTTTGATGCGTGATGAATCTGAGGCTAAGCGAGTATCCGTTAGATCGGGCTTAAAGTTAGCTTTCCAACAAGTACAAGAACACCCAAATCGGACTCCGTTTGTGAAAGTTATGACCTTTTTAATCCGGACTGTACTGCTGATTCCGAATCCGATTTTGATGCTGATTCCGAATCCGAATTTAATCCAAACCTTATTAACTTCAATTTCATTAATTGAAACGACTTGAATCCGTATGAAACTTGAGAAAGGGACTCTTGTAAGCCTTTGGAAAGTCATGGCAAAGCTGGATATCTTTCCAAGATGCCGTACATGCCGCGAAATCATCAACTTTGTCAACTCTCGCGCGTTGGTCGATCTGAATGAGCAGCATGCACTCGAATAGCCATAACTTTTTATAGAAAGCTCCAAATCACATGCCGTTTGATCCGTTGGAAAGTAGACTTGATAAGCTTTCCAAATATATATATATATTGTTCAAGCTAGATCCTTCCGAGTTGCTGGGAAGATCGTCATGAACCCATACCTTCCATGCGTCCCATAGGCTGCATGCTATTTTTGTGAGCATCAAAACACCCCGAGAAGCATCGTGTTCTTGATATTCACATAAGACATCTCCTTCAAACCTAACAATAAGCGATGACCCGCTATTAGGTAGTATAATATTCTCAATTAAACTTAAAGGAAATTCATGGAACAGATTCACCTGTCGGTTAAGCTTCTTTGCACAAGCTTCACCCAGAAGCTTCTCTTGTTCTTCAACTCTTTTAGTAAGCTCATGTTGTTCTAAGGTACTTGTTGAATTGAAAACACTATATGGAACAAGATAGCTAAGGATGTCCGCATCATCCTCCCTTTCTTCAAGAAAAGCCGTCCTCGGCTTTTGATAGCCTGAAAATGTGCTAGACAAAGAAAACAACGTATACGCATGGTATATATATGAATCAATTATTGTGTTCTTCTTGTTGTTTTGCACAATCGATAGCTCGAAATCATATTTCAAATTACACAACTGACTCATATGATCAAATTTCACCTTCCCAACATGAAATTCAAGTAAAGTGGGTGAAAACCAATTGATACCTTTCCATTCTTCAACTGTGTTACTCTGATTAGTTATACATGTAAGAGATAAACAAGTAGGCATTGTGTTGTGTTCTAAACAATAGGCACTTGTATTGAAACCCTTCTCAAAGTGACCATGACATTGCGCAATAGATGGTTTGCGCAAAACATGCAATTTTAAATCAGCAAGATTATCACAAGTAATGCATATTCGATAAACTTGAAACATGTTGTCTACACCAACATCTCCAATCAAATTGAATTTATATGTGTATATGTAGCTATTTACTAGTGATCTTAAGCATGAAATTTCAGAACCTTCTTAATCACACTAGATAGCTCTTTAGGTTTATCGAATATAATATAACACAAAGAATCATTAAGGAATATTCTACTAAGAACTTCTTTTTGAGTAATCAATTCCACATTATGCAAATTAAGCATATCAAATTTAGAACGTGGAATCATGAAAGGAATAACGGAGTTCTCAGTTTTACGCACCTTGTCTTGATGAACTATCAATTCAGTACCAATAGTGTTACCTTGATCGTCCTCCTCAATTAATGTAGGTGTCGTGGGTATCGTAATGTCATCATGTAACCCCAGGGCAGCAGGCATTCCCTCTCCAACCATGGTTATCTCTTCATCTTTCTCTTCTAATGGTGAGGTCTCTTGAATGTTCAACTCCTTATTCGCTTGTTCAACCTGCACAATGTGAGATACAACACTAGAAATAGAGGGTAAGTTGTTAGGTTCAAAAATAATCTTACTTGGCCTATCATCTATCTCTCTCTTTTCTTTTGGTGTATCTCTCACATACTCAATTAGGATACTCTCAACCTCACATATGGTGGAATCACACAGCTCACTCGTTTTATCACTCTCACTCAATTTGGCTATGTGGCTCTCATCCTCACATCGGTTTTGATACATCTCATGCTTGCAAGACCGTGGGCTAGCAATGGCACAATTACCACCAACCATGACCTCGCCCGAAGAAAAATTCTGAAGCTCGACCTTTTTCTCAAGTGACACACCAGTGGATGAATAAGAACTAAAGAGTCGACGCAGATTTAATTGATGTGCTTGCATATCTTTAAGTCTCTTTTCCACCTTTGTAGCATATTTCACAAGATCTTGCAGACTACGAAAATATTCATCTTGAAGTGCAGTAACGATCTGAAAATTCAAGCCTGCTTTGAAGTATGTCTTTTCTTGATATGCACTAGTGATATTGGCCCGGCGCATTGCATGATTCAACTCAATATAGTAATCTTGGACAACGTTGCATCCTTGTGTAATGCTCTCCACATGGTGTAGTAGTTCCCGCTCATAATAGGATGGAACAAATTCTCTTCTCATGACCCTTTTTAAATAGCCCTAAGATGTAATGAACCATTTCCCACTTAGTTGTTGCCACCAACTAGAGGCATAATCCTTAAAAAACATAGTGGCCACTCTCACTTCCTTGGCTTCTGATTCAAACTTCTGGGATTCAAGCTCTAACTCCATGCCTTGTACCCACTCAAGATACTCCTCCGGATCATTACTACCATAGAAGGGAAGATATGTATATTCACGATCTGCCATTGTTAGTAGCACAACAAAGAGTATGTATGTAGATGTATGTGTATCTCTCAAACTCACTCGTCTTACCAAATCACATTCTTACCTTTCCGAAGTAAATTGAGGTCAAAAACTCACAATTGATATTATAGGTGAGAACAATGTGATAATTGAGCGAATTCAAGAGCAAGTCAAAACACAACAACGGATGTTTATGTGGAGCTTGGTATGGATACCTACTTAATCTGAAAATTCTAGGTATTGTAAAGCTAAGTAAATATCCAAACTAGAATTCAATGCCTAGTTGCCAATCACAAAGATATAACTGAAAAACAAAGCAACTCACACGCAAAGATATTGGAACTTAGTGCAATTAAGGGATGAGCTATGTAAGATATAAGTGAAGACCAAAATAGCTCGTATTGCACAAGTTATAGAAAGACGCTAGCTAGTTGCAAATAATGAAACTAGGGCACAAGATTGCACAAAATATTGATATTCTAACAATTGAATCAAGAATGAGTGGGGATTTTTGCTCAAGTTTATGGTTCGGCTTTGCACTTTCTTTTTCCTTTTCTCTTTTTCTCTTTTCTCTTTTTTTTTTCTTTTTTTTTCCTCTTCTCTTTTTCCTTCTTTTTTTTTTTGAACTATGGCAGAAATTCTTGTTCTACCAAAATGAGCAAAATTTCTTTCCCACCTTTTGATCTTTGAACAATTGCAAGAACACAAATATTAATATGCAGCCCTAAGCAACGATTTAGCTAGTCTTAAATAGGTTCAAAGTATTCGCAAAAGGATTAAAAGGTTCACAAAGGATAAATTGATGTCTCGTTTTTTTTTTGTGTAAACACGACTAAAAAAGAGGTCAAACTAGGCTCAAATAAAAAGCAACGCAAAAAAAATTCAAGATCAGCAAACTAAACTTGATTCTAATGAACAAAAACTTAACAAAACTCACTAGAATAACAAATTAAATACTACGGCTAAAAGAAATTTTTTTTGGTATGGCTTTTTCGTGTATAGGAAAAATAAATAAAATCTAGATAACTGGATAAAGATCCTACCGAGTCAACGGAGCTCTGATACCAAGATGATACGGGGGTTCCCGATCTTCTCGACGTAGGATCGAAGATAACTTGCACGCTTGACTTGACAAATCGTAGTTGCTTACCCGATGCCAATGCATGAACTTGCAACTCTTTAATTCGCCCAATCTCACGTGTACTCCACGCGACCACAAGGTGGAGTTTTACCGATCCCTCAATTCCCAACGGAAAGACAGAACGGTCTTTGGAAGAAAACGCCCTATTCCCCTTCAAGTCGTTGGCCTTCACCAAACTTCTTGGAAGAATCAAGCGTTGATGCAAAAAGCAATCAAAATCTTTAATCGTGGTCTGAAGATACAATGGGGTCTACCCCTCAATATATAGTGCCCTTCTCCACCTTATGGCTGGCCAAGAGGCCCTACTCCTATTCTATTTCCGAATTAGAACTCCTACTCCAATTCAGACACAATCTAAAACAAAAAAGGAAACTCTGAGTCTACAATTGTCACATTGTTTCGGTCATATCTTTTGATGCGTGATGAATCTGAGGCTGAGCGAGTATCCGTTGGATCGGGTTGAAGTTAGCTTTCCAACAAGTACAAGAACACCCAAATCGGACTCCGTTTGTGAAAGTTATGACCTTTTTAATCCGGACTGTACTGCTGATTCCGAATCCGATTTTGATGTTGATTCCGAATCCGAATTTAATCCAAACCTTCCTAACTTCAATTTCATTAATTGAAACGACTTGAATCCGTATGAAACTTGAGAAAGGGACTCTTGCAAGCCTTTGGAAAGTCATGGCAAAGCTGGATATCTTCCCAAGATGCCGTACATGCCGCGAAATCATCAACTTTGTCAACTCTCGCGCGTTGGTCGATCTAAATGAGCAGCATGCACTATCCATAACTTTTTATAGAAAGCTCCAAATCACGTGCCGTTTGATCCGTTGGAAAGTAGACTTGATAAGCTTTCCAAATATATATATTGTTCAAGCTAGATCCTTCCAAGTTGCTGGGAAGATCGTCATGAACCCATACCTTCTATGCGTCCCATAGGCTGCATGCTATTTTTGTGAGCATCAAAACACCCCGAGAAGCATCGTGTTCTTGATATTCACATAAGGCATCTCCTTCAAACCTAACAATAAGTGATGATCCGCTATTAGGTAGTATAATATTCTCAATTAAACTTAAAGGAAATTCATGGAACAGATTCACCTGTCGGTTAAGCTTCTTTGCACAAGCTTCACCCAAAAGCTTCTCTTGTTCTTCAACTCTTTTAGTAAGCTCATGTTGTTCTGAGGTACTTGTTGAATTGAAAACACTATATGGAACAAGATAGCTAAGGATGTCCGCATCAGTTTCGCTTTGGACTGTAGCTGCTGGTTACTTCCTTATTTTTTTGTTTTCAGTTTGTCAGGTGAACTCTTGTATCTTGGTTTCTGTTAATAGAAACACGAGTGTCGCCTTTTTATCAAAAAAAAAACACCCTAGGTGAGCTCCTGACGTCACCCTGGTTCTATTGTGCTGCTTAGCTCTGTTTCTCATCCCCGTTTGCACCGTCGCTGTCGCAGCTGTGCCTAGAGCCATCGCAAACCACGGTCCCACGCACTGTACAGGCGTCCATAGGTCTCCATGCCAACACCTATAGCTTCGATTGACCTCTTATCAATTTTGTAAAGATCGTGATGTATTTTCAGTACCATTTTTGTGAAATTTGGTTTCTTTGTGAATTTATTTAGTATTTATTCATGTTGGTATGCTTTTCTCCCGTATAGAAACCGACATGCCGGAAACGGGTGAAGTCGATCCAGATCATCAGCAAGTGTTTGCTGAGCAAGACAAGCAAATCCCTTTACCATGTTGAATAACAATTGCTACATTTTTGCGTAGAAATTAGTTATTTCCCATATTGTGATGAATATTACTTGGACTTGTATGTCACTGTCACTGTCATTGTCATATTACGAATATTTTCCCACTAGTTTAGCCTAATTTTAGTGGGATTTAGTCGCAGGATGTAGGATATGCTTACCCATGTTCAATACAAATGCTATCACTACTACAAAACAGGCTATAGTAGACGCCCCATCACAGACGGTTCCTTTGGAACCGTCTGTGTTGGGTCAGTCCGAACCTGCGGCTGGCGCGGAACAACTATCACAGACGGTATTTTTTAGAACCATCTGTGATAGTCATCTATCACAGACGGTTGAGAAATAGACCGTCTGTGAATTATCACAGACGGTTCTATTCACAAACCGTCTGTGATAATCTCCCTAATCACAGATAGTTTTACGTTACAACCGTCTGTGTAGTATCACAGACGGTTCTTATTTAGAACCATTTGTGATAACTAAGTATCACAGACGGTTCTTATTAAGAACCGTCTGTGATATCCCCGGCACATCGATCCTCTCGCCGATCCTGCGTCAGGTTCACCGCCAGACCGCCAGAGTGGACGCCGCTCTCGCCATTGCCGCAGTGGAGCAACCCGGCCGGCCCCCTGCCGCTGGCTCCAGATCAACATACCTACACACTTCAGTACCGATGGGATGAGGAGCTCTTACTATGGGCAAATAGATATAGTAACTTCACCTCCAAACTTTTTTTTTTATTTTGGAATTTTCATATATATAGCCAAACAACGTGGCCAGTCACTTACAAAAAGATTAAAAAACTAGAAACCTATCTAGTGGCGGAGGTAGGCTGCTATCTCCGCCTTCAATACTTCGAGGCGCGGCGTCGGGCGGGCGGTTCATGATCGAACGAAGCTCGAAATCGCCCACTCACGACGCCATTGCTCGAGTGTGTCCCAAGACCCTCGGATCGTTGAACCAAGAAGAATTGAGCTCATAGGCTCTCTTCTCTTGCTTGAGGGTCTCGGCACCGTCGACTCGATCGCTTCTTTGCCTCGATTAAGCGATCAAGTGACGACAAGCCTCCTGGAGACGTGCAATGTCGTTTTGGAGGACCACGTCGACGACACGGTAAACTCGCCGAAAGTGGGAGATCACCCGGAAGACACGGCGGAGGAGAATGTCAAGACGGCGAAGGTGGCCACCCGCTCCGCAAATTCTCGATGATCAGAGTGAAGACATTGTTGAAATAGTGTTCTTCCGCAAACCGCGATTCAACGTCTGTGAGAGAGGTGCGCAGACAAAGGCGCTGCATGTAAGAGGAGGCAGCCATTTCTGTTTTTGTGGAGAAAGGGGATCAAGGAGGTTGTGTGAAATACATTGTAGAAGGGGACACATCTATATATAGAACAAGTTCTAAAGCCGGAACGGGAGACGAAGAGATATTTGGGGAGCTGTAGCAACGTTGGAAAATGAAGAGATGAAGCCACGCCGTGTGATCGTGAGACGAAGAGACACATGCAGGAAAATGAAGAAGAAGAGACACGCGGGAAAATGAAGAGAGTTATCACAGACGGTTCCGTTGTATAACCGTCTGTGAAAAGGAATCACAGACGGTTCTATTTAAAAACCGTCTGTGATACGTCATATCACAGACGGTTGTAGTTAAAAACAGTCTGTGATACGTTCCATATCACAGACGGTTCTTTTATAGAACCGTCTGTGATATTATTATCACAGACGGTTCTCGTTAGAAACCGTCTGTGATATACTTTTTATAAGGCGGGAAACGCTAGGGTTTTGCTCGCACTTGTCACTTCCTCTTCCGCGCCCCTTAGGCTCTCGCGCGCTCGTTCGCCTCCTCTAGGGTTTAGGGCTCGCCCGTAGTTCACCGCCGACTACGACCTCGGCGCCGCCACCCCCGAACTCGGTGCCGCCGCCCCCAACCTCGGCGCCCCCGACCTCGGCGCCTTCAACCTCGGTGCCGCCGCCCCCGACCTCGGCGCCTTCGACCTCGGTGCCACCGCCCCCGACCACGGCGACCCGTTCACCTCCACGGCAGAAGCCCCGCGTCGCCGCCTCCTCGACCTCGGCCGCCCCTCCTCCTCCCGTGTGGGCCTCCTCCTCTGCAGACCTTCTCCCCTCGCCGTCCTCCTCCCTCAGACCGCCTTCTCCCGCGCCGTCCTCCTCCCTCTGCCGGCCTTCTCCCGCGCCGCCCTCCTCCCGTGTCGGCCTCCTCCTTGCACCGTGAGTTCTTGTGCGGCATCCTCTCTGTGAGTATTGCTCGTTTGTGGCGATTCGGCTTTGTTGATCAGCGGGCTTTGTTGACATGCTCGTGATGAACTCGCCTTATAATGAGATTGAATGTGATAGTTAGTTCATACTTGAGCTCTATTGTATTACTTACTACCGTCAATATGATCTACCGTTAATTGGTTACTTTCGGTTGAGCTCATCGCTCATTGCAAATTGATCGGTGGGCTTTGTTGACATGCTCGTGATGAACTCTGCTTTTATAACGAGATTGAATGTGATAGTTAGTTCATACTTGAGCTCTATTGTATTACTTGCTACCGTCAATATGATCTACTTGTTAATTGGTTACTTTCGGTTGAGCTCATCGCTCATTTGCAAATTGATCGGTGGGCTTTGTTGACATGCTCGTGATGAACTCTGTCTTATACTGATATTGAATGTGATAGTTAGTTCATACTTGAGCTCTATTGTATTACTTGCTACTGTCAATATGATCTACTGTTAATTGGTTACTTTCAGTTGAGCTCATCGTTCTATTGCAAATTGATCAGTGGGCTTTGTTGACATGCTCGTGATGAACTCGTCTTATAATTGAGATTGAATGTGATAGTTAGTTCATACTTGAGCTCTATTGTATTACTTGCTACTGTCAATATGATGTAATGTTAATTGGTTACTTTCGGTTGAGCTCATAGTTCTATTGCAAATTGATCAGTTCTATTGACTAGTTTGTGATTCTTCTAGTTGTCTCATGAGCTCATTCAACTTTTCATTTGCCATCTTGATCTCTGTAGTCAACCTCTGTTTGATGGAAGTTTAATCTGTTTTAGATTAGCTTGAGATCGTTTGACAGCTAAGCAAAGTATTGTTTAGAGCTCATAGTTTGAATTTATATATTATCATATTCATTTAATGAAGAGTATAGACAATAGGATTGAGATGGCAAAGACTTGTTCTTTAGCTACTCTCCTTCTGAGAGCACATAATATCATCAATCCAGAAAGAAAGTTTTACTTGATTCTATTTTGTTTCTATGTCTTCATTAAAGGCTAGTCTTCTGTACATGAAGCATTAAACCTTTGCTTAGCATTTTCTTCGTCGATCCTGACACACTTGAGTGTACCTTTACTTCTTGCCAATCCTCCAAGGCAAGAAGCATATGGTACACTCCAGTGTGTTAGGGTCGATGAAGAGTATAGACAATAGGATTGAGATGGCAAAGACTTGTTCTTTAGCTACTCTCCTTCTGAGAGCACATAATAGGAGCAGGGAGGCGGCGAACCCTACAAGATTAAACCTTTGCTTAGCATTTCCTTCGTCGATCCTGACACACTTGAGTGTACCTTTGTTTCATGCTAGTCCTCCACGGCATGAAACAAATGGCACACTCCAGTGTGTTGGCCTCGATGAAGTAGGCTTCCTTAGAGAAGCTAGTGGATTAAGGAATGTTAGTACTCTGTATGAGCTCATTCAACTTTTCATTTGCCATCTTGATCTCTATAGTCAACCTCTATACTTCTTCCTGAGATTAATTGTTTCATATTTATGCTGGAATTATTTATGATTATTTGCTAATATTGCACATGTTGAGCATATTATTAAGTTTAAATGTATATGTTAATTTGGGACACTTGCAATCCATTTTATTGCATATGTAACTTATATAGATAGCAAGTAAGCGAGATGGCAGAGGCACCGTCTTCGCCGCCGTCACCGACGCCGCAGATGGAAGAGGCGCCGATGAGGCCGCCGACACCGACGCCGCAGATGGAAGAGGCGCCGACGAGGCCGCCGTCACCGTCGATTTATAATGACACTAAGCGAGATGGCAGAGGACAATCGAAAATGCCTACGGGCCGACTGGTCATCACGGAGGTCAGTGACTTTGGGGTCCCTCTGAGTCCCAAGAGATCAGCGGCGAGATTCCGGACCATCTGCGGGATACTTGCAAGGGAACGGGTCCTCATCACCACACCAACGTGGAAGGACTCGACGAAAGAAGCGAAAGCGCGTGGACGTAACTTTCGAGAAGTTCACTATTCCGTATACATGTGGCACGCGTGCGACGGACGGCGATGCTCACGATGGGTAAATCGTGGAGGACCTTCAAGAGCATTCTTGTCACGAAGTACGTGAACACGGGTCAAACGCCTTCACAGAAGACAAATTCTTGACGCGGGAAGCATGGGACACCTTTGTGGCTATGAAAACGACGGCCGAATTTAAGGAGCAAAGTGCGGCGCACAAAGCTCTCCAAACACGAAACACTCACCCGCACAGACTCGGCACCGCTGGGTACGCGGGTAAATACGAGGAATGGGCGGCGGAGAAGGAGAACCCGTTTCCTGATGTCACAGACCCACGTTCCCTAAGCTGGTTAAAAGCGAGGGCACAAGTCTCGTCTTCGGGCAGCATCTTCTTCACAAACCCGGCAGACCAGGAAGTGTCCCAACGTGTGGTAAATATGTCGAACTACTAAGTTGTTAATAAGTCCATAACTTCATAGTGCCTATAATAACATGATGACCTCTTGCAGCGTGACTTGACTGCCCAAGCTTCCCAATGCTCCTTCCATGCAGATAGGGAGAATGATATACTATCTACGGCCTTGGGAAACAAGGAGCACCCGGGTCGCACGCGAGGCCTTGGGGTTAACGTACCTTGGAGTCATGGATTCGCGGACGACTCATCGCACGATAGGACTAGGAAGAGATCCAAGGCCGAAACACGACAACCGGTTAGTACAGATGATTACTAACCAATTTCAAGTAGAGATGGCAGATTATGAGTCAAATGGATATACTCATGAGCCGTGATCGCAAGCCACCCCGCTAATTGGGAGGCGGTCCTCCTCGACGTCGAGTGGCGTCGCGTCACAAGATAATTGTGAACATGACGACGTCCGATTACCGATAGATTTACATCAAGGTAACATACATCTATGGAATGCACTAAAGATAGACCTATAGGACGCCTTAGCTAATTGTGTATCGCTTTGTAGGAGCCGACGCCAGAAGCTCCAAGTGAGGATGGATGGGTCCTTTGTATTGAGGTCACAGGGATGGTGTATCCATACGAGGAAGGGCGGTCAAAGACCGCGGTGCCACCGTGGCGCCTGCTACGCCAGGTCTAGGTGGATATGGTACATGTCAATTTCCGAGCCGTCCCGCTGAAGATTTGCTTGAACGAAGAGATCACAACACTAGGGGATGCCGTCCTCTCTTTTATCCAGTGGCCCAAGAAGGACATCGCCCTGGACCCAGTAGTGCCGCGATCTGGACACGACCATTCCTCTCCAACGGGACCCTCGATGACTCCACCTCATGTTTCGCCTCATAAGGCCACCTCTTCGATTCCCGTGGAGAAGACGCCGAAGGAACAACAAAAGCGTGCCGTCGTATCCGTTCCCGAGTCGTCTCACAAGAAGACGCTGCCAATCGCTAAGGCCAAATCGAAATCCACAAATGTTAAGGTGCCTCCTAAGTCCGGAAGTCCGCGATACCCGAACTACATCATCGGAAAACTATTGTGCTCCGACGCAAGATAATGCACGCCGATATGCTTGTCGCTTTGCATGCCCGGTACTTGGCGAAGACCCAAAAGAAGGGTGCGATCATCGAATCACTTTGTCCGATCGAGGACAAGCATTTCTTCAACGGGACGAGGTACTTCGTGGGCTTCAATGACTTATTTGAACTATTCAACCTCGCTTGGCCTCGACGCCTCGCTTCTACGATGTTGGACATCGTAAGCGCGCATAATCAAGTTCTACATTCATGTAATACCAATAAATATCACAACTCATTGCTTATGTATAGATACATCTTTGAAAAATGTCCGGAATGGAAAGAACCGTGGGTTTCTCGACCCACATGTGGTATCGTTGCAAACCATCCAACAAGACTCATCCTTCGCCGAGAAATACATAACGAGGTCATTGCTTCGTCGATTTAACATGAAGTACATAGTGGTGCCCTACAACCAGGGTAAGTGTCACTACTTGCTATACAAATTTCATTTGTACATTATACGCAGCACGAACTTAGGTTTAATGACTATAACGACATACATGAGTAGGTACCACTAGATCCTTTTAGTTATTATACCCAAGAGGAACCATGTGATATACCTTGATTCCCTAAACCGCAACAAGCACGACTTCAGCACTCTAAGAGGAATACTCGAGAGGTATGCTCATTTCCTCCTTACATAACTCTATTGTAGTCTTCATTTGTTTGAAATGACCGAGGATAACCTTTTCGAATCATGTAGGTCGTTCATCAATTATGTTGCCAACAAAGGAATATACAATGGAAAGAGCGCCTAACTAACACACGTGATGGATTTTCCGCAGCGCTACAACACGATAATCCTATATCATACTTCATAATAACACGCCTCGAACCGACTATACCTATATATGTAATACTATTTTTGCAAAGGCCGCCAAAGAAAAAGATGATGAGTTATGTGCAATCTACGCCTGCTATCATATGCGCCTAATCCTTCTGACTAGGAAGAAGGATCCCGAGGTTTGTCAATCTCAAATAATTATTTCCTAATTATAAATTTAAATATATATATCTTACCACTTTACTCTTGCTAGCGACAGGCCTTGAATTTACAATGTGATTCACTCGTTGCGGAAGAGAACAAGGACATTCGAGGGAAGCTCTGCACCTTTATCAACACAGAAATCATTAACGACAACGGAGAGTTTCACTCCGTCGCCAACCCAGAGCATCACCCCACTAAAACCTCTCAACGCAAATAATTGTAATCTAGTTGTAACTATAGCGACAATACTTAAACAAATGCAATCTTTTGTAATTTATTTTGAGTAATGATCACTTTGAGTTGTCATGGCTGCTTGAATCTGTTTTTGTGAATGCTTGAATCTGCTTACGTGAATGCTTGTTTTCAGAGGGCATGGCTAGCAATTCCCGAGGCTAGCCAGAAAACAACAAATTGTGGGCGAGGCACGAGCTATCACGAGCGGTTTTGTGTTAAAACCGTCAGGAAGGCAAGTATCACGAGCATAGTTTCAATCGCAAACCGTCGTGATAGGAGAATATCACGACGGTTCTACACAAAAGCCGCTCGTGATATTCGTAAATCACAAACGGTTTTTATTTAGAACCGCTCGTGATATTCTCCTATCACGACGGTTTTTCTTTAGAACCGCTCGTGATATTCTCGTATCACGACGGTTTTCGCTTGAAACCGCTCAGGATATTTGATTTCCTGCACGGTTTTTACTAAAACCGTCTATGATATTTCGTATCACGACGGTTTTGTACCGTCTGTGATAATATCCTGTTATCACAGACCAACAAACATAGACGGTTCGGAAACCGTCTGTGATGACAGTTCCGAACCGTCTGTGATGTCGGTTCCTGTAGTAGTGTATGCAAATGGTAGAAACATTGTAGAACATTAATGGAAAATTCATGGGCAAATTTATGACATGTTTTGGATAGAGGGGTACCTCTGAATTATTTGGTTAGCAAATGAAAAATAAAAATTGTTTTTATGTAGGGTTGGAGAAGGGTGATGAGCTCGGATTCATTGTAGGCATGCCTGGGTGATTTAAGGATCAAACACTAGTGCTATTGATCCTAGCACAACTCGTACAATCACATGTCCTTTGTGAGACTTGACCAACTAATTTACTGAGCTGTAAGCATTATTTCCATACAATTGGGTAGGCTGAGTTTTCTTTTTGTACTTGGCCTGGAGCTTGCATATCTGTTACTTACCGCTTGATCTTATCTCTATTATCACTTTGAGGCATAAAAATGACTTTAAGGTAGTACGAGCCGGGACACATCTACTCCCCCAATGCTATAATCCTCGAAGTTAATGATGTACCCATGCCCGAGGGCCAAAGCATTTGGATGTATTAATGTTAGAGCAAGATAATGTAAATGCTTTGTTGTAACAACTTCGTTGTATTCTATCATGTTAAGAGTACGTATAAATAAGTTATATCAGCCGTTTATAGTTATTATCATGTAAAATTTTTGCTGATATGGATAAAAGAGAATGACGAGAGAGAAAGATGCTGTCTACGATCATGTAGCCGACTATAGCATAAGAAACAAGAAAAGTATTAAAAGATTGTGTGTTCTATAAAGACAACTAAAAAGACAATAGCATCTGTACTATTGTATGAGCTGTCTTTAGTATTATCTATAGATGATATAAAGAGTTGCTATAGATAATAACTGTTTATATTATTGTATATGTCCTTAAGTAACTGTAGCTTGACAATCATAAGTTGCTACATCGTGTGGCCAAATTATTTGTTTAAACAATAAAAAACCCCACGTATGAGTCACCAACTCAAACAGGAAACACCGAGGGACAAGGAGTAAGTGTTTTGACTTACGAATCTCATTGCCGTACCACTGAGGCATGGCGCTGTGCTACCATAGGCCAGATGCCCACATCCTGTAGCCGGGCCCCTTGAGGCCTTGACTCGTCCACCAAGCTTGACTTGGCTCGCCTCCCCCACTGTGCCAAACATACCTACTCAAGCTTTCCTCCTCGATGTTGAGGTAGACTCGCCATCCCCATTATGGCAGCTGCGAGAGCCAGTGAAGAGTGGACACCGACGACGTATAGCTCTACAGATCCTGGTTACGAATCGGAGAAGGGGAGAGATGAGCGCGTGGTCAGTTTGAGGGGAAGGTGGTCTAGGGTTTCAACCTTCGGACGTAGAATATCCAAAGTCATCATATGTATATTGTACTAGTTTTATAATTAGTGGGCAGTAGATATATCCAAAATTTTGGTACATACATCTACAACTCTAGCATATACATCCATACAACATAAAACAAATATGCTGCTTAACTTAAACGATTACATCACAGAGTATGATACACGGCCGATCGGCCAAATAAAATAACAAGTATCAGAAGTAGCGAATTAAACAGTGGAAGCATAACATGTATATAAACCAAAAGTCCAGCGGTATGTCCATCTTAACCCTCAGGCAACTGATAAGAAACTAGTCCTAGAAAGATCCGTCACTGAACCCTCTGGTACCGGATGCAAAGAACGCATCGTCCGACATAAGCTTATCCTCTAACTCTGAACAACAATTTAAGCAAGATTGAGTACATTGCGTACTCAACAAGACTTATAGTGTATTGCAAAATTTATATATATGCATAGCTAACAAGGCACGAGGCTCTATGCTACAAGTTATTTTTAGCTTTAAGCAAGTTTTATTTGTAATACCAATACATAATACTTTGCAACGGAAATTTAAAAAGTAGTTAAATAGACAAGAACAACAAGTAAGTACTTGAATAAATAGCAAATCGCAACCCTCCTCGGCTGCGATCCACATCTTAATTCCAACCATAGACATGGCACTCAACTCAAAATCAACAACAAAGCCTTTCCCTCATTTTCCAACAAGAACCGTTTTTGCAAAAATCGAGACTATACTCGATGGACCGCACCAAGCACGCTCATGACCACGAGCACGACTATTTAAATAGATTTACACTCTATAGAGGTGTACAACTTTACCCACAGCATACAAATTCTCTAGTTTGTTTGGCATCCGTCGATATCACCGCTCACTATCCTTTGGTAAGCAGTCTAGAGCACGCATTAAAGCCTTTACATTACCTAGTCCTGACCTTGCACTAGCTGGCAAATGAACACCCTCACTTCATTCGGGTACACCCCCGTCTAAGTGAGAAATTCACCGTTGTGTCGGAAGGCTTTGTTCCCAATGCCTCGGTGAAGGGAGCCCCTTCGAACATACCTACACCGGTCATGTTCGCATTACTACGCCCTACCAAAGTGCAAGGCTAGTTTTCGATGACTTAATTAGCTAAGGCCGTCCCATACTAGCACATGTGGTTGTACGCTTATGTTTTAGATTGGGAGCACCAGCATTCGGTCCTTAATTGACCTGGGCGAGGATCTTCCCCTATCTACTTGTGAGATACACCTCTCACACTTCTCAGAATATAATATAACTCGTTCGTGTCACAAACTAAGTTTTTTATTTTTATTTTTTATACAAAATAACAGAGGTAAACTCCTCTAGACCATTATCTCAAAATCTCCCAAAATCATATTCAACATGTCATCCCTGTTTCCAATTTTAGCAAATCTAGAGCCCGGCTAAGCATTTGTGCGATATTTACACTCGAAATACCCAAATTGACATCATCTATTGCCTAAACCATAACCTATTGGCTACAACAGTACGGATACGAACATTTCAAGGAGGATCATGCATTGAATAGGAATAAAACTACCATTATCCCCAAATATAGCAATTTTAAGCAAACCTACATGCATGCATAATAGATTTTGCAAAAAGAAGTACAATAATTAAAATAGTAAGATCAATATGGTCAAAGGAGGTTCTTGCCTTGCTCAGGTTGCTTTGAATAAGAGGATGAATGATTGTTGTAAATTTTGTTCGACGTATCGACGTCTATTCGAAAGAGCTAATAGCAAATTAAATATAGAGAAATAATTTCAACAGAAAAAAAATCCAAATATTTTTGCATATTCAAATAGAGAATGATTTTGGATGAATTTATAAAAAAAGATTCATTTGATTTGGAGGTCATATGCAAAAGTTATTAACATTTCAATTTGCTTCGGTTTTGAAATTCTAGAAATTAATAAAAGAGTGATGTCGAAAGCGTATTTTCTGAGGTTTAAGCTTTCTAACAGAGAAAACGTATTCTCCCCTGAGTTCTTTTGAGGTTTACACTTTCCAACTGAGAAAGTGTATATTTTCCTCTGAGCTAAAAGCGGTTTTCTCGTTTTTTCGAATTTTATTAACTTACATGTGGGGCGTACTTGTTAGTGACTGATAGTTTTATTTTCTAGATTTTTATTTATAAATAGAGGCGGTCCCACATGTTAGTGTCACATACTATCAACGCGATTTGAATTAGATTTTTTTTAACTTTTTGCCCGGTCCCACATATCATACACCCATTACACTTGACCACTGTCATTTAGTGTTAACTAAATCCTAAACGTGAGTGGGTCCCACCGGTTAGAGAGAAAGAGAAAGAAGGAGAGCAGAGCTACTCGCGGCCGAAGGCTTGGCGAGCTTGTCGGTGGCGAACGACGCGATGGGCGGTGGTGTTGAGCGACGGGATGGAAAGAGGGAAGCAAGACAAACTTATGGGTGGTGGTGGCGGCGACAGAGATGGCCAGACGAGGCATTACAGCGGCGAGGAGCGTCCGAATGCCTTGGGTCCGCGATGTACTTCGCGTAGTAGGTGTCCTTCGGGTAAATGAGTGACGCAATAGACCCAGTGAGTCCAGGCGATGCTAATGGACCGGGCACGGGGACCTAGGATCAGTGGAGGCAAGTCGACGACATGCAACCGTGGCGGCGCCATGGGTGGCTAAGGAGGAGTGGGTGCTAGGGACTCGCCCATGGCAAAATGATGCGCATGTGAGGACCAATGACTCACCCCGACCACAAGGGTGAACAAGATGGGGCCAGGGAAAGATTGAGGTGGCTTGTCTGCGACAAGCAGCGGTGGCACGAAGGAGGTTCACGACAACAACTCACCACAGCAGCGGAGAAGTTACAAGGAGTGTCGCATTAGCTCACTGAGGTCCTAGAGATGGTGTAGACACAAGGAATGGTTCGAGGCCCACTAGGCTTCGAAGGAGAACGAAAATGACGGCGACGGCCATGAGAGAGGAAGATGGCAGCGACGCTTGGATTTTTGGCAAGTCTACCTACATTGAGTGGGGGAAATGCATCAATATGATATGGAACACATGATGACACGGTAGAGTTGAGCCCGAACTCACTGGAGTGACGGGAATGTGTTGGCGAGATCGGGTGCGCGTCGAAGTTGAGGCCGAAGGTGAGCGCGATCGTGCTACAAGACTGCCAGAGCTATATTGAGTAAAGGAGAAGAGTGAGTGATGGATAAGGGTCAAAATGACATGAGTGTTGTGGGCGAGGAAGCTCACTGGAGCGATAGAGCTGAGAAGGCACGCTCACCGGTGTCAGAGACGATGCACGCGTTCCCGCAAAACCGAGGAGCGATGAAGCTCGGGTTTGCACGAAATGGAACGTGGGCGAGCTGAGGAAGACGATGCACGCTTTATTTCTTAAGTAGCTGGGATAATTGCATGAGAATAATGACGAGACACCGGCAGTCGTGCGAGAAAATCATGGCCACTCTCGAGTTCCTCCGTCCACGTGGGGAAATAGCACTTTAGTGGGGTGGATAGCATGGGCAAGGGCAGGCGGAGGTGATGGAGGCAGTTGATACTCGATTCTGTGGGCGTCGGTCGTGAACCACGGGTGAGCGGCGGAGTAGGAGATGCGCTGGTACACTGGCGTGCGCAAGTGAGAGGTGGAAGACAACCTCTGGCAAGCGGGCCCAGCGTGTCAGCGAGAGGGCGAGAGTGAGGCTCGCGCGGGAAATTCAAATGGAATTTGGAATTTCCAGAAAAAGCCTGAGAATTTGCCAAATTTTAAACCTATCAAATAGGCTCCAAACTTTATGAAAAGTTTTGTGGAGGCTCCTGACACAATATAGATTCTTGTGTAAATTTTTAAGAAATTTATTTGTTCTTTGATTTTCTCGAAAATTCTTCCAAGTTGTTGTTTGCATGTGAATTTACTATTAGATTTATGCAAAGGTCCAAAATCATGCTAAAATATTTTTTCCATTCATAAACATGCTAAAAATTATTTTCCCATTTATTCTCATTATACTTTCCTAAAATTGTGATTTTTGGGATGTTACAGACCTACCCACCTTACAAAGAATCTCGTCCTCGAGATTCGGTGGGCTCGATAAAGAAATAGGGAAACTCGGCTTTAAGACGGTCTTCTCATTCCCACGTGACTTCATCTTCAGTGTGCTTGCTGCACTGGACTCTTAGCATCTTGATGTCGCAGCTATGATGAGTATGTCGCATGGCTCCGCCTAAGATTCGGATCGAGTGCACCAGATAAGAAAGATTCGGTTAGAGATCAATGTTCCCCAACTAAGTGAGTTCGTTTAGATTCCGGAGGCACTTCTTGAGTTGCGACATATGGAAGACGCCGTGCACATTTGAAAGTTGGGGCGGCAACTCCAACTGGTATTGTACTTCGCCTTTCCTTTCAATGATTCGGTACGGCCCGATGTACCGAGGTGCCAATTTTCTGTGAACTTGGAAATGGCGGATGCCTCGCAGCGGTAAGACTTTGAGATAAACATAATCGTTCACCTCGAAGTTCAGCTCACGACGGCATGGTTAGCATAGCTCTTCTGACGCGCCTGCGCTTCTTAATTTCAAGTGCCATTTTATCGCGTCAACGTGCTCTTGCGCTTTGTGAGGACCCCAGAATATTGGAGGTTTATACCAAATTAACAATCATACCAAAAGCATAATTCTTAATCAAGAACAACCGATTCTTAATTAAAAATTATACTAGAAGTATAATTCTTAACAAGGTACAAATCCAATATTCAGGTTCCTGGATATATGTATCACAATAGTTCCCAGGTTTCAGACCATTGCATATATATCCTCAAACAACATTGTATCATACATACAAGGCATACATTTACATAATTATACATAGCATGTTACAATTCGGTTTGGAATTCTACAATATTATGTGACTTTGGTCACCACAAAACTTTACAGCAGAAGCAAAACAAAACAGCAAAAGACCACCAATGGCCTCCCATCACCCTCAGGCTATTGAGTGGAAGTTAGAACTAGCTTCACTCGTTAGTGTCACCCTGATCGGCGCTAACGGGCATCTCATACAAATAACCATCCTCACCTGCAACAAGAGGTTATAAAACCTGAGTACAGAGGGTACTCGCAAAACTTACACAAACTATAAAAAGAAAGTGTTTAATAGAACCTATTCAAAGGAGTAGAATTGGTACATGCATAAGGTTAACAACAGGAAGGTTATAATGGTTTCAATTTTTGCGTAAAGCAATACATCTTAATCCTACACTTGCTACATTTTGGTAAGGCAGTTTTATAAATCAATTTGGACTAAAACAGTGAGTAAAAGAGAGCATAATCATAAACAATAACCACATTTAAGTGGTTGTCCATTAATCACAAAAACATTGTATAAATATGTCTCATATCGAAATAGCATAGATACAAAATTTCATTTCAAAGTCTATACAAAGATCTATTCAATTCAAGCGTTATCCGTAACCGTGGACACGGCTATTCGAATAGTTTTAACTCTGTAGGGGTGTACATCTTTACCCACACGACTTAGCTAGCCCGTAAGCCATCTAGAATAATAGCACACTACCTTTGGTATGCTGGCCGGGTAAACTAAGATTTGGTGTTTTTCAACAAGTTAACACTATTGAGCTAGAATACCCATGTGTGACTAATCCCGCTTAGTTCAGGTTACTAATAGAACCTGCCAACCGGGACCCACATGTTGTGCCGGGAATGCCGATTCGAAAAATAGAAATTAAATGACAGAAAGTAGAGCTGTGCTAGCTGCACATATTAATTATAATCGGGCCCTTAAGGTGCGTACATGTGATGGAACGCATGTGCGCCCTCACCCTCTTAAGAACATATGATCTGAGATATGAGATCAAACACATATGTCCTTACTTCCCTATTTTCCAACTCGATAGCATTAACCTTTACTTAACCAAACAGCGCCCAATACCTGCGTGTGGAAATGCGTTGGGGCTTGAATCGTTCGGTCAATGTTCAGTCCTTAATCAATCCAGACAAGACAACCACATTTCCCAATATTGTGCACTGAGGCACCATCACCAGCATCCACTTGTCCAGATATATAATCAATGTAAATAAACAAAATTTGCTTTCATTTCAGATTTAAATAGACTGAACAAAGAATCAAAATAAATGAATTTCATTTAATGATTCCAAGTTTGATAAAATAAACTTGACAACACTACAGACTGCATGGCTAAGCATTTCCTGAAATAAGTATTCAAGTATGGAAGCACTACCTTAAGTTTGAGTGTATGATCAGATTAAAGGTAAGCCTCAAGTGTTAGGTGGTAACTAACTATTAACAGATCACAAATAATTTTTTAGGAAATTAGCATGCAACAGTGTCACTGGGTTTTATAAATCTACAGTTCAAAATTAGGATCAACATGGTGCAGAGAGGATGCTTGCCTTGATAGTAATAAACCTCTTGTTCAGGTTCTTGTTGCTCAATAATAGATTCAATCACTTCAGAAGAACCAGAATCTAGAATCACAAAAATTCAATGAATAGCAAGAAAATGGCAGAGAGCAAATTGCGAGAAAAGAGTGCATGATCAATAGCTCAATGCATATTTAACAACATGCTTAAGTTATATCTTACTTAAGGACAATACCCCATATTTAATAGCTGCTATTACAAGTTATCAAAATTAGTGGTTTAGAAAAGAATTGCAGTTTCAAAATTGAGAAAATCAAAACAGGACAAGTTAAATTGAGTTTGTCGGTTTATATACTAATCAGAATACTTTTGCTTAAGCTAAAGTTTCAGATTTTGAAACTGAATGTAAAAAGTTAAGTAAATTGTCGATTTACATACACTGCAAACAAAATTCCTTTGCTTAAGTTATAATCATTTTGGGTAAAGCTAAAAGCCTAGCTTAATACTTAACATCATTAGCTGGCAAGAATTACAAAGTTGAAATCCTTGCTGTGCACTTGCCGGTTTGATCAGCAACAGTAGCAAGTCAGGAATTTAACTTCGGTTGCTACAGTTTCAGGTTTTGGAGAGGCTGAACCTAGAACAAATTAAAAGGAATATGGTTGCTAATCTAGACATCTTACAAGTGAATACTTGCTTAAACTAAGAGTATACTACTAGAGCAGTAATCTAACTCATCATTTAACCACTAATTGACAAGAAGTAACATTTGGTCAGAGCTACAGGTTCAGATTTTGGAGAACTGAAAATGGACAGGTTAAAAAGACTAGTTTGCTAACTATTGCATTGTGAACAAACTAATGATTTTGTTTAAGTTACTTGTTAATGAGCAAAAATTAAAGCCTAAATTATTATTTAACATCAATTACTACTAATTATCCAAATTTGAGGCTTAACAGGAACTGCAGTTTTCAGATTTTTGAAAGCTGTAAAACTGGACAGATTTCAAAGAAAGAATTTGCTGCTCCATTACATTATGACAAAAGGATATTTTTGATTAATCTATAGCTAAACAAGTAAGACTAAAGTTTAACTCATCACTTAGCATCAATTAACACTAATTATCAATTTTCGGTTGAAACTGGACTGCACTTTGCAGATTTGAAAACTGAACAGGACAGATTCAGAAAAAAGTTGGCTGCTCTAAACCTACACAAGTAAAAGTGCTATGCCCAAGTTTAGAGTATTCTCAACTAGGTTAGGAAGTGAACGCATCATTTACTAGCACTAAGTGATAAGAATTAATGAAGTTGCTGTGTACACTATTAGTTTAACCGAAAATGGACAGGGCACAATCGGCTGCTATTGACAGATTGCAGAATTTGAAGTTAGCTATTTTGTTGTAGCATAAACAAGTAATACTGTTGGTTAAAGTTGTAGTTAAGCAAGTAACTAAAGTCTACTTATCAATTATTAGCACTAAGTGATGAGAATTAACAAGAAAAGCTGCTGCTGTGCATATTGTTCAGTTCACCCGATAATGCACAGAGGTGTAGCCGATACTTAAATGCCAAATGAGAAACACACATAAGCAAGATCTTAGCTCAAGCTACCACTGCCTCTATGGTATACCTAATAACCAGGATAGAGCCCAGCTAGGCCTAATCAGCAGAGATTATCAGAAAAGAGCAAGTTACATATTTTGTCGGTTTTGACCGAAAGTAACAGCAGAAACTGAAATTTGCCCTAATTCGAATTGGAGACATTATGAATCAAAAGAATGGTTGCTAGGGTTACTAGGGTTTAGCAGGAGGCTATCCAAACTTGGAGATTTAACAGGAAAGCTCAAAATCTTGAAAACGATATGAAAGACTGAAAAGTTATAAAAGAAACAATTCGGTAATATCAAGATTTGAGCATCACATGCACATGTGAGTGATTCAAGTGAGCTATTGAGGTCCCTAAGAAGCTTAAGAAGAAAAGAATTGAGGTCATAGCTCACCAGTTAGGGTTGGAGAAGAAAGTTTACAATCTTTTTGGCCGAAACAGTAAAGATTCAAATTCCACTTCTCCTGTTTAACCAAAAACGAAAAGAATGGAAGGCTTGAGCTATATGAATCACAACACATGATCTTGACATGAAAGTGTGAAACATAGCTCACTAGAGCAAGAAATCACCAAGTGGTGCTTCCACCCGGTTTAGTCCAACAGAGAGCAACCCACGGTTTCAACCTACAAATGATGCCAAAATTCACATTACAAAGTGAATTAGCGAGGCATACATGTAGGGATCTGAGGAGGAAGGCAAGGGATGCTTCACTGGACAAGAAATGGATGAGGGAAGCTCCTTCGGTCAAGAATGGCAGGGAGCTCAAAAGGCTAGGGTTTAATGGAGGTTGAACCTCCAGGGCAAATGGAGAGAGTTCTGGAGATGGATGCGTGGCAGCTTGATGCCAGGTGGCAGTGGAGTGTCCACAAACTCCCGGTGAAGCGCCCCCCATTCTCCGGGCTCCGGTCGGCGACGCTTCTCACATTCTCCGGTTCCGACGGCTCACGATTTCGGCTAGAAAAGGAAGGTTTTAGTTTGTAGCCACGTATCCAAGTTTCAAAATAAATAGTGATGCTACGAAAAGCATCTTATTACTGTTTATTAAAACTGGGGCTGTTACACGCTTCTTGGATGATAGCTGGTCCAAAGCATTGTCTCTTACCGATCTCAAACTAGAATAAAGGTGTTCTGCACTTCCTCCCATAAAGTGCCTCGAACAGAGACATTTGGAGGCTTGACTAAAGCTATTATTGTAGGAAAACTCAGCAAACACCAAGTATTTCTCCCAATTCGTGCTATAGGACAACATGCAAGCTCGCAACATATCTTCCAGGATCTGATTTATCCTCTCTGTTTGACCTCCCGTTTGTGGGTGGAAAGCTGTGCTAAAGAATAGCTCGGTTCCCAATAGCTCGTGCAAGCTATCCCAAAATCGTGAGGTGAACTGAGGGCCTTGATTGGATGTTATCGTCCTTGGCACACCATTTAGGTGAACGATCTGGTTTATATAGAGCTCTGTGAGTTTGGAACCCTAATACCTGGTAATGACTGGGATGAAGTGTGCCACTTTGGTCAAGCGGTCAACGATAACCCATATCGAATCATGTCCCTTCGATTTTTCGGCAGGCCGGTAATAAAATCCATACCGACATCATCTCATTTCCATTTGGGAACCTTTAGGGGTTTAAGTAACCCTGCTGGTCGCTGGTGTTCTGCCTTGATGCGTTGACACACGTCGCACATGGCAACATGTGCAGCGATATCCCGCTTCATACCAGGCCACCAGAATTGCTCCCGGAGGTCCTGATACATCTTTGTACTCCCAGGATGAATGGAGAGTGGTGAATTATGAGCTTCTCTAAGGATTATCTCCTTGATATTGTGATTATTCGGGACATATAGCTGTTGTTCGCGCATAACCACTCCTCTCGCATTCTTGGCGAATTCTGATTTCCTGCCATCCTGCAAGTTGCGCTTGATTTCAGCGACTGCTTGATCTTTGAGTTGAGCGGCCTGGATCTGAGATTTGAGGGTAGGTTGTAGCACTGGGTAGCAATATATCCCTCCCTAACCACTTCTAAGTTGATCTTTTGGAATTCCTCGTGCAATGCCGGTTGATTAGCTTCAATTGACATGTTTATGGAGTGAAGCTTCCGACTGAGAGCATCAGCTACAACGTTGGTTCTACTGGGGTGGTAATGAATTCCAAAATCATAGTATTTAATCAATTTGAGTCATCTCCTTTGCTGTAGGTTCAGATCTGGTTGCGTGAAGAAATACTTCAAGCTCTTGTGATCGGTGTAAATTTCGCACCGATTGCCAATGAGGTAATGCTTCCAGATCTTCAGAGCATGAACCACGGCTGCCATGTGAGAACCCGGGGTATTTAACTTGTACTACTTAACCATTAAGATGATTCAAGCATTACAAATCAAATATCACGACTCTCGGCGTATACGTACTTCCCAGAAGTGCAGCACATATACCCCATACAAAAATTATGCATCAATTCCATTCAACACATAGAATCCAAAGCACAACTAAGCAATTCAAAAGACATACAATATATAGTTATTACAAAAGGGCCGACCGGCCAAATGACAACTAAAGAGTCTTAAATAACAGCGGAAACAAGGTGCCATAAGATGGCGATAAACAAAAGCCAAGTAGTGTGCCTTAAACCCACAAGGCAACCAACCGGGCCACCAACCTAGTCGTCGAACCCGCAGCACATCTCACAAAAGTGCATCCCTTGGGGATCCACTTCTTCCTCTGCAACAATTGAATTAGAGCATAGCAAATGAGTACAAAAAATGTACTCGCAAGACTTACGTGTAGAGTAACAGGCCTATACATAGCTACATGCAAGCTTATTTAAGTGGAGTAGGCTCAAGACTCAATTTTCAGCAGAAAGCAAGTTTTCATTTGCAATAATGTAATAGATTGAAAGCAGTTTTACAATATGATTTTATTTGATAAAAACAGTGAGATACTAAGCAATAATAACAACAAGACATCCTGGAAGTGGCTAACCCAATAGCCACCACAACAATAGCATGAATTCCCCATTCATACCACCCACATCAAGTTTTAATTAAATGTTATAGTCTAACTCTTGCAAAACCTAACCAAGCGTGTCCATAACCTAGGGCGAGGCTATTGAATAGTTTGAACCTGCAGGGTGTACAACTTACCCACATGTCGATCCGCTTTTTGCCACATGATTAAGCACACTTCCTTTGGTATGCCGGCACGGCTAAGTCCTACGAGACATTTCCAATATTGTGCATTAATTACGAGTCGCCCATATGGGAGGAAGCCCCATACGTTGATGCGGAGTCATCAAAGATGCTCACCTCCTTATAAAGGACGATGCTCCTTGAAGTGGGTAACCACCACCACTGCTCACCCAAACACACACAAGTTTCTTTTTCCACACAATGCACACATCCATCATGCGACCCGAAGCTAACACACGCCAAAGTACTAAGTCAAGAGAGGTCCCATATCCCTCTCATGTGGTTGCATGCAAAAATACCTGGATAGTGTGACACAAGATGTTCGATCCTTGTTGACTTAGGCATACCACCACACACCCGATAATCACACCATCAACCATATGCCCAAGTCTAAAACATTTTATTTTTATTTTCATTTTGTTTTTGACTTTACAAAGTAACCAAGCACAAAGTGCTGAGCATAGTGATAATAATAATTTTGTGTGATCAAGGTTATCGACTAAGTTGATAACCGCCCAAATCTACCGGTAGCTAAGCATTTCTAAGCATGACACCGCAAAGACAATAAAAGAGCATAATTAAATCACCGGGCTCTAATTCACCAGTGATATTAATAACTTATGTTTGTGGCAGGGGATAACAATTTAAGGGCAACCATGCAATAGGAATAGCTACCTCTAATCGGGAAATTACTTTGACACAAAAGCATGCATACATACAATTTGTAAACAAAGTAAAGTAATAGGACATTTATGATCAAACTGCTTGCCTTGCTGCGGATGATTATCTTGCTGCAGAGGGTCACTCACGCAATCAATAATTTTGTTTGAACCTAGCGAAAGAAATCGAAAGCACAATAAGAACGAATAACACCGAAAAGACCCAAAAATTCAAAATCATCCAAAAATCATGAAAAATTCACAGAAGGTAGAGCATGATTTTATATGAATTTAGCAATAAGAATTAATTTATTTGGATGTTCTATGCAAAAGTTATGACAGTTGGAATGTCAGTTTTCCAGAAATCCAATTTAATTGCTACCGGTTACTGTCCATCCGAATTAATTATTTTGGTGAAAATTTCCAGAGTAGTGGTGTGCTATAAATTTTTATGGTGGGAAGAGCACCACATGAGATGAACAATGGAATTTTATTCACCTCATTTGGAGCTAAGATGAATTTTCTATGATTTTTCAAAGTTATGAAAGTAGTACTCAAGTTACATGCAAAATAAGATTTTCAGTAATAGTATCATGCTCACAACCTATTTTACAATAAACTACACTAACCTAGGATCCTAACAAAATTGAGTTTACTCTTTTTGGAGTTACAGAGAAATACTTATGCATTTTTGAAGTTAAAGCAATTTTTAGTGCAACAATAATACTAAACCTAAAGTAATTTTGCCAAAAATGTTTTCTGTAATAGTAACATGATTCAATTCATTTTTATAATAAATTACATTTAAAAGGAAACTAAAAAATTTGAATCATCAATTTTGGAGCTATAATGAATTACTTATGCAATTTTGAAGTTTAACCAATTTTCAGTTCACAAATAAAGCATTTCGGAAATTATATAAACATTACATACTTTTTATACCCAGACTAACTTAGCCACAGAGACTGACTAGTGGGGCCAATGAATAGTGCCATTTTCTATTTTCCATTAGAATTTCGGTAAAACCCGACAGGTGGGACCCGCTTGTCATAGACTTGGTCCACATGCATAGTGCATGGACCGAGGGTCTACGGAACAGTGCACCGGTCTATGGATCACCCAGCAGTTTACTGTGCACTAATGGCCTCGGGCCCACATGTAAGCCAGACAAAGAACCTGCTAATGATTGATTTCTGACAAAGATTTGGTTTTAAATGCTAATGATCAACATTAACTCCTAATCACTCCGCCACAGAGCCGTCTGAAGCCGCCACGCTTTCGCAAGCCCGCCGCCGCTTCGATGGCTCACCGGGACGGCAGGCACGGGCGCTGGTGAGTGGTCAAACGGAACGCCATGACCTTGCGCGACTCGACGCACCGGTGGCGAGACCAGTGGTGGCCCGACGCGGTGGTGCTACGGGAACATGGCACATCGCGGAAACGAAATGCCTGCGGCAAACTAGTGTGCGCAAGGGCAACGTGGAGGTTCCAGAGACTTACTGGGATGATCCGGAGGTGGAGAAGCTGCCGGAGTTGGGCCGGCGATGAAGAACAGTGGCGGCGGAGAGGCTTCACCGAGAGAGGTCGATCTGGTGAAGGAGACAAAGAGTGAGTGGTAGAGAGAGCTTAAGTGAGGCCCAACGTTGGTGAAAATGAAGGCAATCGAGAAACGCCTTACCGGATCGGCGTCGGAGAAGAAAAAGGTGCTCACGGCCGTGAAAGGGGAAAAACTAAATTCCGAGAGCTCCTGCGACCGAAATACAAAATTGGTTGAGGGGTTCTCCTCCTCTGACCAAAAGGCGCATGGTGACGCACTTAAGGGAGAGGGAAACTCACCAGAGGGGAAGATGGCATGGCGGCGGCCTCGGGTGCGAGCTCTGGAGCAGCGGGAAGCACGTCTCACCTCCTCGAGCTACACAAGGAGATAAGGGTTCAACCGGCGCACAAGGGAGCGGTGAAGGAAGAGGAAGAAGGGGAGACCACGCGGAGAAAGCTCACCTTTGAGCTGAGCTCAAACCAGCGCCTTCCTCCTCAGCCACCGAGAGGAGGAATGGCTTCCAATGGGCGGGAGAGGGGGTATTATCCCTGGGCGATGACGGAAATGGAAGCGGCGTGAACCGGCGAAGCGAGGGATTGGCCGAGAGGGGCGGTGGATTGACGGCGTTGCTGCGCGGTGACGGAGTTGGCAGCGCGGTGCGGCGACGTGGCACACGAACTCTGCCTGCTTGCCAGCGTGAGGTAGATGACACACCTGACAGCCCGGGCCCGTGACGCAGAGACACAACGCGAGAGTGAGAGGGGTCGACGTGAGCCGTTGGATCGCGATCGAACGATCGATAACGCGTGAGGATTTTTAACCCAGGCCGAAGGGGTACGCGCTCACGACCGTTGATGCACGATCGGATGGCTGCATGCGATGCACGGGTTTAGATGACTTGGTCGAGCCAAGTCGGCCCGGGCCGGACCTGAGTCTGGTTTGAGTCAGAGGAACAGTGAATTCAAATTTTGGGAAAATAAGGCTGAGGTGATTTGGGGAATTTTTAGAGATAGCTCTGAAGCTCCAAAAATTCTGAAATTTTTATGGAAGCTTGCTGGGTCAGAGAAAAACCTTGTGTAATTTTTCCAGAAATTTTCATGCAATGAATTGCTCTCCAGAGAATTCACAAACTGCTGCCCTAGGGGTTTGACCAGAGTTCAAACTGGTTTGACTTGCTCTTTTGAAATAGCAAATAAAATCTAAAAATTATGAGATTTTTCAGAGAGGTTACTAGGATGATCTAGGTGATAGGAAAAATATTTCTAGAGGATTATCACAAGACTTGATCATGGAGTTCTTAAGGACAACAACTTCCATCAATAGAAACATTGATCTTAGCAAATAGGAAATCCTAGGGGGAAATTTCTAGAAAATTTCAAATGACATCATGAGGCATCAAAAGTTTTAATTTATCCTCTTTTTATTACATTTGAAACGCACACCATTGTTTGGGATGTTACATGCTAATTCCATGCCGTGATTTGGATAATTAGCTTTATGAGGCCGCAACTTATGTGAGGCATAGACCACCACTTTGCCTTCTTACATCAGCACACAACCGTGGATGTGCCATGATGCATCACAATACACAACAAAGTTTTTGTGTATGTTAGGTAGAGTGAGCACTGGAGCTGACGTGAGCCTTTTCTTCAATTCTTGAAAGCTTTCTTCGCAAGCCGCTGATCATTCAAATTTATTTTCCTTTTTAAGAAGGTGGGTCATCGGTCTTGCGATCTTGGAGAAGTTATCGATGAACCGACGATAATATCCGACTAGGCCGAGGAAACTTCGGACTTTTGGTACGGTACGGGGCTGTTCCCAAGCTACCACATCACAGACTTTGCTTGGATCCACGGCCACACCTCCCTCCGATAGAAGCCAGACTTCTTTGAGCTAAAATTCACACTTGTTGAATTTTGCGTATAGCTGATGTTAGCACAGCTCATCAAGCACCATACTCAAGTGTTGCTCATGTTCTTCTGCATTCTTGGAATAGATAAGAATGTTGTCGATGAAAACCACCACGAATTGATCCCAATACTCCATAAAAATCTTATTCATAAGATTCAAGAAACTTGTAGGAGCATTGGTGAGTCCGAATGACATTACGGTGTATTCATACAAGCTGTAACAGGTGGTGAATGCAGACTTTGGAATGTCTTTCGGCCTGATTGTCATGCTCGAGAGTTACACCCCCCAAATCCTCTGTGTATTTCTACACTAGTCCCTGGAATAGTAGCTAGTGTACACAGTAAACAAATACAGTAATCCTCCATAATTTGCATAATTTTATTAATAAATATAAGAGTTTATTACAAGAATGGCTTACAAGCTAACAATAAAGAACACAGCCGAAGATGAAGACGATGTAATAGAGCCCAGCTAATCTGCCATAGGCAATTGACTGGGTAGCGGCCTAGTCATCGAGATCCTTAGTAGTTGCGAAGTCCTTCTTTTCTGAACAACATTTTATTAAGCAAGGGTGAGTACAAAAATGCACTCCGCAAGTTACACCTAATAACAGATTATAATGCATGCAGGGATATATCAAAAGAAGGCTTATATGGTTATCTATGCAAAAGCAATGTTTGGCATTTTTAAATACATTTGCTAGGTTTGTCGGTGTTTTAGAACCGATCTTACGTAAAGATTGTTTAATTCGGGGGGGTCTCCTAGAATGGAATCATGTAGAGAGATTGACACGGGAATTTTTATACAGGTTCAGGCCTTCTCCGGAGAGAATAACAACCCTACTCCTATGTGTGTATGGTATTGAGTGTATTCTGAACAAGCAGGAGAAAAACTAAGACTATTACAGGTGATAGTGCTTGTCTTCCTGATAGCCCTCGATAGCGTGTGTGTACGCCTCGATTGCCCTCCTCCCCTTCTCTCTGATCATTGCCTTCATATAGGCGTGAAGGAATAGCTGTTTTCCCCTGTTGAAGAGACGCCTCATCAAATCTAGTAACGGGCGCACGTTTGTAGTAATCATCGGGCTGGTAACTCCTTCACGCCGCCTGACAGTTATTAGTCAGAGATAATGGGGTATTGCATGTTATTATTTTATATAATAACAGCGCATATTGACTGTTTAGATTCCTTAATCAATTGGACCCACTTGCATGTAGGTTTTATTGATCATAAGGTGGTCGTAGGTGACCTGGTCGTAGGAGAACTTACGACCATAAGGTAGTCGTAGCAAGATTTACGACTATAAGGTAGTCGTAGTGTGAGGACCCCGGTTTATTAAGCTTGTAACACTTAGTCATCCATTGACCCTAGCATCACAAACATAATAATCCGTGTCTTCGAGATATGTATACTTCCCAGAATGCAGTATACACACCCCTTTACAAAATCATACATCAATTCCATTCAAGACATAGAACCAAAGCACGACTAGAATAAAAGACATACGTAATATAGAGTTATTACAAAAGGGGCCGACCGGCCAAATACAACAATAAAGATAACACAGCGGAAGCAACATGCCATAAGATGGCGATAAACAAAAGAGAGCCACGAGGTTTGCCTTTAGCCCACAAGGCAACCAACCAAGACGCCTAGCTCGATTCCCAACCCATACACATCTCACAAAAGTAAAGCCCTTTGGGCTCTACCTCCTCTGCAACAAAATTATTAAGCAAAGCAAATGAGTACAAAAATGTACTCGCAAGACTGATGTGTAGTATAACAGAACTATAAATAGCTACATGCAAGCTTTATTTGAGTGGATGAGGCTTTGGACTCATTTTAGCATAAAGCAAGTTTTCATTTGCAATAATGTAATAGATTGAAAGCAATTTGACAAAGCATTTTTAATTGTTGAAGTAACAACGATACAATAATATTAACAACAACAAGAACAACCTGGAAGTGACTCACCCAAGTCACCACAACAATAGCATGAATTACCCAATTCATACCACCCATCAAGTTTTAATTAAGTGTTTAGTCTAGTTCTTGCGGGAAATCACCAAGCGTGTCCATAACCTAGGACGAGGCTATTCGAATAGTTTTAACCCTGCAGGGGTGTACCAATGTACCCACACGCCAGACCGCCTTTTCGCCACATGATTTAGCACACTTCCTTTGGTATGCCGGCATGGCTAAGTCCTACGAGACATTTCCAATGGATGATGCTAATTAAGAGCCGCAACCCACGGGGATAAGGACACACTAGACAGCCTAACCGGTCTGCTAATGCTCCCTTTCCAACACCACACACACATTTTATTTTTAACACACCCACCGACCAGCTCATAATTAACACCTCCCAAAGTACTTAGTCAAGAGAGGTCCCATATCCCCCTCGTGTGGTTAGCACGCAAAATTGCTTGGATCAATGGCGCAAGTAACTCGGTCCTTGGGGACTTAGGCACCATTCCGTTCACACCCAATAAATCACACCAACATCCATTGTGCCCAAGTCAAACAGTTTTGTTTTCATTTTTGTTTATTTACAAAGCAACAAGCACAAGATGGATATAATGGAATAATATTTTTTGTGTGATCAAAGTCATCGACATAATGTCGACAACCGCCCATTTCTACCGTTATCTAAGCATTGCTAAGCATTATCAACGTAAACCACTAAGTGATAAGAGTCCATCCATCGAACTCTAAATCACAGCAAGATAATCCTAGGCTTAGTAGTAGAGAATGGACATTTGCCTACAGAATATGCATCTATAGGATTACTAGCGATATTTTAACACAAAGTAGCATGCATACATATAAGTGAAACAAAGTATTAAGCTTTAAAGTAATGGGACAATAATGGGATATGATCAAACTTCTTGCCTTGCTGGTTTTGCTCAATATATTGCTGAGGATCACTCACGGGTTCGAAGCACTCGCCGCACCCTAACGAAAAAGCTTAAAAGAATCGATAAGAACGATTTAAAACCACAAAGACAAAGACAAAGAAACAAACTCCAAATGCTCTGAAATTTCTACAGCAAGAGGATGATTTTTAGGAATTTAGCAACAATAACCAATTGATTTGGATTCTCAATGCAAAAGATATGAGCAAAACAATTACGCCAAATTTCTAAAAATTGCAATCTGCTACTATTCACTAATTTAATTATTTGGCAATATTTTCTAGAGAGGTGGTGATACTGAGATTTTTACTATAAAACCAGCACCTCATGAGATGAATAACGCAATTGAGTTCATCTCATTTGGAGCTATTATGTATTTTCTATAATTTTTCAACAACAAGAACTTGAACAAAATTAAAATGCACAAGAAAGCTTTTTGAAAATAGTGACATGCCTAAATCTTATTCTAACATTCAGAGTACCAACAGAGGAAGCCAACAAAGTTGGATTCACTCAAAAACAACCTACAGAGCAATACTTATGCATTTTACAAGTTAAATGAATTTTTAATGAAACATTTAAAGTTAGTTTTGAAATCTACTTACAAAACCCTTTTCTGGAGCTGAACTGGGCTCATAACCAATTTTAGGTTAGAGTCTGGTCCAAGCCAGAGCTGCAGCAATTTGAATCACCCTATTTGGATTGAAATTGAATTAGTTATGCAATTTTAAAGTTCTTACCTTTTTCAGTTCATGAAATAACAGTTCTCAGGATTTTCTAAAAACCAAAAAGACATGGGAGGACATGAGCCCTAGATCTTAAATCTAACGGCTCAAGACCTCCCAATGACTGCAAGCGCGCCGCATGGAAGGTCCAGAGGTCATGGGCCGTGGATCTTGGATCCCACGGTCCATGTCCTCCCAAAGAACGAAGCGCCACATGACAGGGGAGGTCGTGGCCGTTGATGCTGCATCCAACGGACCACAACACGGGAGGAAGGACCGGAACGGCCCAGATTAAGCGAGGGAGGTCCTCAACGGTCGAGATGACCTCGAGGAGGTCCTACGCGGAGGTCTTAATGTCACAGACCTCCAGGGGAGGTCTGGACGGCCAAGATTGCGCAAGGGATAGGTCCTGGACGTTCAAGATCTCCTCGAAGGAGGTCTTGGATGGCCCAGATCCAGCGCCATCGCGCTCGCGTCAAGCGCGCAGCTACGACAGAGTAAATGCGCCGCAGACACAAGGAGGTCACGAGGTCTTTAATGCGCGCAAAGGGGCGGGATTAAAGACGGTTAAGACAAAGCTAATGATTACCCAGACCAAGCAATGATTAGCGCATTTAATGGGGAGGATCTTTGTCTTAACGGCATGCGCTGGACATCCTGTTCCGACAAGATCCTCAACGCAAAGATGGGGTCATTGTCGGCGATGCAGACCTCGCCGGCGACCACCAATGGTACCCACGTGTGCACAATAGTGTTGCGCACAAAATAGGCTCACTCTTGACGGCGGCGACGGCCTTGAACGCCGGCGAGTCGGAGATGAGCACGAGTTGACCTCTACGGCCAACACGACAAGCAGCAAAATTTGAGCTCTGCAGCGACATACAAGCATGGTGCCCAACCTAAGGATTACCAGGGGATTACCTGGAGGTCCAGAGGGGCTGAGGAGGTCGTGGGAGGAAGGACCGGCGCTGGGGAAGAAGGGTGCTCCACGGTCAAAGCTCCAGCTCCAAGATCCACTTTGGGCACCTCTGAAAATGTCCCAACCAAATTAAGTTAGGGTTAACTCCAGGAGGTTTGGGGAGCACAAAGTGAGCAAGAGGTTGAAGAGGGAGCCACTGGAACACTTGTGCCACCAAGGAGCTCCAAGGTCTTCAATGGCGATTTGGGGAAGAAACTCGGCCAAGCACAGAGGCAAGGCAGAGCTCGAAGGTGTGTAAAAGAAGCCAAGGGCCACAGTGGGGAGGTTTTATAGCTAAGGCTAAAGAGGTCATGGACCACGGGTTAAGCTCATGGTGAGCTTACCCATGCGCGGTCCATGGCTTGGACAAGACAATGGATGTGACAGGGAGTAGGTTAGGGCATGGGCTAGGGGGTGGAAAGACTGCCACGCATTTAATGCTTGCAGGCTCAGAGCCGTTGGACAAGACAAGGCGCTGACCTTGCCTACTGCCATGGCACACGCACGCGCGCCCAAGCTAGGAGAAGAACAGGGCGAAGCTCTCCACCGCTGGATGAAAAGGATGGGGAGGTCCTAGCCCTCGGATATGTTTTTGAACTGTTAAGTTTTAAGTGACTAGGAGGAGGTCCCAGCCACACGATTTGGACGGGGAGGTCATGGCCCTCCGATTTGTTTGCGTGGATGCGCAAGAGGAAAAGGGGACAGGAGGTCCAAGGCGTTGGATCTAAATCCAACGGTGCAGACCTCCTGGGAGGACTTAAGCTGCGCGCAAAAATGCCAAGGACGTGGAGGTCATGGGCCGTTGGATTTAAATCCAAGGGCACACAACAGATGAGGAGGTCCTAAGCTTGCGCTTAGCGCACAGGAGGTCATGGCCTTTAGATTTAGATCTAAGGGCTACGAGATGAGCTGGGAGGTCTGAGGTTTAACAGCGAGGGGAGGTCATGGCCATGGATCTTTGATCCAAAGGCACAAGACCTCGATGGGGTGGAGGACTTGGCGCTTGACGACGAAGGGAGGTCATGGCTGTTGGATCTGATCCAACGGCTATGACCTCATGTTGGTGGGAGGACCTCGCTGTGATGGTTTGCAGAGGAGGTCATGGCCTTTGGATTGAATCCAACGGCTACGACCTCAAGTGAGTGCAAAAGGAGGTTTGACGCGCTTGATATAGAGGGGAGGTCGTGGGCTGTTGGATCTGATCCAACTGCTACAACCTCAACAAGGCTGGAGGAGGACTTTGAGGTTTGATAACAAGGGGAGGTCATGGCCATGGATCTTTGATCCAACGGTTATGACCTCAAGTGAGGTGGGGAGGTCCTTGCGGTGTTGACCGCGAGGAGGTCGGGACTGTTGGATCTTGATCCAACGGTTACGACCTCCACAAGGTGGAAAGGAGGTTTGATGGGGTTGGGTTCAACCCAGAAAGGAAAGTGGCTCAGCCCAAGGAACAGAGTATGGTTTTGAATTTCAAAATTAACAGCTGAGACTTTGCAGAATTATTCACTACTACAGGAATCGACATCACAGACGGTTCGGAACCGTCATCACGCATTTGCTTTCAACCGCCTATGTTTGTTGGTTTGTGATAACAGATATTACCACGCACGGTACAAAACCGCTCGTGATACGAATATCACGAGCGGTTTTATTAAAAACCGCTCGTGAAGTCAATATCACGCAGCGGTTTCAACCGAAAACCGCTCGTGATTCGAGAATATCACGCACGGTTCTAAATAAAACCGCTCGTGATAGGAGAATATCACGAGCGGTTCTAAATAAAACCGCTCGTGATTTGTGACTATCACGCACGGCTTTTATATAGAACCGCTCTATGATATTCTCCTATCACGCACGGTTTTGCGATCGAAACCGCCTATGATATTTTTTTCCTGCACGGTTTTAACAAAAACCGTCGTGATAGCTAATACCGCCCACAATTTGTTTGTTTTCTGGCTAGCCTCGTGAATTGCTAGCCATGCCCTCTGAAAACAAGCATTCACGTAAATGATTCAGCAATCACAAAAACAAAGATTTCACAATAACAGATTCAAGCAACCATGACAACTCAAAGTGATCATTACTCAAAATAAATTACAAAAGATCGCATTTGTTCAAGTATTGTCGCTATAGTTACAACTAGATTACAATTGTTTTGCGCGGAGAGGTTTTAGTGGGGTGATGCTCGGGTTGGCGACGGAGTGAAACTCTCCGTTGTCGTTAATGATTTCGAGTTGATAAAGGCGCAGAGCTTCCTCGAATGTCCTTGATCTCTTCCGCAACGAGTGAATCACATTGTAAATCCAAGACCTGCCGCTACCAATTAAGAGTAAAGTGGTAAGCTATATATATTTAAATTTATAATTAGGAAATAATTATTTCGAGATTGACAAACCTCGTGATCCTTCTTCTTAGTCAGTAAGGATTAGTCGCATATGATAGCGCACGAGATTGCACATAACTCATCATCTTTTTCTCAAGCGGCACCGCAAAAATAGAATTACATATATAGGTATAGTCGGTTCGACGCGTTATTATGAAGTATGATATAGTATTATTGTGTTGTAGCACGATCGGAAAATCCATCCTATGTGTTAGTTAGGCGCTTTTCCATCGTATATTCCTTTGTTGGCAACATAATTGATGAACGACCTACATGATTCGAAAAAGTTATCCTCGGCCATTTCAAACGAATGAAGACTACAATAGAGTTATGTAAGGAGGAAATGAGCATACCTCTCGAGTATTCCTCTTAGAGTGCTGAAGTCGTGCTTGTTGCGGTTTAGGGAATCAAGGTATATCACATGGTTCCTCTTGGGTATAATAACTAAAAGGATCCAATGGTACCTACTCATGTATGTCGCTATAGTCATTAAACCTAAGTTCGTGCTTCCGTATAATGTACAAATGAAATTTGTATAGAAGTAGGTACAACTTACCCCGGTTGTAGGGCACCACTATGTACTTCATGTTCCTCTGTAGAAGCAATGACCTCGTTATGTATTTCTCGACGAAGGATGAGTCTTGTAGGATGGTTTGCAACGATACCACGTGTGGGTCGAGGAAACCCACCGGTTCTTTCCATTCCCGGACATTTTGCAGCATGTATCTATACATAAGCAATGAGTTGTGATATTTATCGGTATTAGATGAATGTAGAACTTGATTGTACGCACTTACAGTGTCCAACATCGTAGAAGCGAGACATCGAGGCCAACGAGGTTGAATAGTTCAAATAAATCATTGAAGCCCACGACGAAGTACCTCGTCCCGTTGAAGAAATGCTTGTCCTCGATTCGACGGTGATTCCAGATGTCGGACCCTTCTTTTGGGTCTTGTCCAAGTACCGTGCATGCAAAGCGACAAGCATGTCCAACGTGCATTATCTGCTCGCGGAACACAACGGTTTTCCGATGATGTATTTCCGGTATCGCGGACTTCCGGTATCGCGGACTTCCCGTATCGCGGACTTCCCGTATCGCGACTTCCGGATTTCTCGGACTTCCGGACTTGGGAGGCGCTTTAACGCTCGTTGATTTCGATTTGGCCTTAGCGATTGGCATCGTTTTTTGTGAGACGACTCGAACCGACACGCCGGCACGCTTTTGTCGTTCTTCGCGTCTTCTCCACGGGAATCAAGAGGTGGCCTTTTGAGGCTAAACATGAGGTGGAGTCATCGAGGGTCCCGTTGGAGAGGAATGGTCGTGTCCAGATCGCGACCGCCGGGTTCCGAGGCGATGTTCTTCTTGGGCCATCGGATAAAAGAGAGGACGGCATCCCCTAGTGTTGTGATCTCTTTGTTCGGGCAAATGTCCAGGATGGCTCGAAATTGACATGTACCATATCCACTGACCTTGGCGTAACTGCAGCACCACCGGGCACCGCGTCAGACCGCCTCTTCCTCGTATGGATACACCATCCCTCGACCTCAATACAAAGGGACCCATCCATCCTCACTTGGAGCTTACAGTCGGCTCCTACAAAACGATCGCAATTAGCTAAGGCGTCGTTAGGGTCTATCTTTGGTGCATTCCATAGATGTACGTTACCTTGATGTTGTCTATCGATAATCGGACGTCGTCATGTTCACAATTATGCGCGGACGCGACGCTACTCCGATGTCGAGGAGGACTGTCTTCCAAATTAGCGGGCGGCTTATGCATCACCGCTCATGAGTATATCCATTTGACTCCGCAATGCTGCCATCTCTACTTGAAATTGGTTAGTAATCATCTGTACCAACTGGTTGTCGTGCTCGGCCTTGGATCTCTTCCTAGTCCTATACGTGTAGTAGTCGTCCGCGAATCCATGAATCCAAGGTATGTTAACCCCAAGGCCTCACGTGCGACCGGGTGCTCCTTGTTTCCCAAGGTCGTAGATAGTATATCCTTCTCCTCGCTCGCACGGAAGGAGCCTTGGGAAGCTTGGGCGATCAAGTCACGCCGCAAGAGGTCATCACGTTATTATAGACACTATGAAGTTATGGACTTATTAACAACTTAGTAGTTCGATATACTTACCACACGCTGGGACACTTCTGGTCCGCCGGGTTTGTGAAGGAGATGCTGCCGAAGACGAGACTTGTGCCTCGCTTAACTAGCTTAGGGAACGCGGTCTACGTGACATCAGAAACGGGTTCTCCTTCTCCGCCGCCCATTCTCGATTTACCAGCGTAATCAGCGGTGCCGAGTCTGTCTTGGTGAGTGTTTCGATGTCCGAGAGCTTTGTGCACCGCACTTTGCTCCTTAAATTCGCCGATGTTTTCATAGCCACAAAGGTGTCCCATGCTTCTCGCCAAGAATCTATACTTTGTCGAAGGCGTCGACCGTGTTCACGTGCCGTGACAAGAATGCTCTTGAAGGTCCTCCACGATTTACCCATCGTGAGCATCGCCGTCCGTCGCCGCGCGCGCCACATGTGCTACGAATAGTGAACTTCTCCGAAAGTTCTGTCCCACGCGCTTTCGCTTCTTTCGTCAGGTCCTTCCACCTTGGTGTGGTGATGAGGACCCGTTCCCTTCCAAGTATCCCGCAGATGGTCCGGAATCTCGCCGCTGATCTCTTGGGACTCAGAGGGACCCCAAAGTCATCGACCTCGTGATGACCAAATGCCGTAGGCATTTTCGATTGTCCTCCGCCATCTCGCCTGTCATTATCGCCGACGGTGACGGCGGCCTCGTCGGCGCCTCTTCCATCTCATGGGTCGGTGTTGGCGGCCTTGTCGGCGCCTCTTCCATCTGCGGGGTCGGTGTTGGCGGCCTCGTCAGCGCCTCTTCCATCTGCGGCGTCGGTGACGGCGGCAAAGACGGTGCCTTTGCCATCTCGCTTACTTGCTCTCAGGAAGAAGTACAGAGGTTGACTATAGAGATCAAGATGGCAAATGAAGAGTTGAATGAGCTCATACAGACTACTAACATTCCTAACACTCCTTAATCCACGAGCTTCTATTCTAACACTCCTTAATCCACCAGCTTCTCTTGTGATCTTTGTATAGATAGAAACTAGTGATACAAATCTTTTGCCCGAGCCTACTTCTCTAAGGAAATGCGATTGATGATATTATGTGCTCTCGTAAGGAGAGTAGCTAAAGAACAAGTCTTTGCCATCTCAATCCTATTGTCTATACTCTTCATGAAATGAATATGATAATATAAATTCAAACTATGAGCTCTAAACAATACTTTGCTTAACTGTCAAATGATCTCAACTGTTAACAAAAACAGATTAAACTTCCAGTCAAACAGAGGTTGACTACAGAGATCAAGATGGCAAATGAAAAGTTGAATGAGCTCATACATACTACTAGAAGAATCACAAACTAGTCAATACAACTGATCAATTTGCAATAGAACTATGAGTGAACCGAAGTAACCAATTAACAAGACAACATATTGACAAGAGTAAGTAATACAATAGAGCTCAAGTATGAACTAACTATCACATTCAATCTCAAGATAAGACGGAGTTCATCACAGAGCATGTCAACAAAGCCCATCGACTAATTTGCAACTAGCATCAGAATATATATATATATATATATATATATATATGCAAAGATCAACCGAACTGCCACAGAGGAGCAATACTCACAGAGAGGATGCCGCACAAGAACTGGGGGAGGCCAGTGCAGGGGAGGAGGCCGATGCGGGGAGGAGGGAGCTGGGGGAGGAGGTCGACACGGGGAGGAGGACGGCGCGGGGAGAAGGCCTGTAGAGGGAGGAGGCCGACACGGGGAGGAGGACGGCGGCGTCGAGGTCGGAGGCGCCAATGTCGGGGGCGGCGGCACCGAGGTCGAAGGCGGCGACGCCGGGCTTACTGACTGGGAGGTGATCGGGCGCCGAGGTCGGGCGGCGTGCCTGCAGGTCGGGGCACCAATGTCGGCGGCGGCGCCGAGGTCGTGGTCGGCGGTGAAGGCGAGCCCTAAATCCTAGAGGAGGCGAACGAGCGAGAGAGTAAGGGCGCGAGAGAGAAGTGAGAAGTGAGAGGAAAACCTAGCGCTTTCGCCTTATAAAAAGTATATCACGAGCGGTTGAAATGAGAACCGCTCGTGATATTATCACGACGGTTCCATAATAGAACCGCTCAGGATATGAATATCACGACGGTTCTATTATGGAACCGCTCGGATATTATCATCGAGCGGTTCTCATTTCAACCGCTCGTGATATTATTTCCACGCGGTTGTATAATAAAACCGCTCGTGATAGCCGACAACCCGAGGCCAATTTATGATATCCTCGACAAAACATATTGAACTCGTGAGACATAAATATCCCGAGAAAACAGAGTGAACTCGCTTTGAGACAAGTATGATGACAATTATGACAAGTCCATATGAATTCTAACCCGTGACAAGTATGATGACAAGTTTATAACACATTTGACTTCAAAATTTCATATCTAATTCAACTCAACTCCAAATCAAGTGAAACCAATTTTGATACTCCACATTACAATGTACGCCCACACATTGACATTAATATCAAATATGACAAGTCCATAACAAGTTCATAACACATTTGACTTCAAAATTTCATATCTAATTCAACTCAACTCGAAATCAAGTATGATGACAATTTTGATACTCCACATTACAATGTACGCCCACATTGACATCAATATCAAATATGACAAGTCCATAACACATCAACACATGACAATTTCACGCTGACATCAAAATATATGAGAGATTACAAGTCCATAACACATGATGTTATGGAATAAATTAATTACATTGGAGTAAATTCTTAATTAAGATATAGGCCTTCGTGATGATCGACGCATATAGCTAGCTTCCTCACCGGGTTCTTCCTCGAGCCTAATGCCGCTTTGAAAGGAGGCAACTCGTCAAATTGATTGTATTCTTCCTCGCCCACTACATTCTCAACTCCGACAATCCTCCTTTTTCCATGAAGAACTACGTGGCGCTTCTTATTTGCCGGTCGGTTACATAGAAGACTTGAACAACTTGGTTAGCCAAGATGAATGGTTCGTCTTTATATCCGACACGCTCGAGGTCCACGGTAGTGACACCGCATTTGTCGACCTTCACTGTCTTGAGATGGACCCAACGGCACCAAATAGGGGATCTTGAAAAGCACGAGTCGAGCTCCCATATCTCGCCTATTTGCCCATAGTAGGAGCTCCTCATCCCATCGGCATCGAATGCATCTATGCGGACACCGCTATTCTCGATCAGGCTCTTCCTATCCCGAGTGCCAGATAAAATGTGTACCCATTGATGTCGATCCTTGCTATGTGACAATTGTAAATTGTGGCCCTCGCTCCAACCATAGCAACAGATCATCACTTGATGACCTCCCAGTGATTCGCACCTTTAACCATTCGTTAAACCGACGGTTGTGCTCTCTCGTGATCCAAACCTCCGAACGGTCTGGATTCTGTTGGTGCACCATGTCTTTGTGCTCGTCGATATACGGGGACACTTGGGTCATGTGTTGCAAGACCATGAAATGGGCTTGAGCGTATGTATCCAGATCGGGAGTTATTGATTTCCTTCCGATGGTCCCGATACCATCCAGTCTCCCCTCATGGCGAGATAGAGGCACACCTATTGGTTCCACCTGAGCCATGTAGTCGACGCAGAACTCAATGACCTCTTCGGTTGCATAACCTTCGATGATGCTGCCCTCCGGTCGAGATCGATTCCGTACATAGGATTTGAGAATTCCCATGTACCTCTCGAACGGGTACATATGATGTAAGAACACAGGGCCGCATATCTTTATCTCTCTCATAAGGTGAACAATGAGATGGACCATGATATCGAAAAATGACGGAGGGAAATACATCTCAAGATGACATAGAGTGGTCACCACCTCGCCTCGCAGAGCATCTAGTCCTTGGGGATCAATGATCTTCGAGCAATTGAGTTGAAAAATAACACGACCTCAAGATTGCCACTCGGACCTTGTTCGCAAGATACTTCTAATTGCAACAGAAGCATTTGTGTCATCAAGACATGACAATCATGAGACTTCATACCAATTAATTTCAAATCTTGCATAGAAACAAGGTTCTTAATGTTAGCGGAGTAACCAGATGGGACTTTCACTCCATGCAAGCTCAGCACGCCATTTCTCTCGCCTTGATAGAGTGTAGCAAGTCGGGGAAGGTACGTCGTCTCAGACGGTCTCTACCGGTGCTAACTCAGTCCTTATGTTCATATCAACCAAGTCACGCCGCATGCGTTAACACCATCCTTTGTTTTGCCACTAATGTTCAAAGAAGAGACCAATCAAGCTATCACATACATTCTTCTCTCGTGCATGATATCGATGCGTTGGCGAACTTCTAAGTGCTCCCAATAAGGCAAGTCCCAAAAATTGACCGCTTCGTCCGATGTTCTTCTCACGGGTTCTTAATTTACGCCCCTTCCCAAGCACAACATCGATATCCTTAACCATATCATAGACCTCTTTCCTCTAAAAGCCCTTGGAGTGAATCGTTCTCCTTATTTCCATCGAATTGTTTTTTCATCTTGCAAGATGGGTGACTCACGAAGGAACCTCACGGTGACGATATACACAGCTTTCTTGCGAGTTGTTCACCATACACTCTCTCAGAGCATCTAAGCAAGTCGGAATGAGGCTTTGGCTCCTTTCGTCATCAAGCTTGACAAAGTTACCAAGGGCAGGAAAATCATTGATGGTGCAGAACAACATGGCGCGTAAAGTGAAGTTCTCTCGTTTGTACGCATCCCATATGTGAGGACCCCCGGGTTATCTCCGTAAGACCGAGATTAAACATGGTCTTAAGGACATAACTCTAGGGCCTCAAGTAAATGGATTCCAACTTAACTCAATCTTAGTGAAAGGCTTAACTACAAACTAGAGCCCTGGCGATCATGCGTGCTGCTTCCGTGCAAACACTACATGATTGTCGGTTCTCCAACAAGCCAAGCACTACACTTAGTGAGTTAAATAGGAAGCCACGAACAGCGAGTATGCAATCATATTGGCTCCCAAGATCAGCGACCAATATGCTCATACTCTCATACAACGTTGATCACATCCATACAACAACATACATAGATAGTTCAAAAGACATACGACGTAATAGTTAAAGTTTACATCTATTACAAGCGGCCGAATCGCCAAATTCAAATAAAAGTCTTAAGTAGCAGCGAAGCAAGTAAATAAACCAAAAGGTCCAGCATGGTATGCCCCATAACCCATCGGCAACCGACTGGGAGTTAAATGCTAGCATTACTCATTAGCGTCGCCAAAATTGGCGCTAACAAGCTCAACGGGCTCATACACTTCCTCACCTGAAATTGTAGCAACCGGGTTGAGTACAAAGATACTCGCAAGTCTTACACAAATAAAAATTAGTCATGCTAGAGGTTATTCCAAAGGATGGCTCATATTGGCTTAGTTTTGCAAAAAGAGACGCAACAAGTAACCACCTACACATACTAGTTTTTCAAGTGCTATTTAGAAATCAGATTTGAAGTAGAAGTAAAGCATGTGAATAAGTAATCAATTGAATGACAAATGAATCATACAAATACCAAAGTGGCTTCCCACTTTGATACAACAACAAGCATGAACATCCCATTCATGACAACACCAAGTTATAACCACAATTTTAATTCCAAGTCTAACAATAGCAACCATGTAACTCAAGTGTTGTCCATAACCGTGACACGGCTATTCAATAGATTTATACCTGCAGGGTGTACTACTTTACCCACACGACTTAATTAGCCCGTAAGCCTCCGGATGCCTCCGAATATAGCATACTTCCTATGGTATGCCGGTAGGTAAATCAAGATATGGTCATTTTAGCAAGAAGATCCTATTGGGCTAAGTCCCATAAAACCCCGGGCTCCTAGGCAACATAAGACGTCACGGTCTATATGCCCTATCGCCCATAAGGAAAAACATGGGATTTCACGATCCCATGCCTTTATAATTTCCACAACCGAGGACCTAACACAACAAAAGCTTCCCCTACTTAACCATACGGCGCCCATACACCGTGTGATAGCACGAATTTTACTTGAATCAAAGATGTTACCAAAGTTCGGTCCTTAATTGTCCGCATAAGTCAACCACTTACCCAAGTCTCGTGCACAAAGGCACCATCACTAACCAACCACTTGTCCAGACCAAAAGCTCATTTAAATTGACAAAATTTAACTCATAAAACAGATACGAAGATCTGAAACAAAAGTATAAATTAAAAGTTGTGTGTATCCCATAATTGTCAAGTTATTCCCGATAATCACCACTGCTCTAGACTTGCATGGCTAAGCAAACCCGAACATAATATAATTCACACAATCCTATCTTAAGCATTTCAGTACTGGAATAATTCATGGATAACCACAATGACAAGATAATAGGTTGTATCTAACTATTCATCACAAAAATAGCGATATTATAAAAATAGCATGCAAGCAATTGTCATTGCACTAACTTAACAAAACCGGGATCAAATATGATGCAAAATAAAGTTCAAATGATGCTTGCCTTGCTGGTAATTCAGTTGCTCTTCCTCAGTAGCGTATAAGTCAATATCAATAGGCTCGGTATCTATATAAATACAATACTAGAATAAACATCGAGAAAAATCCAAAAATTCAAAATACTCAAAAATGCATGATTTTTCTACAGTAGATAAACCATGATTTTAGATGAATTTAGGTGAAAGAATTTTTCCATTTGGGTTTAGCATGTGAGAGTTATAACGATTTGAATTTCAGCTTTCAATATGCCCTCTTTAATTAATTTAATTATGGGGTCAAAATTTGTAGAGCAGTAGAGGGTATAAGGATTATATGGATAAATTTAGAATATTAAGACAAGACTAAATTAGTTGAGTTTGCCTCAATTGGAGTTTTCATGATTTAGTTATGAATTTCTAAAGTTATCAAGATTTCCTTTATAAAAATAATAGTTTTAATGGATCAATTTCACAATAATACTCTCTGCTACAGAGACAAGTTTGAAACCAATTTTAATAATAAGTTCATTAAAAATGAAAATTACCGAAGTGGTTTCATTCATTTTGGAGGTAAGATGTAATTGTTATGCATTTTTAAAGTTAACAACATTTATTAATATACAAATAATTTGGGGTTTTGGATTATCTGCCATCATATACATTTTCTGAGGCAGTGATGTGTGTGAAACCAATTTTATAAATGAGTTCACTTAAAATGAACCTACCAAAATTGGTTTTACTTGTTTTCGAGTTATTATGAATTAGTTCTCGATTTTTGAAGTTATACATATTTTTCAAAGGTGTAAATAAATCATTCCCGATTTTCTAAATCTTTTAATACTTTTCTCACCACGTGGCTAGCCCTCACCACGACAAGGAGCTCGCCGCCAAGGCCCACCGCACAACAGGTATGCGTGTGTTTCACAGGACGGGCATGTGAGCCGTTGGATTTGAATCCAACGGTCACCGATCGTGGCCGAAGAAGTGGTCCGAACGGCCCATCGAACAAGAGCCGTCGATCGCACATCCAACGGTCAGAAATGCTCCCAGTTATATGCGTCTGAAACGGTATGTTTTAATTCGTGGGCCCACATGTCATACACTGCAGGTTTACTTAACACGTTCTAACCACGTTTTCCCGACAAAGATCCTCATTAAAGGTTAATCATCTGCATTAACTCCCTAATGACATCTACAGTGCCGGTCGGAAAACCGACAACGGCACGCTGGCTTTGCCGGATCCTCGCCGGCGTTCCCGGCCACGGCGGCGCGGTCTGATGGCACGAGCAGGTGCGCAATAGTGTTGCGCACCTGGAGGGAGCACTCACAGCGGCGGTGCTGCCCCGTACCGGCGGCTAGCCGACGTTAAGCGGCGACGATCTAGACGGCTAAAACGACAACAGCTTAAGAGGAGCTCCGCAGCGCATACAAGCGGGTGCCGAGGTCTAAAGGACTAATAAGGAGTTACCTAAGTGCAGAAGAGTGCTCGGGAAGCGTTGGGGCGGCAGGAGCGGGGACGGTGCCGGAGAAGAAGATAACGGCGACGATCTTGAACGACGGGAAAGCCTACTAGCGTTGGAGAGGAAATAGGGTTCTTCGGCCGACAAAAGGGGAAACTTCAAATTACCAACATCCAGAGACTATGCTCGCGAAGGCGGCCTCAAGCAGGCGCCTGAGCTCACCGAGAGCTTGAAGATAAACCCGGCCGAGGGATTAGCTCCACTTGCTTCCCTCTCCTCACTCAACAGAGGAGAAGTGAGGGAGAAGGAAGGGGTGCAAGGGAGGTTAAGGACAGAGAGGTGAGGAATTGAGTGCGGTGCACAGAGGAGAACGCCTCGATTGGCGAGGTTAGGCGGTGGTGTGACGGGTTTGAGCAAGGGAAGGGATTCATGGCAGCGTGGCGCGCAGAGCCTCAAGGCCCGCCTGCCTGCTGGAGACGACGGTCCGGCAGGTGGGACCGAGACGGCAGCGACTCAAAGCGCGAAGGGCCACGGGCGACGTGGCTCAACGAACGCCATTTGATCGGGATCGACGGCCACGATATAAGGTGAGGTTTTAGTCGTTGAAGGGTGCGACAATCTGGGCGTCGGGCTTTGATCCAACGCGTGCATGCGGAGGTGCACTTTAGGTGGTTGGGTCGAGCCGGGTGGCTGCGTCGGGCTCGAGCCCTTTGAACAAAGGTCGGTCGGTTTGGGTTAAAGGGTTTGACCAGAGTTTTAAATTTGATCCTCCAGTTTGACCAAGGTGCTAAAAATAGAAATAAAATTCCTAAAATTGTGAAATAAATCACATAGGTTCCTGGGAAGGTCTAGTGTCTATAAAAATTATAATATCATACTGTTCATGATATATTCTGTATATTATAAATTCAAACTTAAGCTAGGTCATGAGATTAGGTTTGAATTTTAATAGGTTTAAACATGTTCCAAAATTTTAGGAAAAATTATATTAATTCATGATAATTAATATAGTATTTGAGTAAATTATTTCCAAGGAAACTTCAGTAGCATTTGTTTTGGTTTTTCTTTTGAGGTTCCATTTACAATATAAGTTCAATCTCTTTTCTGATTTTCCAAGTGCAATATATAATGTAAATGTTAGAAACCATGATGCATGCTAATGAGATGCATAGTAATTAGCTTTATTAACTTGAGATTATCATTAGATGTACAGTAATTCTTTTTATTTAATTGGGGATGTGATAAACCTCCCCCTTACAAAAGATCTCGCCCCTAGATCGTGATAGGGTGGAAGTTGGATAGAAAGGTTCTAAAAGATTTTATTATATCAGTTGTCTTTATTTCTTTCAAAGATAGTGCTAAGATGCATTGCAAGGTACCCAAGTGTAATCTTACGTTTTCCTTACCACTGCTTTGTTTAACCTTGCCTTTCTTGATACGAAGGCACTTCAAGTAAAGAGTTCCGGATATTCTTGCCGGAATTGATCCTCGCGCTCCCAGGTAGCTTCATCTTTAGTATGATTACTCCATTGCACTTTGATGAACTTAGCATTGCGATTTCTTGTCTTATGCTCGCTTCTTCAAGAATGCGGATAGGACGCCTCGATAAGAAAGATCGGCCGCAAATCGAGCCTTTCCAATTGATTAACGCTTTGCTTGGGACACGAAGACATTTCTTCAATTGTGAAACATGGAACACATCGTGAATATCGATAGTGATGGTGGCAATTCCAATCGATATGCCACGGATCCCAATTTTGCTAGGATTCGAAAGGTCCGATGTAGCGAGGTGCCAATTTGCCTTTAACTTGGAATCGATGCATCCCTTTCATTGAGAGACTTTAAGATAGACATGATCATCCACCTTGAAACTCAACTCGCGTCACGACGGTCGGCATAGGACTTCGACGAGATTGAGCCGTCCAAGTCGTCATGGATGATACGAACTTGCTCCTCTGCATCCTCCACCAAAGTTGGACCATAGAATGGCCTCTCTCCAGCTTCAGACCAGTTCAAGGGTGTCCTGCAAGCTCTCCCATACAATGCCTCGAAGGGGGACATTTGTATACTCGATTGGAAGCTATTGTTGTAGGAGAACTCGCAAAAGGTAGGCATCTCTCCCAATTCTTCTCAGAGGACAGCACACATGCCCAAGGAGGTCTTCTAAAATTTGGTTCACCCTTTCGCTTTGTCCATCTGCTTATGGATGGTAAGCGGAGCTGAAAGATAGATTGGTCCCCATGGCTTTATGTAAGCAATTCCAAAAGTGGGATGTGAATTGAGGACCTCTATCCCACACAATTACTTTAGGTACCCCATGGAGACAAACGATCTTGGAGATATACAGCTCTGCTAGCTTGGCTCCGGGGTAAGTGGTCTTGACAGGAATGAAGTGAGCAACCTTTGTTAGGCGATCGACGATCACCCAAATGGAATCAAATCCAGATTGAGTCCTTGGAAGGCCGGTAATAAAATCCATGCCAACTTCTTCCCACTTCCACTTGGGAATGGGCAGGGGTTCTAGAGTACCAGCTGGCTTTAAATGCTCAGCCTTGACTCTTTGGCATACATCACAACCGCAACAAACCGAAGCGATTTGTTGTTTCATTCGACTCCACCAAAGTCGCTTTTTAAATCGTGGTACATCTTGGTACTACCTGGATGAATAGAGAACTTAGAATCATGAGCCTCTTTGAGAATGAGTTCTCTCAAGGTGTGATCAAAAGGTACTACCAACCGGTTTCCGAAACAAAGGGCACCATGTGCATCTTCTTTAAAGCATTTGGCCTTGCCTCTTTTTATTTCAGCCCGGATCTTTGCGACTTCCATGTCGGTCTTTTGAGCTTCTCGAATCTGGTCCTCAAGTGAAAAATTCACACTTAGGGCAGCTAGAGAACCTTCATCAATTATTTCTAGGTGGAGACGTTGCATTGCAGCACACAAACCTGCTGCAAATGGAGTTATCGATACACGCTTGCATTGAGATTTCCTACCAATGCATCGCCACCACATTAGCTTTCCCGGGGTGATAATGAAGTCCCATATCATAGTCCTTGATCAACTCAAGCCACCTTCTTTGCCTCAAGTTCAGATCGGCTTGAGTGAAAATATATTTGAGACTCTTATGGTCGGTGTAGATCTCACAACGATTGCCAATGAGGTAATGCCGCCAAATCTTCAGAGCATGCACCACAGCTGCAAGCTCCAAGTCGTGTGTGGGATAATTAGCTTCATGAGGTCTCAATTGCCTCGACGCATATGCCACTACTTGGCCCTCTTGCATGAGCACACAACCGAGCCCGTGGCGAGATGCATCACAATAAATATCAAAGCTCTTATGAATATCGGGCAGGATGAGCACTGGAGCTTTGGTCAGAAGATCTTTCAAGGTGCGGAAACTTTCCTCACATTCCTCTGACTATTCAAACTTCTTCTCCTTCTTCAACAATTGGGTCATTGGTCTCGCAATCTTGGAGAAGTCCTTGATGAATCTACGGTAGTACCCCGCAAGTCCAAGGAAACTACGGATGTCCGTGACGCTCTTGGGTTGTTTCCAGTCAAGCACATCTTTCACTTTGCTTGGATCAACAGCGACACCACCCTTGGATAGGATGTGTCCCAAGAAACTAACTTCCCGAAGCCAGAATTCACATTTGTTGAATTTTGCATAGAGTCGATGTTGTCGAAGCTTTTCCAACACAAGCCGTAGATGTTTGCCGTGCTTTTCATCGCCTTGAGTAGATAAGGATGTCATCGATGAACACAACAACAAACTTATCCAAGTACTCCATGAAAACCGAATTCATGAGGTTCATGAAATATGCTGGAGCATTTGTCAGACCAAAAGACATAATAAAGGTACTCGCATGCACCGTAACGAGTGGAGAAAGTCGTCTTCGGTATGTCTTGACTCGACCTTGATTTGATGGTAACCCAACCTCAAATCAACCTTGGAGAAAACCCGGCCCCATTCAATTGATCGAACAAATCATCAATCCTAGGCAATGGATATTTGTTCTTGACGGTGACCTCGCTCAACTGACGGAGTCGACACACATCCGTAAACTCTTATCCTTCTTTTTGACAAAGAGAGCCGACATCCCCAAGGCGAGGAGCTTGGCCTAATGAATCCCTTTGTCTTGAAGTTCCTTGAGTTGTGCTTTCAATTCCACCAACTCATTAGGGGCATCCGACACGCCGCTTAGAAATTGGCGCGCATCGTACAAGCTCAATGACGAATTCAACTTCACGGTCAGGTGGCATGCCTGGGAGTTCTTCTGGAAAAACATCTGGATACTCACATACTACCGGTACCCTTTCCAATTCAATGGGGGTACTGGCTTCCAAGGCATAAAGATGAGAATCGCCCATTGAAGGGGTAAAGACAACTAGACTACCGTCATCACTTGTGACAGAAATAGACCGTTGAGCACAATCGATCTTCCCCTGATTTTTGGACAGCCAATCCATCCCTAAAATCACATCAATACCCACTGAATTTATCACAATTAGATTAGCCAAGAAATCATTCTTATGAATTTCCACCTTCACGTCTCGACAGACTTGATCGGTTTGGAAAACCGATCCTGGTGACTGAATTTGATATGGTGGCTGAAGCTTGATTATCTCAAATTGATTAAGTGCAGAATATTCCCTTTTAATGAATGAGTGAGATGCTCCTGAATAAAAAAGAACTGATGCTGGACAAGAATTAACAAGAAGGGTACCCAAAACGACGTCCGGAGAATCGCTTGCCTCCTCGGCAGTGACGTGGTTGACTCGGCCACGTGCAGGGACCTGGGGAGGGGTAGATGCTGCCCTCGGAGGTGGTGAAGGTCTGGTCGCAGCTGAAGGTGTAGGAGCTCAGAAGTCGAGGCATCCTCGCCGCTGGCGAGGCACTTATCTGCATAGTGGCCTGGCGACCACAAAGGAAAGCAAGTAACATAGGGCCTGTAGGGGCTGTTGTTTTGGGGCTTACCCCATTGTACCGCTGTGCTGCTGGGAAAGAAGTACGGAGTCGCCGAGGAAGTCCTCGGTGGTACTGGTGCTGGATAACGAGGTGCCTGAGGTGGTCCTAAGACGCCGGGAAAATCTCCGCTAGTTGAACCTCGAGCGACCTTTCTTCCTCTTCTTGGATTCCTCCACGCCCACACTCTTGTGCTCCACCACTATGGCCTTGTTCACCATGTGCCGAAATCTACGAAGTCGTGTACAGCCTAGAGCACCAGATCTCCTCACCAAACCGCTCATGAAACGCAGTTCGCGCGTGGCGTCGGTGGAGACGCTATCGTGCATAGCGAGCCAAGGAGTTGAACTCATGAAGATACTCAAGGATCTTCTTTTCTTGCTTCAAGGCAAGAAATCGCCGCCGCTGATGGACATGACCCCATCAGAATATGGGCCTCCTCGAAGTCAGGCGAAAATCGCTCCATGAAGGAACGCTCCGCAAGTTGCATGGCGGAGAAGTTGTCCCACCATACACCGGCAAATACTCTAGCCGATAGCTAGCAAAGAGCACCTTCTCAATGCCCATGCACCGAGCAATAGCTAGCTTCTTCTCAATGTCTCACAGCCAATCCTCGGCCTCCATAGGGTCTTCAAGGTAAAGGTGGGAGGGTTAGTCCGCCGAAAGTCACGAGACCTCCTGAGCTCAGGATTCCCACCTCCTCCCCGCAGCGGGAGCGGAGAGGTGTTACGCAATCGCCTCCAAAATCTGGGTCCGTCCATCCTATTTCTCTCGATCTGAGCCAACACCTCCGCCATGGTAGGAGGTGGCGGAGTACTTCTCGTGTGCGACCTTGCCGATGACGTGGGTGAGAAGGTTCACCCATTGCAACCGAAGCCTGCTCGAGGGGGGGAACCCTCATCACGCCAAGGCCTCGAGCGGGTGTTAGGACTCACATCCTCAGAGTGACACGGAGGGTTAGGAAGATTTTAAAAGTTATACATAAGCATGCATAATGATAAACATACCAAAAATACGCAAGAACATAACACCAAATGGGGGTACAAAGGCACCGAGGCCAGTACAAGATCCAATAAAACCATACATAGAGTTCTAGTACAATTACATCGATTAGCCCAAAGGCGAATGGTAATCGCCTGTAATAAAAGTTCTTGCAAATAACACAAAAGTTCCAACCATTACTAGACTATTACAGAATTTTAAAGATACAAGCATCACCAACACATGACAGACAATGAGCTAACTACCCTAACATCCTAGATATTGTTCCGTTGAAGTTCACCGAAACTCATCGAGAAGGTGACATCCAGGATCTCAGATCATCGGGTCCCCTAAGTTAGGGAGACGCAAAGGCTACCCTCACGCCATTAAGATGGCCTTCACCACGGAAGGCGATACTCGTGGTGCGTAATGGTAGGGAGAAATCACATTAGCACCATACAAAGACATCAAGAGGAATAAGCCTCATGTCATGCATAAGTCGCAGTGCTCTGAGCTATGATGAGACGGCGCCGCCTCCCATAACTCATGCACGTGCAACGATGCATTAGATCCATAGCGGCACCACCGCTAATCGCCGGACTTGGGGATCCTCCCGAATCAATCTCGGCGAACTGCCACTTCCCGGCATGTGCTTGCATGGGGAAATGGTCATAGGAGGCCGGGACAGCTCACCAAATCATAACGGCGACTCATGGCCACCCAAGCGACCTCTGGCGCCATGGCCTCGTATGCCTCGTGCTCAAAAACAGTATGGAATGCTCCCAAGAACACGCCTAGCAATGATGTCAACTACGCCGGTACTCCTCCATTCCTCGCCCTCGGTCTCGGCGATAGATGGTATACGTCGGTGATAGGTGAAGTTGGCCCTCCACATCATGTCTCAAGCAACTCCGGTATCCTCCCACATTCTCGACTTGTGTCTCCTAAACAAGGTATTGAGGATTCATCTAAAGGATAAGAAGGACAAGGTAAGTTAGTTTTTGTAAACAAAACCGTGATAGGGTAAGAATTGATTCTAAGATGGATGAGGAATAAAAGATATCCCTAATTTAACTTCCCAAAGTAATTTTGATAACTAAAAATATTTTGACCAAGAGACTTGCTAAACTTAACGCCCATGCTAACTCTAACCTACAACAAGATGGCTCGATATTAACGTGAGGACCCCGGGTTATCTCCGTAAGACCGAGATTAAACATGGTCTTAAGGACATAACTCTAGGGCCTCAAGTAAATGGATTCCAACTTAACTCAATCTTAGTGAAAGGCTTAACTACAAACTAGAGCCCCGGCGATCATGCTGCCGCCTGCAAACACTACATGATTGTCGGTTCTCCAACAAGCCAAGCACTACACTTAGTGAGTTAAATAGGAAGTTACGAACAGCGAGTATGCAATCATATTGGCTCCCAAGATCAGCGACCAATATGCTCATACTCTCATACAACGTTGATCACATCCATACAACAACATACATAGATAGTTCAAAAGACATACGACGTAATAGTTAAAGTTTACATCTATTACAAGCGGCCGACCGGCCAAATTCAAATAAAAGTCTTAAGTAGCAGCGGAAGCAAGTAAATAAACCAAAAGGTCCAGCATGGTATGCCCCATAACCCATCGGCAACCGATCGGGAGTTAAATGCTAGCATTACTCATTAGCGCCGCCAAAATCGGGCGCTAACAAGCTCAACGGGCTCATACACTTCCTCACCTGAAATTGTAGCAACCGGGTTGAGTACAAAGGTACTCGCAAGTCTTACACAAATAAAAATTAGTCATGCTAGAGGTTATTCCAAAGGATGGCTCATATTGGCTTAGTTTTGCAAAAGAGACGCAACAAGTAACCACCTACACATACTAGTTTTTCAAGTGCCATTTAGAAATCAGATTTGAAGTAGAAGTAAAGCATGTGAATAAGTAATCAATTGAATGACAAATGAATCATACAAATACCAAAGTGGCTTCCCACTTTGATACAACAACAAGCATGAACATCCCATTCATGACAACACCAAGTTATAACCACAATTTTAATTCCAAGTCTAACAATAGCAACCATGTAACTCAAGTGTTGTCCATAACCGTGGACACGGCTATTCGAATAGATTTATACCCTGCAGGGGTGTACTACTTTACCCACACGACTTAATTAGCCCGTAAGCCTCCAGATGCCTCCGAATATAGCATACTTCCTATGGTATGCCTACCGGTAAATCAAGATATGGTCATTTTAGCAAGAAGATCCTATTGGGCTAAGTCCCGAAAAACCCCGCTCCTAGGCAACATAAGACGTCACGGTCTATATGCCCTATCGCCCATAAGGAAAAACATGGGATTTCACGATCCCATGCCTTTATAATTTCCACAACCGAGGGACCTAACACAACAAAAGCTTCCCCCTACTTAACCATACGGCGCCCATACACCGCGTGTGATAGCACGAATTTTACTTGAATCAAAGATGTTACCAAAGTTCGGTCCTTAATTGTCCGCATAAGTCAACCACTTACCCAAGTCTCGTGCACAAAGGCACCATCACTAACCAACCACTTGTCCAGACCAAAAGCTCATTTAAATTGACAAAATTTAACTCATAAAACAGATACGAAGATCTGAAACAAAAGTATAAATTAAAAGTTGTGTGTATCCCATAATTGCTCAAGTTATTCCGACAATCACCTACTGCTTCTAGACTTGCATGGCTAAGCAAACCCGAACATAATATAATTCACACAATCCTATCTTAAGCATTTCAGTACTGGAATAATTCATGGATAACCACAATGACAAGATAATAGGTTGTATCTAACTATTCATCACAAAAATAGCGATATTATAAAAAATAGCATGCAAGCAATTGTCATTGCACTAACTTAACAAAACTGGGATCAAATATGATGCAAAATAAAGTTCAAATGATGCTTGCCTTGCTGGTAATTCAGTTGCTCTTCCTCAGTAGCGTATAAGTCAATATCAATAGGCTCGGTATCTATATAAATACAATACCGAATAAACATCGAGAAAAATCCAAAAATTCAAAATACTCAAAAATGCATGATTTTTCTACAGTAGATAAACCATGATTTTAGATGAATTTAGGTGAAAGAATTTTTCCATTTGGGTTTAGCATGTGAGAGTTATAACGATTTGAATTTCAGCTTTCAATATGCCCTCTTTAATTAATTTAATTATGGGGTCAAAATTTGTAGAGCAGTAGAGGGTATAAGGATTATATGGATAAATTTAGAATATTAAGACAAGACTAAATTAGTTGAGTTTGCCTCAATTGGAGTTTTCATGATTTAGTTATGAATTTCTAAAGTTATCGATTTCCTTTTATAAAAATAATAGTTTTAATGGATCAATTTCACAATAATACTCTCTGCTACAGAGACAAGTTTGAAACCAATTTTAATAATAAGTTCATTAAAAATGAAAATTACCGAAGTGGTTTCATTCATTTTGGAGGTAAGATGTAATTGTTATGCATTTTTAAAGTTAACAACATTTATTAATATACAAATAATTTGGGGTTTTGGATTATCTGCCATCATATACATTTTCTGAGGCAGTGATGTGTGAAACCAATTTTATAAATGAGTTCACTTAAAATGAACCTACCAAAATTGGTTTTACTGCTTTTCGAGTTATTATGAATTAGTTCGGATTTTTGAAGTTATACATATTTTTCAATGTGTAAATAAATCATTCCCGATTTTCTAAATCTTTTAATACTTTTCTCACCACGCTGGGCTAGCCCTCATCACGACAAGGCTCGTTGCCAGCCGCCCACCGCACAACAGGCGCTGCGTGTGTTTCACAGATTCGCACGCGAGCCGCTCGATTTGAATCCAACGGCCACCAATCGCGTCGAAGAAGTGGTCCGAACGCCCATCGAACAAGAGCCGCCGATCGCACATCCAACGGTCGAAATGCTCCCGCTTATACGGCGTCAAACGGTATGTTTTAATTCGTGGGCCCACATGTCATACAATCGCAGTTTACTTAACAGTTCTAACCACGCTTTCCGACAAAGATCCTCATTAAAGGTTAATCATCTGCATTAACTCCCTAATGACATCTACAAAGCGGTCGGAAAACCGCAACGCAAGCTGGCTTTTGCCGGATCCTCGCCGGCGTTCGCCACGCGCATGGTGTTCGATGAGACGAGCAGCGGTGCGCAATAGTGTTATGACCGAGGAGAGCACTCACAGCGGTGGTGCTTCACCCGTCGGCGGCTTAGCCGACGTTAAGCGGCGATTTATCTAGATGGCTAAAACGACAACAGCTTAAGAGGAGCTCCGCGCGATACAAGCGGTGCCGAGGTCTAAAGGACTAATAAGGAGTTACCTAAGTGCAAGAGTGCTCGGAAGCGTTAGGGGCGGCAGGCGGGACGGTGTCGAGAAGAAGAAGATAACGGCGACGATCTTGAACGACGGGAAAGCCTACTAGCGTTGGAGAGGAAATAGGGTTCTTCGGCCGACAAAAGGGGAAACTTCAAATTACCAACATCCAGAGACTATGCTCGCACGAAGGTGGCCTCAGTGCGCGCTCTGGAGCTCACCGAGAGCTTGAAGATAAACCCGAAGCCGAGGGATTAGCTCCAGCTTGCTTCCCTCTCCTCAGTCAACAGAGGAGAAGTGAGGGAGAAGGAAGGGGTGCAAGGGAGGTTAAGGACAGAGAGGTGAGGAATTGAGTGCGGTGCACAGAGGAGAACGCCCTCGATTGGCCAGGTTGGGCGGTGGTGTGACGGGTTTCAGTGCGGGGGAAGGGATTCGCGGCCGCGTGGCGCAGAGAGCCTGCGCGAGCGCGCCTGCCCGTTGGAGACGACGGGTCCGACAGGTGGGACCGAGACGGCAGCGACTCAAGGCGCGGAAGGGCCACGGGGCGACGTGGCTCAACGAACGCCATTTGATCGGGATCTGACGGCTACGATATAAGGTGAGGTTTTTAGTCATTGAAGGGTGCGACAACTGGGCCGCCGCTTTGATCCAACGCTGCATGCGGAGGTGCACTTTAGGTGGTTGGGTCGAGCCGGGTGGCTGCGTCGGGCTCGAGCCCTTTGAACAAAGGTCGGTCGGTTTGGGTTAAAGGGTTTGACCAGAGTTTTAAATTTGATCCTCCAGTTTGACCAAGGTGCTAAAAATAGAAATAAAATTCCTAAAATTGTGAAATAAATCACATAGGTTCCTGGGAAGGTCTAGTGTCTATAAAAATTATAATATCATACTGTTCATGATATATTCTGTATATTATAAATTCAACTTAAGCTAGGTCATGAGATTAGGTTTGAATTTTAATAGGTTTAAACATGTTCCAAAATTTTAGGAAAAATTATATTAATTCATGATAATTAATATAGTATTTGAGTAAATTATTTCCAAGGAAACTTCAGTAGCATTTGTTTTGGTTTTTCTTTTGAGGTTCCATTTACAATATAAGTTCAATCTCTTTTACAGATTTTCCAAGTGCAATATATAATGTAAATGTTAGAAACCATGATGCATGCTAATGAGATGCATAGTAATTAGCTTTATTAACTTGAGATTATCATTAGATGTACAGTAATTCTTTTTATTTAATTGGGATGTGACACCATACTGCATTCTTCGCTCCATAGTGTCACAAGATCTTCCAAAGAATGGTGCTAGGTACACATCAATATCATTCCCAAAGTTGCTTCGCCCTTGGATAAGTAGTGACATCAAAATGTACTTCCGCTTCATACACGTACCAAGGAGGAAGGTTGTACATACATAGATTCACGGGCCAGTGCTATGTCGGTTTGCTCATGTTACCGAAAGGATTCATTCCATCTGTACTCAACCCTAACCTTATGTTCCTCGCTCAAGACCGAACTCTTCAAGCTCGATCGAAGTTTCTCCACCGGCGTAATCGCCAGGTGTCTTAGCTTTCCATCTCTTACGCCTCCTCTCGAGTGCCAACGCAGCAATCTTATGCGTCCTTATGCTCGCAAATAAACGCTTCAAACGTGGGATCACAGCAGATACCACAACATCTTAGCAGGAGGTCCTTGCTTCACCTTAGCAAGATTCTCGACGCTTGTATCGGGATGCTTTGCACAGGACATACATGCATGTTCGCATACTCTTTACGGTAGAGGATACAATCATTCTGGACATGCATGTATTCTTTCTACTTCCATTCCCAATGGACAAATAACCTTCTTTGCTTGATAGGTGGTGCTTTGGGCAACACGCTTCTCCTAAGGATGTCCGCTAGAGACCTAACAACGCCGTGAAACTCTTATCGGACCAACCATTGCTCGCCTTCAATTTCAGCGGCTCAAGCACGGTTGACAACCTTGTATATTCCGCTTGCAACCAGGAACAAAGGTCTCACCGAGTCCTCCTTAAGCCCTCGAATTTACAAAACTCTCTCATCAGTAGTTCTTCTTATCGCAGAAAGCATCTCGATCCAGATTGTCATCGTGTGACATATCCTCATCAAAAGCAAGATACCCACATCCGCGATCGTTGACTTCCTCGGCGGTGCCGTCATTACTAACTTCATGTGTAATAATCGCTTTTCACCGTGATCGGTCCAACATGTATACCCTTTTGTGAAACCCTTCAATCAAGTGCGCTTCTATTTGCGCCACGTTAAACATCTTCAAATTACCGCAATCAATGCATGGACAAGACATAAAATTTATCTCCTTCTTCAACATATCCCGCCAATGCTCTTCTAAAAGCAACCACGCCATTAATGTACTCTTGACTCACACTTGTTCACATCTGTACATCCAGCCGATCCATCTACACTACGCATGTAACAAATTAGTGTCAAAATTGATTAGCGATTAATTTATAGCAAATATAAAGTGTTATAGATCGTTACCCTCGAAGGTCACGAAGAAAATATTTATTCCTCTCCTTTCCTTCTCCTCTCTAAGGTGGCGCAATGGGGAGGAGGTGGCGGTGTTGGAGGCGCTTAGGGCAAGGGTCCAACCTTCTCCTCTCTAAGGTGGCGAACGGATAATTATTGATTATCTGCATGATTGTTGATTAGATACGAGACAAAAGACAAGAGGAAGATCCTAATTAATAACTAGCAGTTGGTCGCGCGATTACTGCTGTATATCTTTTCATATAATTGAAACAATAAACCACTGTGATGACGCTTTCTTCATAGATATAAATGGAGGAAATATAAAATACATCATTGCACATGTGACTTATCTTGGTGTGTCATAAATTCTTCTTTTTAACTGTTCTAGAAAACTACTCATGAAATTAGTTCGATTAAGACTTTCACTTCTTTGCACGTACTTACTGCTTTTGTCTCATCGTTGCACAAAGGAATTACACCAGATTAATTAAAGGCTACATGTTTTGCTTTTCATTTTCTACAAATAGGGTCCATCAAATTGAGAGCTAGATGTACGACGCTTTTGCCTTTTCCCATCAAGTAGTATTAATTGAAACCTAAACCCTATGCTTCCGATTAAGGAATACAACAAAGAAAACAAAACATTAGCGCCTATGTACAGAGTAGCAAAGTCAGGAAATTTACTAATCAATAGAGTGAAAAAGGATAATCAAGATTACTTCATCTGCTTAATTAGGGAGAAATCGCAGTTGGAGGAGCTAGGGAGGAAGTGGCCTGCACTGGGGAGGAGAAGCTAGCTACCAGATCTAAGTGGAGCCCAGCAAGCAGAGAGGGCGGCTGCTGATTATATTTATCCAAACAAGGCAGAGAGGAGTGGCAGAGGCACAATGCAAGACGGGCAAAGGGACACAACAAAAGGCGGGCAGAGGGATGTGTCGCGCTCAATTTATACGTTATGGGCATATCACGACGGTTCTTAATAAAAACCGCTCAGGATAGATGACTATCACAGACGGTTTGTAAATAGAACCGTCAGCGTGATATTACCGAAACGGTTCTATTCACAAACCGTCTGTGATAATCACCAAATCACGCACGGTTTGTAAATAGAACCGCTCAGGATATTACTACGCACGGTTATTAAATAGAACCGCTCGTGATTGGGTGATTATCACGCGGTTTGTGAATAGAACCGTCAGGTAATATCACGCACGGTTCTATTTACAAACCGTCTGTGATAGATGACTATCACGCACGGTTCTAAAAATATCGCTCGTGATATTCTTCCGCGCCACCCGCAGGTGCGGCAATGGCCAACACAGACGGTTCCAAAGGAACCGTCTGTGATGGGGTGTCTACTATAGTCTGTTTTGTAGTAGTGATTTGAGATAGCAAATCAACTCCAAATTTTATGAAATTTTAACTGGAGCATGCTGACATCAAGATTAACCTTACATAAATTTTCCAGAGGTTTTGATGCATTGCGTTTTTCTCACGAAATTCATAAAGGCTGTTCAAGAGTTAGATTTACCTCCAAAAATTATCAAACAAGTTTTAGAACTTATGATATTTTTCAGAGGGGTCCCACATCATCTCAAGGACCAAGGAAAATATTCCAAGGGTTTGGCATAAGATTTTGAGACAAGTTGAATAAGGGTTGGACTTTAGTCCACAGGAGGTTTAGGTTTTTGAACTCCACCACTTTTGATAAGAATTTTAGAGGAGTTCAAGATGTGAGAAAAAGTTTTTATTTCTACACATTTTCTTACATTTGAAACACACACCTGTTTATACAGTTGGGATGTTACACGTAGCAAGACTTACGACTATGGGGGTGGTCGTAGAAGAACTTACGACCACCTAGTAGGCTTCTCCCTTATAAAACTAAGGGGTATACCCAGGGACCATATGATGTCATATTTATTTATAATAAGAATTATAGATAAAAGATAAAAATAAGAATTATTAGATCCTCGTCATCTAGCCCCCCAGCTTCAAGTGAAAGCAACTTACTTGGTAAAGGAGTTATAGATGGCTTACAACCACGAGAGGGTCGTAGAAAGATAGTCGAAGGAAAAAATCTTTGACATTTGTGTACTACTTTGACCAGAAATATGCTTGGTTAAGAAGGTTGCTTACGACTATCAAATAGTCGTAGAACACTCCTACGATCACGAGGTGGCCGTAGTATGGTGATCAGAAGAAAAACCTTTCCGATTAACATTTCCTTTGGTCAAAAAGATCTGACCAAGGAAGTAATTTCGCTTGAGGTGTAAAACGAACCTGATTTTCTTGAATGGACAAGTTAGGGAATTTCAAACGACTCCCGTTAGTTTGTCCGTTGGAGCGGTTCCCGAAGCGGTGGCAACCTTTGGAATGCCACGCCTTCAGCCCAAGGTACACGGTTATAAATACTTACCGGGGGTAAGACTTAGATTTATACTTTTCCCCAAATTGCTCCCGCTGTTCATCAAGTTCTTGTCTTCTCCGCCACCAACTCAATTGAAAATCTCCCCCTTCTGAGAGAAATGGCTGGGAGAGTTTCTGAGTGGGCCGTGTTAGAGATGGATGCAGTGAAGATTCAAGCCCTGGTCAACGCTGGGAAGATTCCAGAGAAGATCCTCGTGGAGTGGTTCGCGGCATATGGGCAGCATTGGCCGTCGGGAGGCCGAAGCTCGCCGAGTGGTAAGCAATTTTTACCGCAGCCCTTCTGAAGTTCCTTCCTTTTCTAATTCCCATTTTTTTTAGAAATTGAGCTTGAACTGGGAAAGCTCGAAACTGAAGTTAGGGATAAAGGTATGATCCTTGAGGAAGCTGTCCGCATTGCTAAGATAAATGCAGAGGACATCAGATTATGGGAGAAGCGGCATGCTGAGACCATTGCTTCCCATAATGCAGAAATCGAGAAGTTAGATTCTCGACTAGCGTAAGGAATTCTTTTACCCGTGATTATTTTTGTTTTCTTCTAGGAGTTTATTTTTGCTTGACCATTTTATTCTTTTCGAGCAAGTGGTCGAAAACAAACAACTCATGAGGCTTCGACTCGTAACCAACAAGAGGTGAAGTCGATGAAGATTAATCTTCAAGACATCATCACACTCTTGAACAATATACTTGGTGAGCTATGTAGTGAGGGAAAAACTCCTCAAGATGATACAATAGCTGCTCACTCAAGTACTATTGGGGAACAAGTCGGGACTTTGCAAGAATTGGTGACCACTCCGAAGGCCAATCAAGCTGAGTTGCTCAAGGAGGCAGGCGGTCGAAAGTGCAATAAGTTATGCATTGGCAAAACTTAAAGCTCATGACCCCAGCCTTAATGTGCAGCCAATTGAAGTCGACTTCGATCGCTTCTGAGGCGAGGCAACTCGTCTTATTGAAGAAATGCAACCGGTTAGCGAAAGGTCTCGGAGGAAATGCGACTGGGCTCTCCCTCTTCAGAGTAGTTTGTAAAAAACCTGTAAAAAACAAGTTTTTGTTGATGTATTATATAATCCATCTTATTTCCTGCAAACCATCTTGTCGAGTAGTTAGTAACTCAAAAGATAATTAACGAAAGAAAGACTAAGAATTGAAGTCAAATTAATAACTTTATCCTAGCCCCCAACTATTTGCTTAATTTGTTTAGACAAACTAAGTAAATAGTGTTAAAAAGGGTTTCTGAAAACAGAGAGGTTTGTTTAACTTTTAGTTTTTTGGTCACGACTGTCATGCACTGGTCAAAAAAGTGGGAACAAATCGACACTAGGAAGTTCCTTCTAGTGGGTAGGACCACGTGCAGAGAGGAAAGTCTTCGACTAGGTGATGTTACCATCTCCGACTAGATTAATTAAATCGAGAACAGCAACTTGAGTTAAACAAACATCCAGAGGACTTCAAAAATTCGTTCGCCCTTCTTTGGAGGACTCGATAAGTCTGTCCTGGTAGCAAAAGTAGGAAACTGAACGATGCTAGGAAGTTCCTTCTAGTGGGCAGGACCACGTGCAGAGAGGAGAGACTTCGACTAGATGTGTTTCTTCCTCCGGCTTAATTGAGACGAATCGAATACACCAAAGGCAGTTGAATAAATCTAAAAAAGTGCACTCTACTTAGAATATTTTTCAAAATAACTGAAGAAATAAACTAAGGTGAAAGGAGCTGGCTTTCAAAAAAATATTTCGACCAGAAAAGAACCCGAGCTCTTTGTATTGATGGCAAAAGTGAGTAACGAATCGACACTAGGAAACTCCTTCTAGTGGGCAAGACCACGTGCATAGAGGAGAGGCTTCGACAAGGTGATGTTACCTTCCTTTCGACCATTGTAAAGAAGACTAGACGTTTGGAATGTAGTCAAAAGATTATGAAAGCACTACTCAAAAGTAAGACAATAGAGGTAGAAAGAACCTGCGTCTTTATTGTCTGATTGGTTAGTTACACATAAAACTTGCGTAACTGGTCGATGTTCCAAGAATTCGAGAGAACTCGCCATCTTCCATTGCCAATCAGATCGACCTCGCCGAGTAACCGACCACTGTAAGGACCTTCCCACTTGGGAGAAAGTTTGTTCGATTAGACTTGGATTGGCAGAGCCTCAATACTAAGTCACCTACAAAGAAGGTCATGAGGTTGGACCTTACGATCGTAGTATCTGCGCAGGGCTTGTTGGTAGACTACTGAACGGATTAAGGCCTAGTTTCTCCTTTCTTCGAGTAGATTAATGTCATCCGCTCGAAGTTGTTCCTAGTTGGAGTCTTTGAAAGTTTCGACTCGTGTTGACCGTATCTTTAGTTTCGGGGAAGCATGGCTTCAGCTCTGAAAACTAGAAAAAATGGTGTTTCACCTGTAGCCCGACTAGTAGTGGTACGAACTGCCCATAATACAGAGGGTAATTCTTGTACCCAAGCCCCCGAGCGTTTGATGAGCTGGTCGAAGACTCGTGTCTTAATTCCTCTCATTATTTGGCCGTTTGCACGTTTGACTGCCCCATTACTTTGGGGATGGGCCACAGAAGCATAACACAACTTGGTACCCAACTCGTCGCAAAATTTCTGAAATTTTGCGCTAAAAAATTGCTTACCATTATCTCGTAATTATTCGACTTCGGACTCCAAATCGAGTAATTACGATCTCATCATAAACCGCTTTGCCGCTTCGTTGTTATCCCATCCTGTGTTCGGCTTCAATCCATTTTGTGAATGTATCAATAGCCACAAAAGGAACTCAAACCTCCCGAGCTTTGGGGAACGGTCCTAGGATATCGAGACCCCAGTGTCGCAAAAGGCCAAGATAGAGGTATCGCTTGTAATGCCCGAGCTAGTTGGTGTATTTGCTCGCTATGAAATTAGCATTGACACACTTTTAACCAACTCTTTAGCATCGTAAAGGGTGTTGTTGGCCAAGAAAACCTTGTCGAAAGGCCTTCTCGACTAGCGCTCAGAGGAAGCATGATTTCCACAGATGCCACCGTATGTCATGAAGGAGTATTAATCCTTCGCTCATGCGGAATGCATCGCATGAGTACCCTTGAGTACCTCGCTTATAGAGGACTCCTTCAACCAAAGTATACATTTTGGCTTTTCGATAAGCGATCCGCCTCGGATCGCCTTTCGGTCTGAGAACCTTCGGAGATACTCATAGATGGGCGCCATCCAGGTATCCTCGTATTCTAGAGAGGCCGTCTCAATAGGAGGTGTCTCTGGTTCGTCGACTAGGGACGACTTCTGGAGTTGTTCCAAGAAGACTCCTTTTGGTACTACAGATCGGGAAGAAGCTATTCGAGCAAGCTGGTCTGCGAGAAAATTATCCTTTCGAGGGATAAATTGTGCCTCGAAACCTAAAAAATGCTTTTCTAGCTTACGCACTTTCGATAAATACCGAGACAAGAGCACTGGTACTCCTTCCTGACTTGATTCACGACTAGTTGAGAGTCTCCTCTCATGAGTAGTCGGCGAATCGAGAGCGCTTTTGCGTCAGATGCCGCCTAGCAAACCTTCGTATTCTGCCACGTTGTTAGTGGCCTGAAAGTTTAATTGTATGGCATACTTTAAGATCTCTCCGGTAGGAGATACCAAGACCACCCCAGCCCCCGAGCTACTTAAAGTAAGCGACCCGTCAAAGTATATCGTCCACTGGTCGTTGGAATCGTACTGGGGATCCTGAACAGGTTCAGGATTTGTCCATTCGGCGACAAAGTCTGCCAAGATCTGGATTTAACGGCCGTTCGGGCACGAACGGATGTCGAACTCCCGTGTTCGACCGACCATTTTGCCATGCGCCCCATTGCTTCCCTATTCTCGAGGATCGCTCCCAAGGGAAACTCAGACAACCAAACTATTTTGTGCGCCGAGAATAATGCCGCAGCTTCTCGAAGACATGAGGAGGGCATATAGAAGCTTTTGGACCTGAGGGTAACGCCCCTTAGGCCGTGTAAAACTTCACTTACGTAGTAAACCGGTCGTTCTACAACTAGTATCTTTGCGCTTACTTCTGTCATGGGCGCCTAGGTAAATTAAGAGCGTTTCTTCTAGCCTTGGAGAGACCAGAATAGGAGCACTCGTAAGGTACCTCTTGACATCCTCAAAGGCAACGTTTGCCTCTTTTGACCACTCAAAACCTTCGTGTTTCCTTAGAAGTTTAAAGAAAGGTAGTCCCTTTTCTCCTAGTCGCACGATGAAACGACTTAAAGCCGCCATGCACCCTGTGAGTTTCTGGACTTCTTTCCTTGTGGTTGGAGGGCGTATTTGGAGAATGGCCTTTATCTTTTCGGGATTTGCTTCGATTCCTCGTATAGATACTAGGAATCCAAGCAATTTTCCTAAAGAGATTCCAAACACACACTTCTCAGGATTGAGTTTTAAGCGATTTTTTCTGAGGTTGTCGAATGTTTCTTGTAGGTCAGTGATATGATTAAGTCTCTTCATGCTTTTAACGACTAGATCATCAATATAGGCCTCTAGATTTCGGCCTAGTTGAGATGAAAAAGTCGATTGCATCAAGCGTTGAAAAGAAGCACCGGCATTTTTTAGACCAAATGGCATTTTGACATAGCAAAATATACCAAATGGTGTAATAAATGCGGTCTTTTCTTCATCATCTAGACACATATTGATATGGTGGTATCCAGAATATGCATCTAAAAAACTTAACATTTCACAACCTGCAGTAGAATCAACCAACTGATCGATGTGAGGTAAAGAAAAATCATCTTTTGGACAAGCTTTATTAAGATCAGTAAAGTCTGCGCACATACGCCATTTGCCGTTTGACTTTCTAATCATTACAGGATTAGCCAACCATTCTGGGTGGTTGACCTCTCTTATAAAGCCTGCTTTAAGTAGCTTATCCAATTCTTATTTGATAGCATCTCGTCGATCAGGGGCAAATCTCCGTAATTTTTGTTTTACGGGTACTTTGTCAGGCCATAAAGCTAGCCTGTGCTCGATCACCTCCCTGGGGACTCCGGGCATGTCGGATGCTTGCCACGCGAAGACATCTGCGTTAGCTCGGAGGAAGGTGATGAGGGCGCCTTCCTACTTGGGGTCGGAAGTATCTCGATGCGAATAGATCTTGAGGGCTCCCTGCCCGTCGAGGAACCTCTTTGACCTTGTCGCTCGGCTTTGGTGCAGCTTTTAGGCTTCACTTGCTAGTCGAAGGTCGACTTTCTTCTCGAGTTGGTATTTGTCCAACCATCTCGAGGATCGACGGATCAGCAGTATGCGCCATCTTCTTGTCACAATGAATTGTGATTACCCCTTTGGGACCTAGCATCTTAATACATTGATATCCATAATGAGTAGCCATTAGGAATTTTGCCAAAGTTGGTCGTCCGAGTATGGCGTTATATGCCGTATCGAAATCGACCACATCAAAGGAGATTTTCTCTGTCCTAAAATTACTTGGTGAACCAAATGTTAAAGGAAGAGAAACTTGGCCAATTGGATTGGCTGAAGATCCCGGTACGATCCCATGGAAAGAGTATCGTACCGGTCTTACCTTAGTCCTGGGTACTTGCATGTCATCCAGGGCACTCGTAAACAAAATATTTAATGAGCTGCCATCATCAACCAAAACTCGATTGACCTGACAATTGTTGATGGTGGGTTCGACCACGATCGGATACCAACCTGGTCGAGTCGAAGGAATCGGGCAGTCACCCTTCTCAAAGGAGATGGTGACTTCCGACCACTTCGGTAATTTATTGACGAGAGGAGGATCTATAGAGTTTACCTCACGTTCAGCAGCCTTAAGCTGTCGCTTTGATTCATATGCCGATGATCCCCCGTAGATGTGCTCGACGGTGTGTTGCGGATCCTGGAACGGCATCTCCTCCTCGTCATCTGAGGACTTATGACCACTCATTTGTCCTACCTGCTCGAGAGTGAGAAGTGGTCCTTTGCCGTTGTAGTAGTCTTCAAGCTTTCGTTGAAAGACCCGGCAGTTGCGAAGGTCATGTCCTTCCTTTTTATGGAAAGGACACCACCTAGGCTTACCATTTTTCCAATATGGGCGCTTACCTTTGCCTCGGTCGAAGTGCGGCTTGGAGGTGCGTGGCTCTTTATCATTTACAGCCAAGACCTCCTTGGAACCGCTGGCTTAGAGTTTTTGACCCTTCGCCTTGTTCTTGGACTTTTTTGCTTTCTTATCTTTCTTCTTACCAATGTCGCCTGGCTCTCGAGAGGTATTGTCTTCTCGATCGATTGTGAATTCCAATGACCGCCTCGGAGGCAACAGATACCGATCAGCGATCTCAAAGAGTTCGGTGACAGTGGTAGGTGGATTTGAAGCAATATCTTTTGTTATCCTTCTACTACGGACTCCTTGCTTGAAAGCCCTGATGACAGATGAGTCAGAAACTTCCGGAATTGAATTACGAACCTGACTAAAGCGCTTGATGAATTGGCGCAAGGTCTCATTGTCATTCTGTCTCATCCGGTGCAAGTCGTCCTCCTTCCCAGGGCGATTGTAAGTGCCTTGGAAATTTGCCAGTAGAAGGTCGCAGAGGTGTTGCCAAGAATAGATCGACTTGAGTGGTTGGTTCAGTAACCAAGATCGAGCGGATCCTTCGAGCACAGTTGGAAGGTAATTTGCCATCACATGTTCTCCTGCACCTGCCGCTCGAACAGCTGTTGTGTAGATTTGAAGGAATTCGATGGGATTTTGGGATCCATAAAATTTTTCCATGTTCACTGGTCGAAAGCGAGGTGGCCAGCGAACAGCTCGGAGATCAGGCGAGAATGCCCGACATCCAGTAATAACTTCTTGACGCCTCCTTTGCAGGAAAGAAGGGTTGATATCATCAGGTGGTCGTACTCGACGATACCCAGTAACAGGTTGACCCGACCTATGATAGGTCTCGATCCCCACGAGGGAATACTCGTCGTAGTTCATCTCGCCGCCGCAGTTTCCATGCCTAATGGTGAGCGATCACCTCTCCGAGGGGTTTGTTGATCATCAGTCGTTCGAAAGACATTTCTCCGAGTTGGAGATCGATACGACTTACTGTTGCATCAATTCCTTCGTGGTGATATGTTCGATCGACTGGTAGCTGAAGAAGTTGTATTGCTACGACTTCCTGAATGATGTCGACGAGGTGCTTCCAACCTTGCCATCGTGGATTGAACCCTTTGTGTGATCTCCTCGACGAAGAGATCGTACCCTGGCGCTCGGGCGAGTTCTCGAGTTGGATTTTCGAGCAAGTCATTGATGTGCTGGAGTTCTTGAGCTTCCTCTGATTGATATTGGATGCGACCAGGCAAATTCTTCTGGGCTGCAATCTTCTTTCGTCGAATAGCCTCGAGATCTTCTATGTCAGACTCTTGAGACTGCCTCAATGGAGTGCGAGTATGTCGAGGATTTCCCTCGCGTTCATGAAGGTGTTGGTCGTGTCCGCCATCGGTGGTGCCCTTGCCACTGCCACGAGGGGCGCAGGCGTGATCTTCGGGAGCGCCCTAGCTCGGTCTCTAGGAGAGTGATCTTGATCCGAGGAAGGACGAAGACCTCCTGCTGATGATTCTCACTTGCGCCGAGGCCTCCCGCTTGAGGAGTAGTCGAGACACCATCTGGCGACTTGGAGCAATCCCCTCCAGGTAGGGGAACTCTGGGTTATAACCGTCTCCGTCCGCAGGTGTGATCTGCGGAGAGATGGTCGAATTTGCAGGAAAAGCATGCTTGATCCCACTCTCTCTGGGTTATCTGGAGAGAGAGGATCACCAGACGCTGGTGAAGTCCTGGAATTGTGGCTTCCAGAACTTGCCTCACCAAGTCGGACCGCCTTAGGGGGACTCGGACACTTGGAGGAAAAACTCTCGTCGCGTTGTGAGTCCACCTGGGTGTAGTCCCGGTCAGATTGACCCTTGTCCTTTGAGAGGGTAGATTCCTCCCTTGGATGTACTGTTGTGGGGGATAGGGATCCCTCCTCAACTCTATCACCGGCATTGTCTCCTGGATCTGCGGGAAGATCCTGAGGCGGCAAGACCATCGGATGAGTCAATACTGCTCAGAATCGAAACCGCATCCATGTCGACGTCTCACAGACCGCCAAGTCGAACCGGTTCTCCTCGCTCCATTCTCTTGCCATGAGTGCATGAGATTTGGGAAAAAGAGAGTATGTTGACAAGAGATTACCGGAAGATCCCCACGGTCGGCGCCAACTGTCAGTGTTTTAGAACCGATCTTACGTAAAGATTGTTTGATTCGGGGGGGTCTCCTAGAATGGAATCACGCAGAGATATTGACACAGGAATTTTTATACAGGTTCAGGCCTTCTTCGGAGAGAATAACAACCCTACTCCTATGTGTGTATGGTATTGAGTGTATTCTGAACAAGCAGGAGAAAAACTAAGACTATTACAGGTGATAGTGCTTGTCTTCCTGATAGCCCTCGATAGCATGTGTGTACGCCTCGATTGCCCTCCTCCCCTTCTCTCTGATCATTGCCTTTATATAGGCGTGAAGGAATAGCCGTTTTCCCCTATTGAAGAGACGCCTCATCAAATCTAGTAACGGGCGCACGTTTGTAGTAATCATCGGGCTGGTAACTCCTTCACGCCGCCTGGCAGTTATTAGTCAGAGATAATGGGGTATTGCGTGTTATTATTTCGTATAATAACAGCGCATATTGACTGTTTAGATTCCTTAATCAATTGGACCCACTTGCATGTAGGTTTTATTGATCATAAGGTGGTCGTAGGTGACCTGGTCGTAGGAGAACTTACGACCATAAGGTAGTCGTAGCAAGACTTACGACTATGGGGGTGGTCGTAGAAGAACTTACGACCACCTAGTAGGCTTCTCCCTTATAAAACTAAGGGGTATACCCAGGGACCATATGACGTCATATTTATTTATAATAAGAATTATAGATAAAAGATAAAAATAAGGATTATTAGATCCTCGTCAAGGTTCCAAAGCAGTTATACTATATCTAAAATTCTTTGATTTTAAACTGTCAAGTTAGTGCATGATGCGCTTCTGGTGAAGGATTAACCCCCTTACACCAAGGCTTCCTGCCCGAATTTCCTAATTGGATAAACAATCCAAAATCATTTGATAAAATCTTTTGAAATCAAAACCAAAGTCTAACTTTGAGTGGCTTTACTCAGCATGTCCATGATCGTGGACACGGCTATTCGAATAGTTTTACACTCTGTAGACATTTTACAACTTTACTCACAAAACATAACTGCTTCAAATGTCGTCCAAGACACACTTCCAAAGACGTGCGACTAAGCAAATATCACGAGGCTTTTACAATGTCCCACCCCAAAGTTATTATGCCCGCTAAGATTTCACTTTCATTGGGTTAACCACCCGCCGGGAGCCCCCTCTTGCGCTAACTGGGAATATGTCTAACCGACACCCGCACATCAATATGGCACAATTAACAATGAGGTGTTACAAATTATTTATCCTAGTCTCTCCCACTACAGATTTCTGGTAGTACGGTGGAGCTTAGCAAGATGCGGCTCGAAGACCGGTCCTTAACCAACTTGGGAAACATTCCATAAACCCTGGACTCGATCATTGAAATGAATCGATCCTGTGCATTGACTTGCACCATCCTAACATCCATTTTGCCCAAGTCTAAACCAATTTTAATTTATTTTATATGTTAATTAATTTTTTTAAAAAATTCTATGGTAAAACAATACCATAATCTCATTTTAAATCATAATTGTATATTTTGGCTAAACTCCCCAAATTCAATATTTTTGGTCTAAACTTTGACTAAGCATAAATTTTTTCAATATGTTCTAGTTCATACTACTGTACCAACTAGATTTTCAACTAAGATATCAATGATGGCTAATTCAATAACAAAATTGGCTATACAATGGAATTGGGAATAACTATAAATTTAAAACTGGAATTTAAATTAACTTGAATATAAATAAGCATGCAATAATAATTTAAAACATAATTTAAATAGTTTAAAATAATGAGATCAATCATGATTAAAGATGTAATTGGCCGTGATCAAATAATTGTTGTTCTGAAACGGCGTCGAAATTTGGCTCTTCGAAGTCGTCGAAATCTATATGTGAAAACAAAGCAAATTCAAATAAAATTAAAATAAACTCCAAATTATGTTTTGTAGTGCACCGTGTGCTTGTGCGTGGTTGTGGTGACACAACAATGAGCTCCTCAGATTAGCTACAATAATGACAGATATAACCTGCTTTACTAGACGCTATGCAATTCAGCAAAACAATCTAGTAAAATTGAGACTAGCAGAAATAACAGTTCATATGAACAACAATACACATGGATGATTCAAATACAAGTAAATTGATAAGTACATTTTTTCTTTCTAGTTTTTTATGTTGATTTGGTACTATATAAGCTGAGGTGATTTTCATGATTTCACCTAATTATTGATTTGTAGTTCATATCTCCCATTATTAATATCCAGCTTAATTTGGGTTAGCCCTCACGCCTATTAGCGGCCCAAGCCCGGCCCGGCTCACCATCTAACTGGGTGTAATGCCTATATGTAGGCCATTTCGCAGGCGACAGTGCAGGATGATCACTATCAGACATGTCATAGGACGTCACCGGCCGCTAGTGCATGGACACACGTTCGGCTACACAGCCGGCCGCTGCAGGCAAACCCTCTGCACAAGATATTAACATTGACTAAGAAGTTTCCCTCTCATGGGAAAGTGATTCTACAGCACCACCTCTCACAAAAGTTGCAATGTGCAAGCAGTATGCAGTTCCAAGGATCAAGCATGGGCATCATATCAACATTGAACCATGGCCTAAAAGAGGAGGCCTCATGATTGATTCCCTATACAAGGAACTGCCCCATACAAGGGAAGGGAAGCTGCAGCCTAGCAAGAGCATGCTGATTTAACTGCAGTGCTTACTTTTCACAGTAGTAGTGGGAGACACCAACTGCCCCACCTCATCAGCTCCACCACCACCACCACTACCACCACTACTTCTACATGCAACACCAACTGAGATATGCAGCAGGGATATTACATATCACCATCCACACCCTCCGGCTAGCTCGATCGGCTAGCGCCCTGATCGCGCTGTCGGCGCCACTGGGAGGGCAGGCCAAACATCGACAGCGATAGGGCATTGCCGATTCCTCCGGTTTGATGTTGTCCCCCTCTGCTAGCTAGGTAGCCAGCCCTTTCCCCTCTCTCCACTCTCCCTATATAGCTCCCACACTTCTGCATGCACTTGATGTGTATTTGGAAAGGTGGCTCTGATGGTTGCCAATTATCTTGTCCTAAGTTAAAAGGGGTTCACAGGGGGGTTGTAGGGTTTTAGACCTATCTAGGCCATGATGCATTGATGATGGGTAAGTTGGTGATCAGATTAATTCTGACCTGGAGAATACACAACTGAAGATTGCGATAAGTGATTACGTTTGATACGTGCATAGAGTTGAAGTGATGAGGCGAGTAGGGAACTACAAAATCTACCCAGGAAAGTAGATTCCATGTTTAATTCTGCTTGCTGCGGGATGAACATGAGATCACAAGCATTCTTGCCGAGCAAAAGTGTTTAGGCTTTCAGCTAGCTAGCCATTGATGAACACATTGGCAGAGAACACAGCATGATATGATGCTGTTGCTGCAGATCATTGGATTTGACAGTGCATTCCAAAGTTTTTTTGTTCTTTTCAGAAAGGTGGGGCGAGGAACTCATGGTAAACAAGGAATGGAGCAGTTTGCTTCTTGTGATAAAGACAGGTTTTTCTTTTTGTTCAGAAAGGACATGAAGGTGTTTCCTTCTGCATTTCTGATATCTGAATTAATGACTTTTCGTAAAAAATAAACAATTAATTAATGTGAAAAATCTGTTATAAAGGAACCGATAGAATCATTTCTAGAACCATTCGGTCATACAGGTGTTTTTGTGATATGCCGAGTGAATGGATATGCGTTACGTAACTAATATATATTATCAGTAATTTTGACAGGTGTTGGATAAATGAAAATCAATGTTATTTGGAACTTAAATTTGGGTCAAGAAAAGACGTGTTATATTTTTTTATTTACCAATTAATTATGTACATTTTTGCTAGGTAAATATGCACTTATTGACCCATTCCATTTCTTAATTCCTAGCATTTCAACATCATGTCCACCTATGCCCAGCTATATACTCTCAGTTTCTCTGTTTATGTCATAGTCTGCGACAGAGCCACATGCATATATTGACCTATGGGGTCGGCCGGGTCTGTAGATCCCACGGGGTTTTTGTTACGTAAGAAAATTAGGAGAAAAAAGGACGTTGAGATTAAGTAAAATTATGAAGATTAAACATCACATGTTCTTCTAATGCACAATCACAGCCCCCGGGGTTGAAATCTGGCATCGTTGGTGCGTCTAGTCAAAGTATTCTTTCTTTTTATTGAGAGAGAAGCAGTGACAGTCAAAGTATTCTTTCAACTAGCTAGTTGTTGATGAATGCTATCTTTAGGAGATGATTTATTAATTCTCGGTTTCTTTAGCTTCAAGGCGAAAATACATATATATTAAGCAACGATGTAATTAAAACTGTAATTGCACTCATCTAGATTTGCTGAAGCAATTTGCATTGTGTGCTTATGCACTTTGGGTCGAGGCCCAGTTTTTCAGTGCAAGTTTGTCGCTGTCTTTTGGGACACTCAGAGAAAGTTTGCGTACGACGGGTGAGCGGTAGTGGAACTGGCTTCGACAATGATGAACGATATGCTCCCTGATTGGGTTTACATGCTGTATCCAAACTTGTGCTGTCGATCAATCAATGGAATCTGGAAATTTTGAGCCTCGATGTTTTCCTACTTTTTCTTTTTCGTCCTCCTTTATCTGGGCATTTTGTTCTGTTCTGAAAAATATGAGTAGGAAATAGACCGGAGCAAACACTTGGGCTTGGTATTTTTGACCCAATAGGCATGTCAGGTGAGGCCCACGTGCGACCTGTTGTGTCTTCTTCGTTGAAGTATAAAATGGCCGCCTGCCTAATTTTCTTTTATTACAAGTAGACACACATGCATATACCACCACACACGCACACCATATGCGCACACATACGAACGTGCGTCCTTAGCACACACTTAGAAATACGTAGATCAGAGATAAATCTGCGATCTCACAGAGTTCTCACTATGGCTTTTAGCTAGTCGGAGTGTTGAGGCCAAAACATTCCTATAATCTTACTCACACAATGATTATTCTTTTGATCAGTGGGGGATTATATAAAGCCACGAGGTGTGCCGATAGCAACACAAGCAATAGACAATCTAATCGAAAGAAAGGTAGAATCCATTCGAAGCACAAAAAAGATTATAAACTAGGTTATTCTTTTGCACTAGATTAAAGGATTCGAGAGTTCAAAAAGGTTCGAGAGAGTTGTGAGAAATGTACAATTCCATGTACTCTTTCGAGGTTATGCTTAAGAAATTCGTAGTCGGTTTCACCAAATCTTTTCCTCCTTGTTGTGATTGTTTTGTCGTTGTCATTTCAATTCTCTCTACGAGATTCAATTCCTTCCTTTTTGATGCATAAGGAGTATCCTAGCATAACAATCTTCTCTTTCTATGCAGTCATCTTCTAAGAAAATACTGCATCAATTCTCAAGTAGTAGGGGAAAAATATCAGCTTCCATAACATTTTATTCTACCAATTTTGAACATTGAAAAATTAACCAAAAGAGTATAAAATATTTAACAATTTTTTTGGTAGTATTTCAAAAAATTTAAATTTTGTACTTGAAAACGTAAAATTTAAGAAAATATCAGGTATTTTTGACAATCTGTTCAGTTATTGGACCCACCACCAACGGCGCAGAAAGAAACCAAGATCTAATTTCAATCTTGACTTAAGCAAGACCTGAAAGCTGCATCCAAACACACTTTAAATTTACTAAAGGCTTCTGACTGATAATTTGACAGATACGACTAAAAGCAGAATCTTGAACGCTGCACTATTAAATATTCCCCAAACATCTTTTTCAGATATTTTTTGTACTTTTATATTAGTTTCATCTTTCATGGACGGCTCTTTTTCCTCAGTCCATGAACTAACAATGATCTAGAAGAATAGAAAGGCACTTACTTTTGGAATGGAATCGATTCGATCGATTGCCCATTTTGACCAGTGAAAAGAAACATAAAATCCAATCTCCTACTTTTGGCCGCTTGAGCAAAAGGAAGTTGGGATTCGAGTGAAAAGCAAAGAGTGATGAGGAACTTGTTATTACATCCACAGATGCAAAAGCGCCAATCTGGCAATCTGCTTTCAGATACTTGGAAGTCTTAAGTTTCTTAATATTTTCCGTGCAACCATTCGTTCATCTCCTGCATCGTGTGTAAGTTTTAGCCACCAAATTAAATTCGATGCGATGGTACTTCTTTGTGGCAAGACTAATGTATAATTAATGCGCAATGTGCAATGGAACATCACAGTCGTGCAATGCGAGCAATAGACAAACCTACAATGAGGCCCTATTTAAAATGTAGTAATTTTGCACAATTTTAGATAAAGATTGTGTATATTTCATCTAAAAATCTTGTCGAATTTCTTCATTCAAACAGGGCCTGAATGATTTAAAAGTTTGTGTTCTTTGCAGGTTTGTTTTTTACCCTATGGGAAGAACTACTTAATGCTTTGGGTGCCTCCAATAAATACCTATTGTGTGTAGGGGACACGCACGATGTGTGAGTGGGTGTTGTGAATGTGGTGTGTGTTGAATATGTGCGTCTTGTACTCTAAGAAAAAGAACTAGTTTAAAGATTTAAGCGACAAAAAGACTATATTAAATGTCTGGAAAATTAACCAAAACTCTTTTGGTGTCTAAAACTAGATTAATATATTATGTTAAGTCATGCAACTCTGATGATATACCGGCTGAACTACATGTGGTTGCCTGAATACTAAGATGTTTGGTTGGTTACCAAACTTTGCCACACTTAGGTTAGTCAAGTTTTACTTTTGTTGTGTAGTGTTTGGTTTATGACCATAGTTATAACTCATACTTTCTTTGTCCCTGGCCTAGTTGTCATAGACTCATTTATTAGCCAAACTTGACACAATTGTGGTGAGCGATTTTGCCAAGGCAATAATTGTTGCTTGCCATACTTTTGACACAAGAGGTGTGGCAAGCAACCAAACACGCCCAACTCCTCCCTTTAAAATGCCCTACTTTCCACTCTCTTGCTACTTTGCAACGTTTTCAATCTCAAGAATCTCAAGACCACCTTCTTTTATTAGTATTACTACCACATCACCACTTTTCATTGTTATTACAACTCCCAATTCTTCCTGTCGGAACAATGCACAATTGCATCATAGTTTTTCAGCATGTCCTTGCACTGGATTCAAAGCCACAAAGTGTTGAAAATGTGGATAACATTTTAATTCCAGATTTTATTACGAGGCAAAGATCACTTAAAACTACAGATGCATAAAATGATACTAACAGTAAGCAACTCATTGCACTTCTAAATATACTCAATAACAGGTTTATAACAGAATATACTGTACGACCAACTTACAGTCGGGCTCGATAAAGAACAAGAAGCAACACAGACTCAAAGCAGTGGTCAAAGCAGTGCAGATCGTAGATGATGCAGCGCAGCGAACGGTCGCGTAGATGCACTGCCCAGAAACCTTATTACCGCCCCGTGCAGGTGAACTCTGCGACAATAGTTCGGGGATATCTGATCACCCTCCTTCCCAGTGCACACCAAGAAGAAGAGACGGCTTGGTTCAAACAACACAACCCTCCAGCCAGTAGAACAGAGAGAAAGGAGAAGGAACAATCGCAGTGATTGATCAAATCGCATGTCTGGACATCTCCAGATATTTTGAAGGGTCGAGTCAATTACTCTCTAGTAACTGCTCAATAAAGCACACATTAAAACACTAGTAACTGCTAATTCAAAACCAATTAATGGCCATTTAAGCAGTGTTTATTGATCCTGATTACATACTGGTCTACAGCTTCAACCACATTATTTGGACCACTGTGTTCCGACCACACTAGTCTGTGGCTTCGAGTTCTTGGAGTGATCCGAAGAACTCTCCAAGGGAGGTCCAAGAGGATCTCCCTAAGAGGTCCAAGGGTGGTCGAAAGAATAACTCTCACTAGTCATATAGCTTCGAGTTCTTGGAGTAATCCAAAGAACTCTCCAAGGAAGGTCCAAGAGGATCTCCCTAGGAGGTCCAAGGGTGGTCTAAGAAATAACTCCACTGGTCATATGGCTTTGACCACACTGGTCTAGAGCTTTGACTAGTGAATTACGACTAGAGAGAGAGAGAAATACACGGTCAACAAAAGAAAGGTGGACTAGATTCACGACACGTTCACGGTTGTGCGTCGCAAGTCACAAATCACACGATTGTCATGCGAATAAATGCATGCGCGTGTGTATGTGCATGTGTGACCTTAGCTATAGTCCTCCTTATGTCATCACATGCCGTGTAACACATGTATCAAGAGGTGGCAAGGAATCCACCTTATAAATTGCTCTCCCACTATTTGGCTAGGCAGTATGGGACTAAACCATGCATGCTTTGGAATTTTAGGAATGAATGGGCCTTTACACATATGAGCCCAATTCTAACAATCCCCCACCAATTCCAAAGCAAACAATAAAAAGGATGATAAGGACTATTGTGCTAAAGAGTTCTTAATATACCAGTCTTTCAGTGTAAGTCCTGTACGGGTTGAACTTGCACATAGAATAACAAGATTCATCTTCTCACATCTGATGAATGGACTATGCCTTGAATTCACAGATTTTCATGATTAAATTTCACTTGAAATCTCAACTGATACTAGCCTATCAAAGAACCAAACCTAAACAAAGCTTTATTTGGTCATGCTCCCTTATATGCTCATGAGCTTTCTAGAGAATGCCCTATTCTCGTGAACTGCGACTTCACAGTTAAGCTCAAGTAGGTGTATTCATTTTAGGTATCCTATAGGCTAACACCTTTTTTCCTCGTTGGACACTAGAATATATTAAGGCTTTAAGCGATCCTTCCATACAATTGAGGGTACTTTGTTTATTAGGACACGAGTTCACAAATTATTAAAATGTACTCTCTTGTTCAAACATCAACTTATTTTTCCCATTGCCTAAGTCACGGGATCTCCGATAAAAATGGTTTGGGTTACTGTTAAGTTGTAACTCTAATGGGCCTCATTCCCATGTCCATAGACACAATGGAAATCGCCTTCTGTGCTAGCCCCTTTGTAAAAGGGTCTGCCATATTTTTCTCAGTGTGTATGTAATTCACAGTGATCACTCTAGAGTTTCTCAGTTTTTTGACAGATTTAAACCTATGCTTCACATGTCTAGAGAACTTCATGTTATCCTTAGTACTTGTAACCTTAATCAACACTGTTTGATTATCACAGTACATTAGGATTGCCAGTATTGGTTTCTCAACCAATGGCAAGTCCAACAAAAGCTCTCTAAGCCATTCAGCCTCAACAGTAGCTGTGTCTAGTGCTACTAGTTCTACTTCCATGGTTGACCTTGTCAATATGGTCTATTTACACGACCTCCACGAAACTGCAGCACCTGCTAGAGTAAAGACATAACCACTTGTAGCTTTGATCTCATCTGCATCAGAGATCCAATTTAAATCACTATATCCTTCTAATACAGATGGATATCCAGTATAGTGAATTCCATATAAGGTTGTGTCTCTCAAGTAGCGCAACACTTTCTCAAGTGCCTCCCAGTGATCATCTCCTGGGTTAAAAGTAAACCGACTTAATTTACTCACAGCAAATGATATGTCAGGTCTTGTAGCACCAGAAAGATACATAAGGGACCCAATTATTTGTGAATATCTCAATTGATCTTTGCCTAATCCCTTATTCTTTTGAAGCTTCACACTAACATCATAAGGAGTTGGGGAAAATTTGCAGTTCTGAAAACCAAACCGACTTAATATTTTCTCAGCATAATGTGATTGGTTCAAAGTGATCCGATCCTTATTTTTGATCAATTTAATATTCAGAATAACATCTGCCTCTCCTAGGTCTTTCATATCAAAGCATCTAGATAAGAAAGATTTGACCTCATTAATGACAACAGTGTTTGTTCCAAATATCAGTATGTCATCGACATATAAACACAACATCACTTCTTGACCCCCCACCATAACGATAATACACACACTTATCTGCCTCATTCATAGCAAAACCAACATATGTTAAAGTTTTTATCAAACTTCTCGTGCCATTGTTTAGGTGCTTGCTTTAGGCCATACAAGGATTGGATTAATTTGCATACCTTATTTTCCTGTCCAGATATCACAAAACCATCCGGTTGCTCCATATATATTTCTTCCTCCAACTCTTCATTAAGGAAAGCTATCTTTACATTCATTTGATGGATGTGAAGACTATTGGAAGTAGCTAATGCAATGAGCACTCGAATGGTGGTCAATCTGGCAACAGGAGAATAAGTATCAAAATAATCTTCACCCTCTTTCTAGGTATAACCCTTGACCACAAGTCTTACCTTGTACTTATCTATAGTACCGTCATGCCTCATTATTTTTTAAAGATCCACTTGCATCCAATAGGTTTACACCTGATAGGACATTCAGTGATCTCCTAAGTCCTATTAGCCATGATGGAATCCATCTCACTATGGACTGCCTCTTTCCAATACTCAGCATCTAGTAATGCATAAGCCTCTGAAAGAGCGTTTAGCACATCATCCGTGAGGTATACAATAAAGTCTTCGCCAAAGATTTTCGCAACCCTTTGTCGCTTGCTCCTACGAGGAGTCTCTTTGACCAAGTTGTTATCTTCCTCAGAAATATAAAAAACTGGTGATATATCACTCATTGGTTCAGAGATGGTGGTAGGTTCAAAATTACTATTATTCATAGTTTGATTATTCTCAATTCGAGAAGTACTACATGCAGTTCTCATAGGATTAATATCCTAAAAAAATGAAGCATCTCTGGACTCCATTATTGTGTTAACAATAATGTCAGGGGTATCTGACTTTACTACTAAAAATCTATAGACCGTGTTGTTGTGAGCATATCCTAGTAAGACACAATCGACTGTTTTAGGTCCAAGCTTTCTCTTTTTCTGTAATGGTATATTGACTTTTGCCAAACACCCCAAGTTCGCAGAAAATTGACATTGGGTTTTTTCCCCTTCCATCCCTCATATGGAGTAATCTCACACATTTTAGTGATTACTCTGTTTAGAATGAAAGTTGCTGTCAAAATAGCTTTTCCCCACCATATCTTAAGCATACCGACACTCTCCAACTTGGCATTCACCAAGTCTGTTAGTGTCCGGTTTTTGCTCTCAGCCACCCCATTTGATTGGGGTGAGTATGGTGGTGTAACTTCATGGACTATTCCATGTTTAGAACAGAATTGAGAGAATTCACGAGAGATATATTCTCCTCCACGATCAGACCTTAGTCTTTTAATTTTCTTTTCTAGTTGGTTTTTAACCTCGGCCTTATAAATTTTAAAGTAATTTAAAGCTTCATATTTTGTTTTCAGTAAGTACACATAACAATATCGCGATGCATCATCAATAAGAGTTAGAAAATATATTTTGCCTTCTTTGGTCAACAATCCATTCATCTCACATAAGTTCTTTTCCTCCTGTAACCCCTTAACGGGTTTTCGAGGTTGTTTTGCTTGCACACAAGTTTGAGACTTTGATAATTTCATATTTTGGAATTAAATGTAATCTAGACATTAGGGCAATACTATCAAAACCAATATGATAGAAATGAGAATGCCATATATTGGCCTCACTTTTATTCAAACCATTTGCAACATTCAGATTATAACAATACTCTAAAGTACTCATGTGGAACAAGCCTCCGCTCTCATAGCCTTTACCAACAAAGTTACCAAACTTAGATAATAAAACTTTATTTGACTCAAATACTAGTTTATAACCATCCTTGCACAGGAGAGAACCACTAACGAGGTTCTTATTTATTGTTGCGCATGCTGCACGTTCTTCAAGTGGACAATCTTCCCTAAAGTAAGCCTCAGATCTACCATGTCAACACCAAGAACAGAAGTATGCAACCTGTTCCCCATTAGGACGGAGGAAGCCCCAGTTGCCTGATAAAAAGAAAACAAGGAGATATCAGAACATACGTGAACATTAGCTCCAATATCAATCCACTAATCAGTGGATTGACATGCTGAAAAAACAATAGGTGAATTACCATACCCTCCTGTTGAGGCCTCGCTTATGATCACGTTGACAACCTTTTTCTTTGGCTGTTCAGCACCCTTGCTCTTGCGAAAATGACAGTCTTTCGCCATATGACCATTTTTACCACACACAAAGCAAGCGATATTCCTCATTTCCTTCTTCTCGTTTTTCTTCTTAAAACTAGTTGTCTTGTTTGGTTTAAAACCTTTGTTTTTCATGCCATATCTTTTCTCTATGACATTTGTATTGATTTGATTGCACTACTACAGAACAGGCAATAGTAGATGCCTCATCACAAATGGTTAAAATAGAACCATCTGTGTTGGGTCTGTCGGGATCTGGCATTTATCGTGCCAGCCTATCACAGACGGTTCGTCTTACAAACCGTCTGTGAAAGTCATTATCACAGACGGTTTGGGAATAGATCCGTCTTTGATAATTCATAGACTGTTCCAATCCAGCCAATCACAGACGGTTCTCATTAGGAACCGTCTGTGATAATCCAGCTAATCACAGACGGTTCTGATTAGGAATCGTCTGTGAATTATCACAGACAGTTCCTAATGAGAACCGTCTGTGATAATCAGTTATCACAAACGGTTCTCATTAAGAACCGTCTGTGATATCCTGGCATTATATAAATTTGCGCCCGACACATCCTCTGCCGCACTGCCGCTGCCTCTGCCGCACTGTCGCTGCCTCTGCCGCTCTGGAGCAACTCTGCCTCTGCCACAACCCTGCTGCTGCCTCTGTCACAACCCTGCCGCTGGCTCCACTTAGATCTGCTGCTCCTCCTCCATGCGCCACTTCCCTGCCCTAGCTCCTCCAACCTGCTGCCCCTCCCCTATTGCGCCAGCTTAGAGAGGAGAAGGTTGGACCCCTGCCCCTAGCACCTCCTCCACCCTGCTACCTCCTCCCCCATTGCGCCACCTGCACCTTGCTGTGCCTCCACCCCCATTGCGCCACCTTAGAGAGGAGAAGGAAAGGAGAGGAATCATATTTTCTTCGTGAGCTCCGAGAGTAACGATCTATTACCCTTTATATTTGCTATAAATTAATCGCTAATCAATTTAAGTATGTTTGGTAAATAGGAAGAGTACGTACTTGTGGTTTATTGATCTAACTTGACACTAATTTGTTACATGCGTAGCGTAGATGGACCGAAACTGGATGTATGGTGTGAACCGTGTGAATCAAGAGTACATTAATGGCGTGGTTACTTTTAGAAGAGCTGCCGAGCAGGATATGTTGAAGAAGGGCATAAATTTTATGTACTGTCCATGCATTGATTGCAGTAATCTGAAGATGTTTAACAACTCGGCGCAGATCGAAGCGCACTTGATTCGAAGGGGTTTCAAAAAGGGTATGCATGTTGGACCGATCCACGGTGAAGAGCGATTATACCGGAAGTTAATAATGACGACATTGCCGAGGAAGTCAACGATATGCCGGATGTGGACTGTGCTTTTGATGAGGATAGGTCGCACGATGATAATCTGGATCAGATGCTACGCGATGCAGAAGAGAACTACAGTGAGAGAGAGTTTTGTAAATTCGAGGGATTAAGGGAGGACTCGGTGAGACCTTTGTTCCTTGGCTGCAAGCCGGAATACACAAGGTTGTCAACCGTGATTGAACTGCTTAAATTGAAGGCAAGCAATGATTGGTCTGATAAGAGTTTCATGGCGTTGTTAGGTCTCCTAGCGGACATCCTTCCGGAGGGAAACGTGTTGCCCAGCACCACCTACCAAGCAAAGAAGGTTCTTTGTCCATTGGGAATGAAAGTAGAAAGAATACATGCATGTCCGAATGATTGTATCCTCTACCGTAAAGAGTATGTAGACATGCATGTATGTCCCATGTGCAAAGCATCCCGATACAAGCGTTAGAATACTGCTAAGGTGAAGCAGGACCTCCTGCTAAGATGTTGTGGTATCTGCCTGTGATCCCACGTTTGAAGCGTTTATTTGCGAACCCAAAGGAGGCAAGATTGGTGCGTTGGCACTCGGAGGAGTGTAAGAAAGATGGAAAGCTAAGACACCCTACTGATTCTGCCCAGTGGAGAAACTTTGATCGAAGCTTCGAAGAGTTTGGTGCAGAACCGAGGAACATAAGGTTAGGGTTGAGTATAGATGGAATGAATCCTTTCGATAACATGAGCAGCCGACATAGCACCTGGCCCGTGAATCTATGCATGTACAACCTTCCTCCTTGGCTGTGTATGAAGCGGAAGTACATTTTGATGTCACTACTTATCCAAGGGCCGAAGCAACTTGGGAATGATATTGATGTGTACCTTGCACCATTGCTGAAAAATCTTGTGACACTGTGGAACGAAGGGGTACAGGTATGGGATGCGTACAAACGAGAGAACTTCACTTTACGCGCCATGTTGTTCTGTACCATCAATGATTTTTCTGCCCTTGGTAACCTATCGGGCTTCAGTACAAAAGGAGCCAAAGTTTGTCCGCACTACTTAGATGCTACGGAGAGTGTATGGCTGAACAACTTACGCAAAACTGTGTATATGCGTCACCGTAGGTTCCTTCTCGGAGTCACCCATACCGCAAGATGAAGAAACAATTCAACAGAAATAAGGAGGACGGTTCAACTCGAAGGGCTTTTAGAGGGAAAGAGGTCTATGATATGGTTAAGGATATTGATGTTGTGCTTGGGAAGGGACGTAAATTAAGAACCCGTCAGAAGAACATCTGGAAGAAGCGGTCAAGTTTTTGGGACTTGCCTTATTAGGAGCACTTAGAAGTTCGCCACTGCATCGACGTTATGCATGTGGAGAAGAATGTATGTGATAGTTTGATTGGTCTCTTACTGAACATTAGTGGCAAAACAAAGGATGGTGTTAACGCACAGCATGACTTGGTCGATATGAACATAAAAACCGAGTTAGCACCGAAAGAGACTGATATTAAGAAACTTGTTTCTATGCAAGATTTGAAATTAATTGGTATGAAATCTCATGATTGTCATGTGCTGATGACACCAATGCTTCCTGTTACAATTAGGAGTATCTTGCCGAATAAGGTCCGAGTGGCAATCTTGAGGCTATGTTATTTCTTCAACTCAATTGCTCAGAAGATCATCGATCCCCAAGGACTAGATGCTCTGCAGGCCAAAGTGGTGACTACTCTATGTCATCTTGAGATGTATTTCCCTCCGTCATTTTTCGATATCATGGTCCATCTTATTGTTCACCTTGTGAAAGAGATAAAGATATACGGCCTTGTATTCCTACGTCATATGTACCTGTTCGAGAGGTACATGGGAATTCTCAAGTCCTATGTATGGAATCGATTTCGACCGGAGGGCGGCATCATCGAAGGTTATGCAACGGAAGAGGTCATTGAGTTCTGCGTCGACTACATGGCTCAGGTGGATCCGATAGGTGTGCCTTTATCTCGTCATGAGGGGAGACTGGATGGTATCGGGACCATCGGAAGGAAATCAATCACTCCCGATCTTGATACGTACTCTTAAGCCCATTTCACGGTCTTGCAACACATGACCCAAGTGTCCCCATACATCGACGAGCACAAAGACATGGTACGCCAATAGAATCCAGACCGGTCGGAGGTTTGGATCACGAGAGAGCACAACTGTCGGTTCAATGAATGGTTAAAGGTGCGAATCACTGGGAGGTCATCAAGTGATGATACGCTGCTATGGTTGGCACAAGGGCCACAATTTACAATTGTCACATGGCAAGGATACGACATAAATAGGTACACATTTTATACGGCAGCTCAGGATAGGAAGAGCACAGTCTTGAACAGCAGTGTCCGCATAGATGCATTCAGTACCGATGGGCTGAGGAGCTCCTACTATGGGCTAATAGAGGAGATATGGGAGCTCGACTACGTGCTTTTCAAGATCCCCCTATTTCGGTGCCGTTGGGTCCATCTCCCACAGGTGAAGGTCGACAAGTACGGCGTCACTACCGTGGACCTCGAACGTGTTGGATACAAAGACGAACCATTCGTACTGGCTAACCAAGTTGTTCAAGTCTTCTATGTAACCGACCCGGCAAACAAGAAGTGCCACGTAGTTCTTCATGAAAAAAGGAGGATTGTCAGAGTTGAGAATGTAGTGGACGAGGAAGAATACAATCAATTTGACGAGTTGCCTCTTTTCAGAGACGGCATCAGGCTCGAGGAAGAACCAAGTGAGGAAGCTAGCTATATGCGCGTCGATCATCATGAAGGGCTATATTTTAATTAAGAATTTACTCCATTGTAATTAATTTATTCCATAACATCATGTGTTGTGGACTTGTAATCTCTCATATTTTGATGTCAACGTGGAATTGTTATGTGTTAATGTGTTATGAACTTGTCATCTTTGATATTGATGTCAATGTGGACGTTCATTGTAATGTGGAGTATCAAAATTGGTTTCACTTGATTTGGATTTGAGTTGAATTAGATATGAATTTTTGAAGTCAAATGTGTTATGAGCTTGTCATCATACTTGTCACCAGGTTTTGTCAGGATATCACAGATTGTCACTAGGTTTTGTCAGGATATCATAGACGGTTCTATTATGGAATCGTCTGTGATAAGGAATCAAATAGAACCATCTGTGATATGAGTTTATCACAGACAGTTCTATTAAAGAACTGTCTGTGATACGTTGCATATCACAGACAGTTCCCTAATAGAACTGTCTGTGATATATCACAGACGGTTTCCTATTAGAACTGTCTGTGATATGGAACGTATCACAGACAGTTCTATTAGGGAACCGTTTGTGATTCCTTATCATAGATGGTTCTTTAATAAAACCGTTTGTGATAGCCTTTTTATAAGAAGGGAACCGCTAGGGTTTTGCACTTACTCGTCACTTCCTCTCCCGCGCCCCTTAGGCTCTCGTGCGCTCGTTCGCCTCCTCTAGGGCTCGCCCGTTCACTCCCCTTAATCCCTGGCCGACACTGCCGCCTACGACCTCCGTGCCGCCGCCCCCTCCAGCAGCCTCACTACTCCCACGCCCCTTGGGCTCTCGCGTGCTCGTTCGACGCCGCCGTCCTCCGACTCCAGCACGACGAGCAGCCGCTTCCCTCCTCCGACTCCAGCCCGACGAGCGGCCGCCTCCTGCTCCGACTCGGCCCGAGCGGCCGCCGCCTCTGCTCAAACTCGGCCCGACGGCCGCCTCCCTCCTCCGACACAGCCCATCGCCTCCTCTTCCACTACACATCGCGATCCTCCTCTCCGGCCTGTCACCAGCTCCCTCCTCGCGCCGGCTCTAGCGCCTCCTCTGGTACTCCCTCGCGCCTCCTCTGTTATACCACTCTACTCGCTCTATCCCGCTCCCTCCCTTGCTCTGTGATGGGTTCTGTTGATGCTCTGTGATGGACTTGGTTGATGCTCTGTGATGGATTTGGTTGAAGCAAATTGGTTAGCTGAGAATTGAGTGAATATCTAAAGTTGGAAATATTAGCATCTCTAAATATCTAAATATTATACTTGAGCTCTATTGTGCTAGTTGCTGTTGTCTTTCGATCATCTATCATTTTTGTTCTGTGATGAAGTTATTCATACACTGAAATTGATTATCATCTTGGACATTGTGGGTGTTTTGATGGTTAGGGTGAATTTGGTGGGCTTAATATTGCTCTGTGATTGGAATGGTCTAATTCTGAAATTGGTGGAATTACTAGTTCAATTTTGAGCTCTACAAGATTGCTTGCTGCTATCATACTAATCACCATAAGAAAGTTTTACTTGATTCTATTTTGTCTCTATGTCTTCATTTAAGGCTAGTCTTCTGTACATGAAGCATTAAACCTTTGCTTAGCATGTCCTTAGAGAAGCTGGTGGATTAAGGAATGTTAGGAGTGTTAGAATAGGAGCTAACTCGAGGCCTGAATTCAGCTAGCTAGCTCACTCCTTGGGTGTTCATCCTAAACGTTCAGGTGAAATACAGTCTACTTCGTCGATCCTGACACACTTGAGTGTACGTTTGCTTCATGCCAATCCTCCACATCATGAAGCAAATCGTACACTCTAGTGTATCGGGCTCGATGAAGTAGGCTCGGGCAAAGATGGGCTCGGGTTTCATACGCCATAACTCATTCATATACATGTGGTATATGTTTAGCATTTCAATCAATTTAAATGACTTGAATGATTTACATTTGATTATGTTAATTTGGTCCTCCCTCGTGCCTTGTTTGTTGATCTTCTCGGTGGTTTTGAGTACCATCGCCATTGTGAGTATTTCAACATATTGTGCACTGTCTCTTTGTATATATATATGTGTGTGTGTGTGTGTGTGTGTGTGATGTGCTAGTTGAAATATGTGATCTGTGATTGGTGGGTTCTTTGATCTGCTCGGTGATGAATTGTCATAGAAAATGAAATTGAATATGAATTGGTATATAGATTAAGTCTTGAGTTGTAGATTGTCCAGCTGATTCCTATAACTTTGAGCAATTTATTTCAACCTGTTATACCTGTTGTTCCTGTAGCTCTATCATTCAATTCTTCTTGCAGTTCTATATCTTTTCAGTGCCTTCTTTCTGTTATCTGTGTATTTAGTTGATCTCTACTCCTGTGGTCCAGCATAGGTTAAGTTGAGTAAATTTGCTTGAATCTGGTTGATTTGAATAGCAAGTTGTAAATTGAACTCAAGGCCTAATCTATAAATTGCCATATTCAATTGATGATTACATTGGACATAAGTGCTGTGATGGCCAAGGTTAAACCTTGTGCAACTAGCTTTCTAAGAGCAATAATCATACAATCAAATCTTACCTTTATGCTGATTTTAAGCGTACACTTATTGTGTTTCATAAGCATATTGTTCCTTTTAAATGACTTGATTGATTTTCTTAGTCTTATGACTATTGTGTCATTTAATTGGTTAGGGAACTATGCTCTATTCATAATTATCTATGTTGGAATTAATTATGCAATTTTGCTAATATGTTTAGCATTTCAATCAATTTAAATGACTTGAATGATTTACATTTGATTATGTTAATTTGGTCATTTAAATGTTGTTGGATTAATGCTTTATTGTTTCATATTTATGCATATGTAACTTATATAGATAGCAAGTAAGCGAGATGGCAGAGGCACCGTCTTCGCCGTCGTCATCAACGCTGTAGATGACAGAGGCGCCGTCTTCGCCGCCGTCACCGACACTGCCTAATCCATCGACAATAATGATACGGAAGCGAGATGACAGAGGAGAATCGAAAATGCCTGTTGGCCGATTGGTCAACATGGAGGTCAGTGACTTTGGGATCCCTCTGAGTCCCAAGAAATCAGCGGCGAGATTTAGGACCATCTGTGGGATACTTGCAAGGCAACGGGTCCCCATCACCACACCAAGGTGGAAGGATCTGATGAAAGAAGCGAGAGGCGCGCTGTGGACAGAACTTTCAAGCAAGTTCACTATCCTAGAAGCAGACATGGCACGCGTGGAACGGACGGCGATGCTCACGATTGATAAATCGTGGAGGACCTTCAAGAGCATTCTTGTCACGAAGTACGTGAACACGGGTCAGACGCCCTTTGCGAAGTATGGATTCTTGATGCAGGAAACATGGGACACCTTTGTGGCTATGAAGACGACGGCCGAATTTAAGGAGGAAAGTGCGGTGCACAAAGCTCTCCAGGACACAAAACACTCACCAAGCCAGACTCGGCACCGGCTAGTGCAGCGTAAATACAAGGAATGGGCGGCGGAGGAGGAGAACATAACCGGGCCATTTCACGATATCACGCACCAGCGTTCCCTAAAATTGGTTAAGCGAGGGCAAAAGTCTTGTCTTGAGGCGGGATCTTTTTCACAAACCCAGCAGACCAGGAAGTGTCCCAACGTATGGTAAATATGTCGAACTACCTAGTTGTTAATAAGTCCATAACTTCATAGTGTCTATAATAACATGATGACCTCTTGCAGCGTGAATTGACTGCCCAAACTTCCCAAGGCTCCTTCCAAGCGAGCAGGGAGAAGGATATACTATCTACGTACACAGGAAACAAGGAGCACCGGGTCGTCACGTGAGGCCTTGGGGTTAACGTATCTTGGAGTCATGGATTCGCAGACGACTCTCGCGCATAGGAGTAGGAAGAGATCCAAGGCGGCGCGAGGACCGGTTGAGTGCAGATGATTCTTGAAAAATTTGAAGGAAAGCTAGCGACATTGCGAGGATCAAATGAATCAACTCCTGAGCCAGTCGCAAGCCGCCCCTATTAATTTGGGAGCCCGTCCTGCTCGACATCAGAGTAGCGTCGCGTCCACACATAATTCTGAACATGACGACGTCCAATTACTGATAGACGACATCAAGGTAATGTACATCTATGGAATGCACCAAAGATAGACCTATAGGACGCCTTAGCTAATTGCGTATCATTTTGTAGGAGCCGACGCCCTGCAAGCTCCAAGTGAGGATAGTTGGGTCCATTTCTATTGAGGCTGGGCGGGGGATGGTGCATCCATACCAGGAAGGGCGGTCTGACCGCGGTGCCAATTGGCGCAGGTTACACCAGGGTGGAGGTGGACATGGTACATGACCATTTCATGGCCGTCCCGCTGGAGATTCACCCGAATGAAGAGATCAGAACACTAGGGGATGCCGTGCACACTTTTATCCAGTGGCCCAAGAAGGACATCGTCCTGGACCCAGCAGTGCCGCGATCTCAACACGACCATTCCTCTCCAACAGGACCCTCGATGACTCCACCTCATATTTCGCCTCAGAAGGCCACCTTATCGGTTCCCGTGGAGAAGACGTCGAAGGAACAAGAAAAGCGTGCCGCCGTATCGGGTCCCGAGTCATCTCACAGGAAGACGCTGCCAATCGTTAAGGCCAAATCAAAATCGATGAATGTTAAGGCGCTTCCCAAGTCCGGGAAATCTGGGATATCCAGGAACTACATCATCGGAAAACCGTTGTGTTCCGACATAATATTAATGCGAGCTGGATATGCTTGTCAAGCTTTGCATGCCTGGTACTTGGAGAAGACCCAAAAGAAGGGGTGCGATACTGGAATCACCGTCAGATACGAGCATGAGCATTTCTTCAACGGGTCGGGCAACTTCGTCATGGGCTTCAACGACTTATATGACCTATTCAACCTCGTTGGTCTCGACGCCTCGCTTCTACGATATTGGACACTGTAAGTGCATACAATCAAGTTCTACATTCATGTAATATCGATAAATATCACAACTGATTGCTTATGTATAGATACATAATGAAAAATGTCCAGGAATGGAAAGAACTGGTGGGTTTCCTCGACCCACAAGTGGTATCGTTGCAAACCATCGAAGCAGACCCGTCCTTCGTCGAGAAATACATAACGGCGGCATTGCTTCGTTAGAAGAACATGAAGTACATAGTGGTACCCTACAACGAGGGGTAAGTGTCACTACTTGCTCTACAAATTTTATTTGTACTTTATACGCAGCAGGAACTTAGGTTTAATGACTATAGCCACATACATGAGTAGGTACCACTTGATCCTTTTAGTCATTATATCAAAGAGGAACCATGTGATATACTTTGATTCCCTAATCCGCAGCAACCACATTTTCAGCATTCTAAGAGGAATACTCGAGAGGTATGCTCATTTCCTCCATACATAACTCTATTGTAGTCTTCATTCGTTTGAAATGCCCGAGGATAACTTTTTGGAATCATGTAGGTCGTTCATCGACTATGTTGCCAACAAAGGAATATACGATGGAAAGAGCACCGGACTAACACACAGGATGAAATTTCCGGTATGCGCTACAACACAATAATCCTATATCATACTTCATAATAACGCGTCTCGAACTGACTATACCTATATATGTAATTTTATTTTTGTAGTGCTGCCAGCAAAAAAATGATGAGTTATGTGCAATCTATGTTTGCTATCATATGCAGCTAATCATTAGAGCTAGGAAGAAGGATCCCGAGGTTTGTCAATCTCGAAATAATTATTTCCTAATTATAAATTTAATTATATATAGGTTACCACTTTACTCTTGCTAGCGACAGGCCATGACTATACAATTAGATGGACTCGTTGCGGATGAGATTAAGGACATTCGAGGGAAGCTCTGCGCCTTTATCATATCAGATATCGTTAAGGACACTGAAGAATTTCACTCTGTCGCCGACCCAGAGTTTCACCCCGCCGACACCTCTCAACCACCTGCAAACATTTGACTCAATTGTAACTATAGTGACAATACTTGAACAAATGCGATCTTTTGTAATTTATTTTGAGTAATAATTAGTTTGAGTTTGTCAACAATTGATTATCTATGATGTATGTTTTTCTGCATGCTTGTTTTCAGAGGGCATGGCTAGCAATTCCTGAGGCTACCCAAAAATCAGCAAAAATGTAGTTAGGATAATGAACTATCACATACGGTTTTTGCGTTAAAACCGTCTGTGAAGGCATAGTATCACAGACGGTTCTCTCTATCGAACCGTCTGTGATATTCTGCGTATCACAGACGGTTCGTGGACAAAACCGTCTGTGATATTTGCGTAACACAGATGATTCCTAGAGAGAACCGTCTGTGATACTATGCCTTCACAGACGGTTTTAACGCAAAAACCGTCTGTGATAGTCCGTATCATAGATGATTTGGAACCGTCTGTGATAACCGCCCGTTATCACAGACGAAGAAATACAGACGGTTCGGAAATCGTCTGTGATGACGGTTCTGAACCGTCTGTGATGGGCTGATCCGTAGTAGTGTTGTTCTGACTGGTCGTGCTTGGTGCATCTTTTGCTCTTGCCTTTTCTTCCACATCAAGGGCAACAATGAGATCCTCAATAGATATCTCTTCCCTCTTGTGCTTTAAGGCAGTGGCAAAATCCTCCAATGAAGTAGGAAGTTTGGCAACAATACCCACAACCACAAACTTAGGAGGCAAAACACAACCTAAGTGTGCAATCTCTTCGACCAGTAGCTGAAGCTCATGAGCCTATGCAACTATCGACTTAGCATCGTCCATGCTGTATTTGAAGAACTGCTCGCACATGTAGAGCCAACGACCAGCCTCTGCTAGTCGGCCAGTATGGTTAGTATGCATTCACGGGCCATGTTATTATTTGTGTCGAATTGCATGGTCTGTTCAATCGTAAATAGATACTGTGGAGGGATCACACACCACAGCCCCAAAGACATGAGCCAAAATTTGACCCTTGTCTGCCATCTACGACAGTTCTGACCAGAAAACTTCTTAGGTTTTATTGCATCAAAAGCACCAGCCATTGCTGAATCACAAAAGTATCCACAATAAGGTTTCTGGATTGTTGGAAATGTGGACAACATTTTAATTTCAGATTTTATTATGAGGCAAAGATCACTTAAAACTAGAGATGCATAAAATGATACTGACAGTAGGCAACTCATTGCACTTCTAAACATACTCAATAACAGGTTTATAACAGAATATACTGTACGACCAACTTACAGTCAGGCTCGATGAAGAACAAGAAGCAACATAGACTCAAAGCAGTGGTCAAAGCAGTGCAGATCGCAGATGACGCAGCGCAACAAGCGGTCGCGTAGATGCACTGCCCAGAAACCTTATTGCCGCTCCGTGCAGGTGAACTCTGCGACAATGGTTCGGGGATATCGGTGGGGCGGCCACAACACATTGCCCGCGTCGTAGGCCTTTTGATACGGGGGATGCCCAATCTTCACGACGTAGCATCGATGATAACTTTGAATCCGTGCAACCTGATGAACCGATGGTGCCAACCTCTATTCAAACAGCAACCTACGACAAAAGAATTCGCTCAACCACACGCTCGTGATCCCATCTACCGACCACACAAAGTAGACATGTCGCTGCTCCTGCAAAACACAAGGATTCACAAGAACAACGGAATAGCACAACATATTGGAACTCCCAATTCTAGTAGGGGCAATATTGCTCAAACCCTATGTGAGACCCCGATTTATTAGGCTCATAATACTTAGTCATCCAATTGACCCTAGTATTATCAACTAAATAAACCGTGCCTCGAGATATATGTACTTCCTGAATCACGTTACACACAACTCATTACAAAAGATTGCATCAATTCCATTCCAACACATAGAATAGAACAAGCAACAAACCAGAAGTTAATATACATAAAGGATAGTTATTACAAAAGAGAGGCCGACCGGCCAAATAACAACAAGACTACTAAGATAACAGCGGAAGCAAAAGTGCCATAGAGATGGCCCAAAACAAGAAACCAACGGTGCCTTCACCCACAAGGCAATCGACGGACCGCCAAGCTAGTCGCTTTCCCAACCACCGACAACTCACAAAAGTAAAGCCCTTTGGGCTCTACCTCCTCTGCAACAAAGTTATTAAGCAAAGCAAATGAGTACAAAATGTACTCGCAAGGCGGCGACGTAGTATAACGAACTATAGTTTAACTACATGCAAGCTTTATTTAAGTGGATGAGGCTTTGGACTCATTTTTAGCATAAAGCAAGTTTTCATTTGCAATAATATAATAGATTGAAAGCAATTTGGCAAAGCATTTTTAATTGTTGAAGTAACAACGAGATAATAACATAATAACAACACATGAACAACACAGGAAGTGACTAACCCAATAGTCACCACAACAATAGCATGAATTACCCATTCATACCACCCATGTCAAATTTTAATAAAAGGTTGTAGTCTAGTTCTCACGGGGCGTATCCGAGCGTGTCCATAACCTAGGACGAGGCTATTCGAATAGTTTTAATCCTGCAGGGGTGTACCAATGTACCCACACGTCAGACCGCCTTTTAGCCACATGATTTAGCACACTTTCTTTGGTATCTTGTACGGCTAAGTCCTCTGAGACATTTCCAATGGATGATGCTAATTACGAGCACGCAACCCACGGGGACAAAGACACATTAGACAGCCCTAACCGGTCTCGCTAATGCTCCCTCCCAACACCACACACACACATTTTATTTAAACATACCCACCGACCAGCTCATAATTAACACCTCCCAAAGTACTTAGTCAAGAGGGTCCCATATCCCCTCGTGTGGTTAGCATAAAATTGCTCGAGCGGTGGCGCAAGTAACTCGGTCCTTATTGACTCGGGCATACTACCACATTCCAAAAACCACACCATCCATCCAATATGCCCAAGTCCAAATCAACTTTTATTTTCAGATTTTGACTTTACAAAATATCAAAGAACAAGTGCTGGACATAAAGGAGTAATAATTAGATTTGTGTGATCAAGACCATCGACTAAATCGATGATCGCCCATTACTACCGATAACTAAGCATGTCTAAGCAGTTTATTCGAAAACTACTAAGTGATAAGAGCTCATCCAACGAGCTCAAACCACAGCAAATAACCTAGGCTCATGGTAGTAGAGGATAAACAATTCCTACAGATTATGCAACTATCGGCTTGCTAGCGACATTTCAACACAAAGTAGCATGCATACATACAAGTAAAACAATATATTAACCTTTAAAGTAATGGGACGATAGAGGGGATATGATCAAACTGCTTGCCTTGCTGTTGCTGGTCAAATTGTTGCTGAGGATCGCTCACAGGATCAACACACTCGTCAACACCTAATCGAAAAGAGCGAAAAGAATCGATAAGAACGATTTAAAACGACAAAGACAGCACAGCAAACGAACTCCAAATACTCTGAAATTTCTACAGCAGCAAGAGGATGATTTTTAGGGAATTTAGCAATAAGAACCAATTGATTTGGATTCTCAATGCAAAAGTTATGAGCAAAACAAATCTGCTCAGCCCTAAAAATACCAAACTGCCACTATTCACTAATTTAATTATTAGGCAACATTTTCTAGGAGGGTGGTGATACTGAGATTTTTACAGTAAAACCAGCACCTCATGAGATGAATAACACAATTGAGTTCACCTCATTTGGAGCTATTATGCATTTTCTATAACTTTTCAAAAACAAGAACTTGAACAAAATTATAATGCACAAGAATTCTTTTTGACAATAGCAACAAGCTCAAAACTAATTTTCACAGTAAGTTCATCAATAGAGGAACCCAACAAAGTTGGATTCACTCAAAAATAATCTACAGAGCATTAGTTATGTATTTTACAAGTTAAACACTACATTTAAAGTTAGTTTTAAAACCTATTTGCAAAACCATGTTCTAGAGCTGAACTGGGCTCATAACCATTTTTAGATTGGAGCCCAGGTCAAACCAGAGCTAATAAAATTTGAATCACCCTATTTGGATTTAAATTGACTTAGTTATGCAATTTTTAAAGTTCATACCTTTTTCAGTTTATAATTAAGACCTCACAGGAGGTCCTAAGGACTAGAACGAACTGGGAGGACATGAGCCATAGATTTTGAATCTAACGGCTCAAGACCTCCCAGGCGATAATGCATACACGTGCTCGCGAGATCTAGAGGACATGGGCCGTGGATCTTGGATCCCACGGTCCTTGTCCTCCCAATGAAGCGCCAAGACGCGTCCATGGCGAGATAGAGGTCGTGGCCGTTGATCTTGGATCCAACGGCTATGACCTCAAGATCTCGCGCGCTCGCGCTAGCGCTGCTGGACCTTATGCGCGCGATCGGAGAGGAGGTCGTGACCGTTGATCTTGCGAGATGGACGGCCCACGACCTCGCACCTCACGCACGCGCGCGCGGGCGAGTTAATGCGCGGGACAACGAGGAGGTCCGCGCGCGAGGTCTTAAATGCGCGCAAAGAGACAGGATTAAGGGCAGTAATGGCGAACCCAATGATTAATGAGGTTGGCCAATAATAAGCGCATTTAAGAGGGAGGATCTTTGTCTTAACGGCACGCGCTGGACGTCCCGTTCCGACAAAAACCACAACGCAAAGATGGGGGCAATGCCGGCGATGCAGACCTCGCCGGCGACCACCAACAGTACCTGTGGTGCGCAATAGTGTGGCGCACACCATGGACCTCCTCTCAACGGCGGCGACGGCCTTGAACGCCGGCGAGCCGGAGAGGACAAAAATGACCAGCACGGCCAAAAGACAATAGCGAGGTATTGAGCTCCGCAGCGACATTCAAGCGGGTGCCAGCATCTAAGGACTATCAGGAACGTTACCTGGAGGTCCAGAGGATGCTGAGGAGGTCGAGGAGGGGAGGACCGGAGTTGGAGAAGATGGGGTTGCTCCACGGCCAAAGCTCCAGCTCCAGGCTCCACTTTGTCCACCTCTGAAAATGCCCAAACTAATCAAGTTAGGACTTGGTCCCAGAGGGAATGGCACAAATGGAAGCAATGAGAGGGAGAAGAAATCTCCAGGAACCCTTATGCCACCGAGGAGCTCCAAGCTCCAATAATGGCGGCCAAAAGGGGAGGTCAGTGGAGGAGAAAGCTTAGAAGACACAGGTGCAAGCTAGAGCTTGGAAGTGTGCCAAAGAAGCTAAGGGAGGAACCCAATGGGGGTTTTATAATTGGGAGAAGCAGGGCACATGAGCTAGGGGTAAGCTCACGGTGAGCTTAGCCCATGGCTCAGTCCATGGCTTGGACAAGACGTGGGGTTGACATGGTGACAGGCCTGCGCAGACTGGAGAGGCGGAAGGCTGACCAGCATTTAATGCGGGTCAGCAAAGAGTCGTTGAAGGTACACAAGTGACAGGCACACCCTTCTCTCCCTGCCCAGGAGCACGCATGCGTGACCGAGGAAGGAGAAGAACAGGGGAGATCATTTTGATCGTTGGATAAGACTTCGGGGAGGTCCTAACCATCGGATGTGATTTTAGAACCGTTATGTTATAAGTGACTGGGAGGAAGTCCCAGCCACACGATCTTGGACGGGGAGGTCGTGGCCCTCCGATTTCCTTAACGCGGATGCGCAAAGGAAAGGGAACAAGAGGTCCAAGGCGTTGGATCTAAATCCAACGGTGCGGACCTCCTGGGGGACTTAACGTTTGGGCACGCTACAGCCCAAGATGTGGAGGTCATGGCCTTTGGATTTAAATCCAAGGGCACACAACAGATGGGGAGGACTTAGATGCTGCGCAACGCACAAGAGAGGTCATGGCTTTTAGATTTAGATCTAAGGGCTACGACCTCATGTCTTGCCGGGAGATCTGATCTTCATGAGGAGGAGGTCGTGACCGTGGATCTTAATCCAACGGTGCACAACATGAGATGGGGAGGTCCTGGGCTGCGATGATTTGCAGCGGAGGTCGTGGCCTTTGGATTTAAATCCAACGGCTACGACCTCAACAAGGTGGAAGATCTGAAGGTTTTGACAGTGAGGGGAGGTCATGGCCATGGATCTTTGATCCAAGGGCTGTGACCTCATGTAGGTGGGAGGACCTCACTGTGAATGTTTGAGGAGGAGGTCGTGGCCTTTGGATTGAATCCAACGGCTACGACCTCAACAAGGTGCAAAGGGAGGTCTTTGAGGTTAAAAACACAGGGGAGGTCATGGCCATGGATTTTTGATCCAAGGGCTGTGACCTCATGTAGGTGGGCAGGTCCTTGCGGTGTTGACCGTGGAGGAGGTCGAGGCGGTTGGATGTAAATCCAACGGCTGCGACCTCATCAAGGCGGGAAGGGAGGTCTGATGGGTTGCGAACGAGGTTGGGTTGGACCAGCTTTGCAAAGCGGCTAGCCCAAGGAACAGTGCACCAATTTAAATTTAGTTTTTAACAGCTGAGACTTTGCAGAATTGTTTGGGATAGCAATTCAACTCCAAAATTTATGAAATTTTAACAGGAGCTTGCTGACATCATGATTAACCTTACATAAAATTTCCAAAGGTTATTATGCAATGCATTTTTCTCAGGAAATTCATGAAGGCAATTCAAGAATTTGTTTTACCCCCAAAATTATCAAACAAGTTTTAAAACTCATGATATTTTTCAGAGGGGTCCCACAACATTTCTAGGACCAAGGACGAATATTTCCAAATGTTTGGCACAAGATTTGTGACAAATGGGAAATGAGTTTATCTTTTGGTCACAAGAGCTTATGTTTTTGGATTACACAACTCTTGGACAAGAATCTCATGAGAGTTTAGGGGTTTTCAAGATGTGAGAAAAAGTTTTAATTTCTACACATTTAATTATATTTGAACAAACCCTGCTTAGGTATTTGGGATGTTACACCCTAGAATCAAGAATATATTGATAATCTAAAAATATGTCGTTCCTTTTACATGGTCATCGGCCATAGCTTTTTATAGTGCAGCTCCCAGGCCCAAGTCGGACTCTAACCCAAGTCCTTTTGTAAGTATGTGGCTTTGTTTCCTTGTCTTCACGTGTCTTGACTTGGTCCAACGAGGAAACACGTGCATGCTGATTTAACTCCTTTTGTAAGTTCACGTGTCTTGACTTGGTCCAACAAGGAAGCACATGCATGCTCATTGATTGGTCATGGCTGGTCACGGCAGCTGTCGGGACCCGACCCGAGAGGACCCGGAGGGGTCTCCCAGGACCACCCAGGAGGTCCAATCGAACCACTCGGAGGTCTGGGAAGGTCCTCCAAGACCTCCCAAGAGGTCCCCCAGGACCTGCTAGAGGGCATCTAGAACCACCCAGGAGGACTCGAAGGTCCACCCGGAGGTCCTAGTCTCTGTGCACAATGAGCTAGTGCCAAGATCAGATCGCTAGCTTGCACAGACTCAACATCGGTGTCATCACATCCATACAACAAAACTTAAGATGAAATAGACAAATTAATATATAGATAGGCAAAAGACCTTATGGTCAAGCTTGTTTACAGGGGTGCCACGCAGGGCAAACAACAAAATGAATACTTGTAGCGGAAACAAAATACAGCACGGAGCCACTCAGCGAGCCACATGCTATCGAGTGGAGGACGTCCCCTAGTCCACGAAGTCTTCCACGAACTCCTCCTCATAGTGCTCGGAGCACGTAGGGAGGTCTTCGGCTGTTGATTAACCAGAGGGCACAAGCTGTAACACCCTGGTTTTCGAAGTCTTTTTGAATTTTCAAAATAAAAAGAATCATTTGGTTTTGATGAGAATTCAAAGTTTAACTTGAGATTTTAAAAAGAGCTTTAACATGACTAAATCAAACTTCAATTAAATCAGTTTGGCTTCTGTTCGAGTTTGTTGGAGTTCTTCCTTTTCTTTGTTAGCTCCGTGCTCTCCTTCGGCCCCGTTCTCTCTTCCTTATTTTGACCACCTCCCTTTGTCTAGATCTGTGGGTCCAGACCTCTGTCAGACCTCTTTGTTGGTTTGGATCTTTTCAGATCTCTTTGTTGGTTTGAATCTCTTTTTCCGGGTTCAGACCTCCTTTTGGATCTAAACCACCTTCTCTGTTTAGACCTCCTTGTGGTCTACACCTCCTTCTCCATTTGAATCTTCCCGTGGCTTTGACCTCCCCTTTGGGTCACGACCACCCTCGAGGTGTTCCAAGCTCGGGTTTGTGTTTCAAACATCCTTGAACTTCGAAATTCAATTCGGGTTGAATACCCCCTTCGTTTGGACCTCCTCGTGTTCATTTGGATCTCCTTGCGCCCATCTGAACCTCCTTTGGACTTCCCTCATATTCGCCCGGTTTCTGCTCCTCCGTGCCTCTTCCTCACTGTTGCTCCCCTCCTTTGCTTCCATCTTGACCGTTGAGACCTCCCATGTGTTGGTCTTGACCGTCGAGATCTCCTTTGCTTCCATCTTGACCGTTGAGATCTCCCATGTGTTGGTCTTGATCGTCGAGATCTCCTTTGCTTCCATCTTGACCGTTGAGACCTCCCATGTGTTGGTCTTGACCGTCGAGATCCCCTTTGCTTCCATCTTGACTGTTGAGACCTCCCCCGCGGTGGTCTTGATCGTTGAGACCTCCTTTTTTCCTCGTTGGTCACGATCTCCCCTTGGTTGACCACCTATTCCGAGTGCTGACTGGCCCCACCCGTCAGCCTCGCTCACCTCCTTTTTCCCTTTTAGCGCGGCACTGATTTCGCTGAAGTCCCCGGGGACGCACTCGCCGGAGTCTTCGGGCATTAAATGTGTTGCATTACATTAAATGCTACCTCACCATTTTGTTCCCTCCCCGCTTGTTTCGCTGTATCCCCGGTCAGCTGTTTGCGCACGTTTGAGCATACCTTGCCCTGTTGCTCACCTACCTTGTACTCGCGTGTGCCCTTGGAACTCTCAGTAGATCTGGCTATATAAGTTGGAGTAGCTCTCTATCTTTACTCTTTTTCCTCATTTCGGCTCTCAGGCTCCTCCGACCAGTTCTTGGACCTCCTCCAAACCGTCGAAGCCTCTCTGTTGGTTTTGTTTCGGTGTTTCGTTGGAGTTCGTTTGGTTCTTGCTTGAGCTTTATTTGAGTTGCTCTATTTTCTCCCGTGTAGATTGCGAAGGCCCTGAAGAGCCTGAGTTCTTTGAGGAAGAAGAAGACACTCAAGCCTTCGAGCAAGACAAGTTACACCCTTTACCATGTTGCACCCATTATTTCAAATTATCTATGTGTTGTTCCAAGTATTACTGCATGCATATTTCAATACAAGTATTTCAATCCCTATTTTAACCTTGTAGTTACTCCTAATTCCGTTGTACAACCAATCTTGATTACTGAATTGATCACCCCTTGTCACCATAGTAAAAGCTAGCTGGTACACTAGTATGAACTAGCATGTCTTGCAAAATTTGATGCTTAGTCATGCTTAGACCAAAATCTTGGTTTGGGAGTTTTACTGCCAAATGACCAATGTTGTCTAAAATGTTTTAATCCATGACATTGGGTGGTCATGGTAATTTATAAATGCTTTGAAAAGAAAAGATAAAGGAAAATGGATTTATACTTGGGCGAATTGGTTGTTCGGATGGGTGCATGTTCATGCACGGGATCGTCCATTTCTATGGACGAGGCCCAGGGTTCAGTGGAAGTCATCCAGGTCGGTTAAGGACCGGTCTTCGAGTGTATTTTGCCATGCCACACCGTGCAACCACATGTCCTGGTTGGGCAGGACCTGGCTAATTAATTTGCAAAGTTCCATCGCGGTTGATCCTATTGATGCAGTGGGTTGTCTTGAAAGACTTGTCGTTTTTATGACTTATGTTAGTCCTACCTGGCGCAAGAGGGGGCCTCGATCTCTACGGGTTTCTATCCGTAGGGTGGGCGAAACCTTAGCGGGGATGGACTGTGGTGGAATAATGCATTGTAAAGGCCTTGTCATGAGCTCTAGACTACTTACCTTCGGCAGTGAGTGGTGGTATCGACGGATGCCAAGCAAACTAGAGAAATCATGTCGTGTGGGTAAAGTTGTACACCTCTACAGAGCGTCAAACTATTCGAATAGCCGTGTTTGTGGTCAAGGACATGCTGGCAAAGCTGCTCCAAGTTAGATGTTGGTTTTGGTTTCTAAATGGCTTTGTTAAACTGGTTTTGGATTTCTATCCAAATGGGTTTTGGGGCGGGGAGCCTTATGACAGGAGGGTATCCTTCACCACTTGTGATGAATGTTATCCCAACTGAAAACTGAGATTTAGAAAATGAATTTTAATTATGGTTATCTACCTTGAAACTTAGTACTTGTATTTGAAACAAACTTGGCTTTATGCAAATCAACCATATTATGCATTCCTTTGACATATCCATTTATGTATGTCATTCTATTATTTGACGGGTGTAACTTGTGAGCACGGTTGTCGTGCTCATTCTTGCTTGATTTGATAATTGAGTAGGAGAGGACTTCTCTGATGAAGATGAGGACCAGATCAATTAGGCAGCGCCCTCCAGCCGTTTGGCTGTGGTGTAACGGGTGGACCTATTACTTTGTTTCCGTTGTGTATTTTGCTTTCCTGGCTTGTAAGCCACCCTTGTAATCAACTCTTTTGCTGTAAATAAAGTTTCCGAACACCCTTGTGCGGGTAGTAGCACTTGGGGACGTCTGGGGTCCTAAGACCTCCTCGGGTCGGAACACCAGACCTCGAGGTGGTCCTGCTGGACCCCCGGGTGGTCCTGGAGGTCCTCTCGAGCAATCTTGCGGGACTTCCTGGGAGGTCCTAGTGGACTTTCCTGGAGGTCTTGGAGGACCTCTCGGGTGCCCCAGGTCGGGTCGTTACACAAGCCATGAGTACTTTGAATGTACTTAGCAAGTCATAGGAAAATGAATGTAGTAACATTTATGCAAGGCTTGCCAAGTAAACAACTGTATAGTTAGTTTGCATAAAGCAGCATTTAACAGGAATACAATAAGTAGATTGCAAAGCACAAGTTGAAAAGATAATACATAAGTAAACAAGTTCTTTGAAAACATCCCACGACCACCTTGGTCATGAGCCAAACCACACGGATCCAACCACAACTTTTTAGAAAGATCTACCCCTTGCGTGAAAGAATCGGGCATGTCCACAACCGAGGACGCGGCTATTCAAATTGGTTTTACACTCTGCAGAGGTTGTGTACTTTACCCACAAGACACGAAGTCCTCTAGTTGGTTGGGCACCCATCGATGCCCCTGCTCACTTCCTTTGGTAAGCAGTCTAGAGCTCGTGACAAGGCCTTTACAAAGGTCAGTCCAGACTTGGTTCTGCCCACTGAGGATTCACTTTTCAAGGCCCCCTCTTGCGCCATTTCGACCACCACGACAGAACCGCATCAGGACCTCACTAATTAGTTGGCCAGGACCACCCCATTTTGGATTTGTGGTTGCATGGTAATGACCCAGATCGATGGTGTACAAGGTTAAGTCCTTAGTTGGCTGCTCAGGCGAGTCTGACCACAAACCTAGTGTGATCAAGGCACCTACTACTCACTCCCTGACTACTCGCCCGAGCATAAAATATTTTTGGTTCACCCGGCCAAATGACCACCCTGGTCCTAGCACAAAAATTTTAACAACAGTGGCATTGCCACAAGTCCATAGCTCATTAGTCAAGTTCAACATTCTTTAAGTCATGAGATTGCGAGACCAAACGTCTACTAGAGCATGGTTAAGCAATAAAGTGCACCCATGTTGGTAATCAAAGACATATCCAACTAAGATAACCCATCCTACGGATATCCAAGGGTACATATCAACATGTTGCATTCAACCAAACCAATGAGTCATAAGGCAAGTGGGTGTTGTATCTATTCCCAAAACCATTTTTATAAAACTAGCCTGGGTGACAAATGGAGGCCGGTGTTCCCTGGTGCTTTATATAGGCATGGGGAGGTCCGAGAGGAGGACGGTGCATTTAATGCACATGACGGGGGTAGGTAAAGGAATGAAATGAGCGGGTAAAGAGGTGACAAAAGAGGAAAAGACAAGGTATGGTGGAAGTGACTACATTTAATGCGACATTACCACATTAAATGCAAGAAGACTTCCCGTGGTACTAAGACCTGAGAGGGCGATCCCACAAAAGAGGTGGTCGTGACCAAGGGAAGGTCGTGACTACAAGGGTGGTCTTCACAAAAAGACCAAAAGGGGGGAAATCCACACCCGCGAGGGGAGGTCGTGACCCAAGAGGGTGGTCTTTGCACGAAGACCGAGGAGGCGGTCTTTACAAAAAGACCGAGGAGGGTGGTCTTTGCAAAAAGACCACAGAGAGGTCGCGGGCATGAAGGGAGGTCGCGGCAAAATGACAAAAAGGGGAGGTCGCGCCCTCAGAGAGAGGTCGCGGCAAAACGACAAAAGGGGAGGTCGCGCCCTCAAAGAGAGATCGCGGCAAAACGACAAAAGGGGAGGTCGCGCCCTCAGAGAGAGGTCGCGGCAAAACGACAAAGAGAGGAGGTCACGGCCTCAGAGGGAGGTCATGACCCAAAAGGGTGGTCTTTGCAAAAAGACCGAAGAGGGTGGTCTTTGCAAAAAGATGGAAGGACGGGGAGGTTCGATACAGCCCGAAGCGCGCGCCCGAACTCAACTTGATCTGATCGTCCGACCTTAATCGGGTGGCCCAAACCAGAGGTGATGTCCGGGCTACTTGAACAGCACAAATCATCGGCCGTCCAAGCACGATCGGACGGCTTGAACTGAGCGCGCCCATGCGAAGAGAGATAAAAGGGATAGATGACGGGGAGGTCTAGACTGGGGAGGCCTGGACCCTCGAATCCAACGAAGGGAGGTCGGGACCCTTAGATCCAAACGAGGGGAGGTCTGGACCCTTAGATCCACACGAGGGGAGGTCTGGACCCTTAGATCCAAACGAAGGGTGGTCAAGGCGGCCAAGATGGAACACAAAGGAGATCTCGATGGTCAAGACAAACACAGGGGAGGTCTCGACGGTCAAGATGGAACCAAAGGAGATCTCGACGGTCAAGACAAACAGAAGGGAGGTCTCGACGGTCAAGATGGATCCAAAGGAGGTCCTGGAAGGAGGAATTCAACCCGAGTGAAGGATTTCGGAAATCAAGGATGTTTGAAACACAAACCTGAGCTGGGAGCACCTCGGGGGGGGGGGTGGTCGTGACACAAGGGAAGGTCAGAACTGAAGGAAGGTTCAAACAGAAAAAGAGGTCTAAACCACGAGGAGGTCTAAACAGAGAAGGAGGTCTAGACCAGGGGGAGGTCTAAATAGAGAAGGAGGTCTAGACCAGGAGGAGGTCTAAATAGAGAAGGAGGTCTAGACCAGGAGGAGGTCCAAACAGGGAAAAGGTCTGAAGAGGTCATGGGAGGACCATAGATGTCTGATCGAACAGAGAGAGAGAGAGAGAAAGAGAGAGAGAGAGAGAGGAGAGCAAGACCAGAACTCGAACAACTCCAAATAAACCAAACTTCTTCTGCATTAGTTGAAGTTCGATTAAGTCAGGTTAAAACTCCAAATTTTTTTTTCCAAAATCTTCATATTAAGCTTGGGAAGTTCAACAAAACCGAATGGTTATTATTATTATTATTATTTGAAAACTTTCAAGAACTCCAGAAAATTGGGATGTTATAGACCTACTCCCCTTAAAGGGAATCCTGACCCCGAGATTTAGGCTGGGTAAGGAATAGGTGCGGGAACTCGGCCTTCAAGTCCTCCTCGCGCTCCCAACTGGCTCCTTCTTCAGTGTGGTTGCTCCACTGGACCTTGTAGAACCGGATGGCCTTGCTTCTTGTCACGCGCTCGGACACTTCCAAGATCTTGACAGTTTGCTCCTTGTAAGAGAGGTCTTCCTGGAGGTCGACTGCTTCCAGGGGCATTTGCTTTTCTAGCACACGCAAGTACTTCCTCAACTGGGACACATGGAAGACATCATGCACTCCAGACAACTGCGGTGGCAGCTCCAACTTGTAGGCCACTTCACCTTTCCGGGCAAGAACTGGAAACGAACCAATGAACCTTGGTGTGAGCTTCCCACTGATCCTGAAATGGTGTATTCCCTTGAGAGGTGATACCTTAAGATACACATGATCTCCCGGGGCAAAGGCTAGATCTCGACGACGGTTGTCTGCATAGCTCTTCTGCCTATTTTGGGCCGTTTTCAGCTTTTCTCTGATGGACTTGACTTGATCTTCGGCTTCCTTCAAGAGGTTAGGTCCGAGCACTTGGCCTTCTCCTAACTCTATCTAATACAATGGGGTCCTACACTTCCTTCTGTAGAGGACATCGAATGGGGACATCTGTAAGCTTGACTGATAGCTGTTGTTGTAGGAAAACTCTGCATAAGGTAACATTCGGTCCCAACTGTTCTGATTCTCTAGAGCATAGGCTCTCAACATATCTTCTAAAATCTGGTTTACCCTTTCGGTTTGACCATCAGTCTTAGGATGGTAGGCTGTGCTGAAGTTCAAGTTGGTGCCCAAAGCTTCATGTAGCTTTTGCCAAAATCTTGAAGTAAACTGAGATCCTCGATCCGACACAATCTTCTTAGGTACTCCATGCTGACAAACAATCCTTGCCACGTATATTTCTGCTAGCCTATCTCTAGAGTTAGTGGTCTTAACTGGAATGAAGTGGGCAACTTTGGTAAGACGATCCACAACTACCCAAACAGAATCATAACCAGCTTGGGTCCTGGGCAGACCAGTGATGAAGTCCATACCAATCTCTTCCCACTTCCATCCTGGTATGCTCAAAGGTTGCAAGAGTCCAGGAGGTCTTTGATGCTCAGCTTTAACTCGCTGGCAGACATCACACCATGCCACATACTCAGTGATCTCACGCTTCATGCTAGGCCACCAATAGAATTCCTTGAGGTCTTGATACATCTTCGTGCTTCCGGGGTGGATGGAGTACAAGGCTTCATGAGCTTCCTTGAGTATCAACTGCTTGAGCTCTCTCTGATCTGATACACAAATGCGCTTGTCGAACCAAACAGTCCCTTGCTCATCTTCTGAAAACTCCAAGCACTTCCCCTTTTTCATGTTGCTTTTGATCTCCTGGATGTCCACATCTTCGGTTTGAGCCTTCTTGATCTGGCCTTAAAGAGTGGGTTGGACTTCTAGAGCAGCCAAAAAGCCTTCTTCCACTAACTCAAGCTTGAGCTTCTGGAATTCTTCATGAAGTGCCAACTGACTTTCCTTGATCATCAAAGTGCTGCAGTAGACCTTCCTACTTAATGCATCAGCTACCACATTGGCCTTGCCCGGGTGATAGTGGATTCCGACATTATAATCCTTGATCAATTCCAACCATCTTCTTTGCCTCATGTTGAGATCGGCTTGGGTGAAAATGTACTTCAAGCTCTTATGGTTACTGTACACTTTACAGTGATTACCAATAAGATAATGACGCCATATATTCAAGGCATGCACTACGGCAGCTAACTCTAGATCATGTGTGGGGTAGTTGACTTCATGAGGTCTTAGCTGACAAGAAGAATAAGCCACTACCTTCCTCTCTTGCATCAGAACACATCCAAGTCCTTGTCAAGATGCATCACAATATATCTCAAAGTCCTTCCGGACATCTGGTAAGATCAGCACTGGGGCAGTGGTCAAGCACTTCTTCAATTCTTGGAAGCTCTGTTCACATTCGGGCGTCCAAGCAAACTTCTTCTCCTTCTTTAATAGCTGGGTAAGAGGTCTTGCTATCTTGGAGAAGTCTTCAATGAACCAACGGTAGTAACTTGCCATGCCAAGAAAACTCCTGACTTGAGGCACTGACCTGGGTGGTTTTCAATTGAGCACATCTTGAACCTTGCTGGGGTTGACGGCAACTCCTTTCTCTGACACAACATGGCCCAGGAAGGTGACTTCCTTCATCCAAAATTCACACTTTTTAAACTTTGTATAGAGTTGATGATCTCTGAGCTTGCTCAAGGCTAAGTGGAGGTGCTCTTCTTCGCTCTTAGAGTACACTAGGATGTCATCAATAAAGACAATGACAAACTTGTCCAGATATTCCATGAACACCTTATTTATCAAGTTCATAAAGTAGGTAGAGGCATTGGTTAAACCAAAAGACATGACTGTGCACTCAAACAGACCATATCGGGTTGAGAAGGCTGTCTTGGGTATGTCCTCCTAGCGAATCTTCAACTGGTGATATCCCAATCTCAAGTCTATCTTGGAGAACACTTCGGCTCCTTTTAGCTGGTCGAATAGGTCATCTATCCTGGGTAGAGGGTACTTGTTCTTGATGGTGACCTCATTGAGTGCTCTATAGTCCACACACATTCGCTGAGTACCATCCTTCTTGGGGACAAAGATCACTGGAGCTCCCCAAGGTGAAGAACTCGGTCTGATAAAACCTTTCTCAAGCATTTCCTTAATCTAATTTTTCAACTGCACCAGGTCATCAACAGGTAGACGGTATGGTCTCTTGGCTATTGGAGCAGTCCCTGGGACTAGGTTGATGACAAACTCTAGATCTCTGTCTGGCGGCATTCCGGAAAGCTCATCTGGGAAGACGTCTGAAAACTCACAGACAATTGGGACATCCTCTAAAGACACGGTTTGAAAACTGCAGACCAAAACTCTTTCTGGCTTCTTAGAGGTGGCTTCAAACTTCACTTTAACTCTCACTAGACTGACCAAAGTGATGCTTCTACCACCACAATCCAAAACTGCTTAATGTCTAGCCAGCCAGTCCATGCCCAAAATCACATCTAGAGACTGGGTGTCGATGAGGATCAGGTCGGCTAGAAAGTCTGCCCCTTCTGTGATCACCTTAACTTGTGGACAACCCTGGTTCGCACTTAACTCCGAACCGAGGGATTGGACCAATAAGGAGGTCTTAAGTGGCAAAACTTTCAACTGATGCATTGCAGCAAAAATCCGAGAAATGAACGAATGGGAAGCTCCAGAATCAAACAAAACAGTGGCTGGTGCTAAATGTACAAAGAACTTACCCAGCACGACATCTGGAGATGTCTGGGCCTCATCAATGGTGACGTGATTCACACGTCCTCTCCCAGGGGGTAGGGAGGTCTTGGCGGGCGTAGGGGAGGTCTGGGGAGCTCCACGACCTGCTCTCGGCACTAGAACTCTAGCTGGAGTGGCACCTTGGTTGATCTGCACTGTTGGTCCTTGCTTCGTAAGCGCAAAGATAGTGCCCCAATTGATGTCAGTTAAAACATGTGATTCCTACGGCAGGGTTGCTGCTCCTGGCGGGTTGTCTGACGGTGCTGCTGCTGAAGCTAGGGCTACGGACACTAGAGGTAGCTGGGTGAGGAGCTGCTAGAGAGGTCTTGGAGGTGGTCGGAGGAGCAAAACAGACAGGAGGCTGAGCACTGGTCTGAGCTCTCTGCGGGTGACCTTGATGTGCACCGGGCCAGGTCAACTTCCGCTTGTAAGACTCGGCAAGCTCTCAGCGTGATTCTTCTATGAGCAAGGTCTTATTCACCATCTGCTGGAAGTCTGCATAGTCATTACCAATAACTTGGACCTTCAAACTTGGAATGAGTCCTCGCTTGAACCATTTCTATTGGGCATCATTTGTGGCCACATCCTCTGGGGCATACCGAGAAAGTTGAGTGAACTTGTTGAGATATTCACTCACTGACATGCTTCTCTGCTTTAACTCCCGAAACTCATTCTTTTTCATTTCCACCTTTCCATCAGGGACATGGGAATGGTGGAAGGCTTCAGAAAACTCTGCCCACGTGATGCTCTGGGGGTTCTCATGGGCAACACAAAAGCTCTCCCACCACTCTGCTGCTGAGCCCTCGAGCTGGTGCGAGGCAAAGAGAACTTTCTCCCGGTCGTCACACCGGGTAATGGCAAGCTTCCTCTCGGTTGAGCATAGCTAGTCGTCTGCGTCCAACGGCTCGGAGGTGCTAGAGAAGGTAGATGGATGGGTCCTCAAGAACTCTGCTATCCTTAACTGGGGAACAACTGGTGGTGGTGGTGGCGTAGCAGCGGCTTGGTTGCTCTGATTCAACGCCGCGATCAAGGCCGCAGTGGTTTGGTTTTGCCGAGCTACCATTTGATTCATATTTTGCATCATGGCGTTCATAAGCTAAGTTTAAGCTGCTAAGAACTGACTCATGCTCGGATCTGCCGGGGCTACTGGAGGGGGCGGAGGTGGTGGCAACAAGGGGTCTGCTGGTTCCTCCTGACTTGTTGAACTGTGGGTCTGGACCATCTGCAAGATCTTCTCAGGCTTAAAAGATGAGAGGGGGAAAAGCACAATAGATAAGAGGGGACAGCACAAGGGATGAGAGAAAGCAAGGGAAAAGACCGAGCACCCTAATCGGGGAAAAGCAGGTCAAACCTAAGAACAAGTAGCCGGAAAGCTACTAAGAGGCACAAAACTCCAACAGAAGCCCAAAGACACCAACTAAATGGCACTAAGCTAAGGAGGACCACTCTAGGCACTTCTACTTTAACTTACAGGGATGGGCGACTTAAAACAAAGCTCGATCATGCAAAGATTCCTGAGGTAAGAAGGTAAATTTAAGTTTGAAAACACAGTTCCAGAGGGGGTAAGGGGTGAGAATCTAAGAATAAGATGAGAAGAGATTATAATAAGATGAGAGAAGAATAACTACTCAAATTAATCAGCTGGTTTGATTTAGAAAATAAATTTTTAGACTTTGGACTAAATCGACCATGCTAATTAAGGTTACGTCCTACATTCTATATGGCTCTGATACCACTGCTGTCGGGACTCGGCCCGAGAGGACCCGGAGGGGTCTCCCAGGATCACCCAGGAGGTCCAACCGAACCACCCGGAGGTCTGGGAAGGTCCTCCAATACCTCCCAAGAGGTCCCCTAGGACCTCCTGGAAGGCCTCTAGGACCACCCAAGAGGACTCGAAGGTCCACCCGGTGGTCCTCCAAGACCACCTGGAGGTCCTAGTCTCTGTGCACAATGAGCTAGTCCCAAGATCAGATCACTAGCTCGCACAGACTCAACATCGGTGTCATCACATCCATACAACAAAACTTAAGATGAAGTAGACAAATTAATATATAGATAGGCAAAATACCTTCTGGTCAAGCTTGTTTATAGGGGTACCACGCAGGGCAAATAACAAAATGAACACTTGCAGCGGAAACAAAATACAGCGCGGAGCCACTCAACGAGCCATAGGCTATCGAGTGGAGGACGTCCCCTAGTCCACGAAGTCTTCCACGAACTCCTCCACATAGTGCTCGGAGCACCCAGGGAGGTCTTCGGCTGCTGATTAACCAGAGGGCACAAGCCATGAGTACTATGAATGTACTCAGCAAGCCATAGGGAAATGAATGCAGTAACATTTATGCAAGGCTTGCCAAGAAAACATCTGTATGGTTAGTTTGCATAAAACAGCATTTAATAGGAATACAATATGTAGATTGCAAAGCACAAGTTGAAAAGATAATACATAAGTAAACAAGTTCTTTGAAAACATCCCATGACCACCCTGGTCATGAGCCAAACCACACGGATCCAACCACAACTTTTTAGAAAGATCTACCCCTTGCGTGAAAGAACCGGGCATGTCCACAACCGAGGACGCGGCTATTCAAATAGGTTTTACACTCTGCAGAGGTTGTGCACTTTACCCACAAGACATGAAGTCCTCTAGTTGGTTGGGCACCCATCGAGGCCCCTGCTCACTTCCTTTGGTAAGCAGTCTAGAGCTCGTGACAAGGCCTTTACAAAGGTCAGTCCAGACTTCATTCTGCCCGCTGAGGATTCGCTTTTCAGGGCCCCCTCTTGCGCCATTTCGACCACCACGACAGAACCGCATCAGGACCTCACTAGTTAGTTGGCTAGGACCATCCCATTTTGGACTTGTGGTTGCACGGTAATGACCCAGATCGATGGCGTACAAGATTAAGTCCTTAGTTGGCTGCTCAGGCGAGTCTGACCACAAACCCAGTGTGGTCAAGGCACCCACTACTCACTCCCTGACTACTCGCCCGAGCATAAAACATTTTTGATTCACCCGGCGAAATGACCACCCTGGTCCTAGCACACAAATTTTAACAATAGTGGCATTGCCACAATTCCATAGCTCATTAGTCAAGTTCAACATTCTTTGAGTCATGAGATTGCGAGACCAAACGTCTACTAGAGCATGGTTAAGCAATAAAGCGCACCCATGTTGATAATCAAAGACATATCCAACTAAGATAACCCATCCTACGGATATCCAAGGGTACATGTCAACATGTGGCATTCAACCAAACCAAGGAGTCATAAGGCAAGTGGGTGTTGTATCTATTACCAAAACCATTTTTATAAAACTAGCCATGCATGTTCATATCAAAACAATATACTTTTGGAAAAAAAATGGGTTCAACATGATCAAAGGTCTATGACTTGCCTTCGCTGAAGAACTGAGCTTCTTCGGTTGAGAAAATCGGGTCCAGGAGGTCTTCAGAACAACTGCATCCTACACGAGCGAAAAGGAACAAAAGTAAGTAAAACGAAACGACAAAAACTCCAACGAAAGAACCAAACTAAGGTACAGGGAAAAACACAGAATCGGGGCGAAGATAGAAACTTGAATCACTGAATCGGAGCTCCTAAAGAAGGAAAAAGAGCTCTTCCGAGGGAGGTTCAAGGCTCTGGGTGACAAAAGGAGGCAAGAGGCCTCCCTGCTGCTTTATATAGGCACGGGGAGGTCCGAGAGGAGGACGGTGCATTTAATGCACACGACGGGAGCAGGTAAAGGAATGAAATGAGCGGGTAAAGAGGTGACAAAAGAGGAAAAGTGTAACATCCCAAATGTATAAATGGGTATGTGTTTCAAATGTAAGAAAATGTGTAGAAATTAAAACTTTTTCTCACCTCTTGAAACTCTTGAACATTGCCACAATTCTTGTCAAGAGTTGTGGAGTTCAAAAACCTAAACCTCCTATTGACTAAAGTCAAACCCTTATTCCACTTTGTCACAAATCTTGTGCCAAACTTGGGGAAACATTTTCCCTTGGTTCTATGGATAATGTGTGACCCCTCCAAATTATTTCATAATTTTTAGAAATTATTTGATAAATTTTTGGAGGTAAGTCAAACCCTAAAACAGCCTTGATGAATTTTTGGAGAAAAATACAGTGCACAAAAACCTCTAGAAATTTTATGAAAGGCTAATCCTAGAGTGAGGAAGCTCCAGTTAAAATTTTAGAATTTTTGGAGTTAGTTTGCTACCTCTAAAAATTCCTCCAACCTCAGCCTTCAATTTAAATTCAAAATTGGCACCATTCCTTGGGTCCGAGCCACTTTACAAGTGGGTCGAACCCAACCCACTTCCCCAGCTCACCGCGAGTCCTCCTCCCTCACGAGGTCGTGTGCCGTTGGATCCAAATCCAACAGCCACAACCTCCGCCGCAACCAACCGTGGCCCAGCCCCTCACCCGCGTGAGGTCGTAGCCGTTGGATCAAAATCCAATAGCCACGACCTTCGCTTCAGACCTCCCACCTCCCAACTTAGCCAGCTCCTCCCCCTCGCGAGGTCGTGTCTGTTGGATCTGCATCCAACGCCCACGACCTCCCCTATCCTCTTGTCGCCATTGGATCAAGATCCACTGACCACGACCTCCCCTCGTTATCATGCGCACCAGACCTCCCACCCGCACGAGGTCGTGCTCCGTTGGATCTAAATCAATGACCATGACCTCCCCCTCTCATCTCGTTGCTGTCAGATCAAGATCTCACGGTCACGACCTCCTTTGCGTCGTGCGCACTAGCCAGACCTCCCACCTCTCTGTTGTGCACCGTTGGATCAAAATCCAATAGCCACGACCTCACCTTGTGCCGTGCGCAATGGCCATGACCTTCCTTCTCTGTCCAGCACCTTTGGATGTAAATCCAACGGTCCTGACCTCCCCTCCATGTTATGTGCCCTTGGATCAAAATCCAATGGTCACGACCTCCCTGCTCGGTTATGTGCCCTTGGATGTAAATCTAAAGGCCATGACCTCCCATCCCTTGCCATCGTCGCGCGCAGTGGTCAAGACCTCCCCCATTGGTTCTGCGCCTTTGGATGCAGATCCAACGGCTGTGACCTCCTATCCCCTTCAGCGCACGACCTCCCCCTTTTCCTTTCGCAACCGTGCGATGGAGATCCCACGGCTGCGACCTCCCCTTTTCTTTGCGCCTCCATGCGATGAAGATCCTGTGGTCGCGACCTCCCCCGTGCCTTTCCATACCGCACCGTTGCGGATCTAAGGGTCATGACCTCCCCATGTTCCTATCTAACGGTGGCGGTGAGGTCCTGTTCTTCTCCTTCCTCGGGCGCACGCGTGCGCCATGGCAGAGGAGGAGGGCAGTGACCTGTCACTTCCCCAACAGCTCTTTTGCTGCGAGCATTTAATGCGTGTCAGCCTTTCCGCCCTCGCAGTCCTGCTCTGACCTGCCCCCATCACCTCCTCGTCCTGGTGGCGCCATGGACCGAGCCATGGGCTAAGCTCACCATGGAGCTCAACCCTAGCTCATGACCTCTGCTCACCGGGCTATAAGACCTCCCCTTGTTCCCCCTTGGCTTCCTTTACACACCATTGAGCTCTGGCTTGCGCCACTGTGCTTGTTGAGCTCAAAGCACCCGTGAGCTCCCCCAACCGCCATTGTTGAGCTTGGAGCTCCTCGGTGGCACATGGTCCCAGTGGCTTTCCTCTCCCTCTCTTTGCTTCCACTTGAGCCACTCCTCACCCTGGTGCTTTCCCCTAACTTGATTTTATCTTGTCTCCACAGGGGCGACTTAATTTCGAGTTTGGATCTTTTCGGCCATGGAGCACCCCTTTCTTCACCATCGCCGGTCCTCCTCTCCCCGACCTCCTCGGCTCCTCCGCGACCTCCAGGTAACCTCCTGGTAGTCCGTTAGAGCTGGGCACCCGCTTGTATGGATTGTTGTGGAGCTTTACTGTAACATCCCAACTGTATAATCAGGGTTATTCAAGTATAATTATATGTGTAGAAATTAAAACTTTTTCTCACATCTTGAAAACCCCTAAACATTCATGTAATTCTTGTCCAAGAGTTGTGTAATCCAAAAACACAAAGCTCTGGTTGACCAAGAGTCAAACTCATTTTCCAATTGTCTAAATCTTGTGCCAAACATTTGGAAAATATTCTCCTTGGTCCCAAAACTGATGTGGGACCCCTCTGAAAAATATCCCAAGATGTAAAACTTGTTTGATAAATTTTGGAGGTAAAACAAATCCTTGAACAACCTTCATGAATTTCTTGAGAAAAATGCATTGCATAATAACCTCTGGAAATTTTATGCAAGGTTAATCTCATTGTCAGCAAGCTCTAGTTAAAATTTCATCAAATTTGGAGTTCATTTGCTATCACAAATAATTCTGCTAAGTTTCAGCTATTAAAAACTAAATTTAAAAGCCTACACTGTTCCTTGGGCTAGCCGCTGTGCAAAGCTGGTCCAACCCAACCGTGTCTACACCCCAGCAGACCTCTTCTCCACCTTGAGCAGGTCGTAGCCGTTGGATTAACATCCAACCGCCACGACCTCCTCCGCGGTCAACACCGCAAAGACCTCCTCACCTCATCAGGTCATAGCCGTTGGATCAAAGATCCACGGTCATGACCTCCCCTGTGTGTTAAATCCCAAAGACCTCCTCACCTGGTCCAGGTCATAGCCCTTGGATTAAGATCCAACCGGCCCCGACCTCCCCTTGTTATCAAACCCCAAAAAAAAAAACCACCTTCCACCTTGGCGAGGTCATAGCTGTTGGATTTACTGTGAGACCCCGACGTTTATTACGCTCATAATACTTAGTCATCCAATTGACCCTAGTATTATCAACCAAATAAACCGGTCTCGAGAGATGTATACTTCCTGAATGCGCAAGATACATACCTCACAACAAAAGAATGTATCAATTCCGCACAACACATAGTACAAGCGACAAACCGAAGTTAACATTAATAAGGAATAGCTATTACAAAAGAGGGCCTTCGGCCAAATAACAACAAAACTACAAAGATACACAATGGAAGCAAAAGTGCCATAAAGATGGCCCAAAATAAGAGCCAACCAAGGTGCCTTTAGCCCACAAGGCAATCGACCGGACCGCCAAGCTAGTCGCTCTCCCAACCACCAACACACTCACAAAAGTAAAGCCCTTTGGGCTCTACCTCCTCTGCAACAAAGTTGTTAAGCAAAGCAAATGAGTACAATAAATTGTTTATTGTACTACAAGACCGACGTAAGATAACAGAACTATAATTTAGCTATATGCAAGCTTTATTTAAGTGGATGAGGCTTTGGACTCATTTAAGCACAAAGCAAGTTTTCATTTGCAATAATATAGTAGATTGAAAGCAATTTGATAAAGCATTTTTAATTGTTGAAATAACAACGAGATAAATAGCATGGTAACAACAACAAGAACAACACTCGAAGTGACCAACCCAAGTCACCACAACAATAGCATGAACTCCCGTTCATACCAACCATGTCAAGTTTTAATTAAAGGTTGTAGTCTAGTCTTGAACGACCTTACCAAGCATGTCCATAACCTAGGGCGAGGCTATTCAATAGTTTTATCCTGCAGGGTGTACCACTGTACCCACACGTCGATCCGCCTTTCCTTTAAGCACACTACCTTAGGTGTGCCAAGACGCTAAGTTCTCGAGACATTTCCAATGGACAATGCTAATTTCAGTCGCACAACCCACGGGAGAAGGAGACATCACACAACCTTCCCGAAGCTAATGCTCCCTCCCACATCACACACACATTTTATCTTTAAAACACACCAACCGAAAGCGACCCCAATTAACACCGCCCAAAGTACATAGCCAAGAGGGTTCCATATGCCCCTCGTGTGGTTATTACATAAAATCGCAACTTAGTGACCCAAGTACTCGGTCCTTAGGGACCCAGCATACCACCACATCCAAAAACCACGCCATCCATCCAATATGCCCAAGTCTAAATCAATCTTTTATTTTCAGTTTTGATTTTACAAATTATTCAAAGCACAAGTGCTGGACATATAGGAGTAATAGTCAGTTTTGAGTGATCAAGACCATCGACTAAGTCGATGATCGCCCATTTCTATCGTTACTAAGCATGTCTAAGCAATTTAAATCGAAACTACTAAGTGATAAGAGCTCATCCAACGAGCTCCCACCACAGCAAATAACCTAGGCTCATGGTAGTAGAGGATGAACAATTCCTACAGATTATGCAACTATAGGCTTGCTAGCGACATTTAACACAAAGTAGCATGCATACATAGAAGTAAAACGATATATTAAGCTTTAAAGTAATGGGACAATGATGGAAATGATCAAACTGCTTGCCTTGCTATTGCTGGTCAATTTGTTGCGGAGGGTCACTCTCGGGATCACCACAAATGTCGAAGCCTAACGGAGAAGCGAGAAAGAACCGATAAGAACGATTTAAACACAACAAAGACAGCACAACAAACGAACTCCAAATTCTCTGAATTTTCTACAGCAGCAAGAGGGTGATTTTTAGGGAATTTTGCAACAAGAACCAATTGATTTGGATTCTCAATGCAAAAGTTATGAGCAAAACAATTCTGCTCAGCCCTAAAATACCAAACTGCACTATTCACTAATTTAATTATGAGGCAACATTTTCTAGAACAGAAGTGAAGCTGAAATTTTTACTGTAAAACCAGCACCTCATGAGATGAATAACACAATTGAGTTCACCTCATTTGGAGCTATATTGCACTTTCTATAATCTTTCAAAAACAAGAACTTGAACAAAATTATAATGCACAAGTCCTCATTTTCCTAACAGCAACATGCTCAAAACTAATTTTCACAGTGAGTTCATTAATAGAGGAAACCAACAAAGTTGGTCTCACCCAAAAATAATCTATAGAGCATTAGTTATGTATTTTACAAGTTAAGCATTAATTTGAGTGTATATTTAAAGTGAGTTTTAAAATCTAATGGCAAAACTGTGCTCTGGAGCTGAACTCAACTTACAATTATTTTTGGATTAAAGTCAAGTTCAGGACAGAGCTAACACAATTTGAATGACCTCATTTGGAATTAAAATGAAAAAGATACGAAATTCTAAAGTTTATACCTTATTTCAGTTCATAATTAAGAATGTCTTGGAATTTCTAAAACCCATAAGGACATGGGAGGTCATGAGCCACATATCACAGATCTAACGGCTCGAGACCTCCCGGTGAACAACGCACACGCCAGCAGCTCGGGAGGTCCAGAGGTCTGGACCTCCTAGCAACGCACATCTTGAGGTGAGGGGAGGTCGGGGCCGTGAGATCACGAAATCCAACGGACCACAACATGGAAAGGAGGTCGGAACGGACCAGATCTAAAGGGGAGGTCCTCAGCGGTTGGGATGTCCTCGAGGAGGTCCCAGCCGAGGTCCTCAACGTCCTGAACCTCCAGGAGGTCTGACGGCCAAGATTATGCAAGGAGAGGTCTTGGGCGCTCCGGATCTCCTGGAGGAGGTCATGGATGTCCCAGAGCTCGCGATAAAAATTAGCGCCGCAGCGCGCAGCTCTGGACAAGAGATTAAATCGCTACCGACATCAAGGAGGTCCGCGTAAGGGAGGCCTTAAATGCATAACACGGGAGGATTAAATGCAGCTAAGACATGCCCATGATTTCAATGATTTGAGCACATGATTAGTGCATTAACTCGGCGGATCTTTGTCCGAAAACGGCAATAGCACCGCAGCTTCTTGTCCGAGAAGATCTGAGCTCAAAGAAGTGGTTATTGCCGCGATGCGGACCTCGCCATGACAACCAAAGACATCCCGTGTGTGCAATAGTGTTGCGCACACCATGGGCTCACTCTCGGCGACGACGACCTTAATCGCCGCGAGCCGAGAGGACAAGATGACCCTTGCGGCCAAAAGACAAAATGCAAAAGGAAGCTCTGCGCGACATTCAAGCTTGTGCTCAACAAAAAGCTCCGCGACATCATTCAGCGGGTGCCAAGAACTAAGGGACTAACAGGGGAGTACAGGAGGTCCTTAAGATGCCGGGGAGGTTGAGGATGGTGATGGCTGAGTTGGAGAAGATGGGGTTGCTCCACGGCCAAAGCTCTGCTCCAAGCTCCTCTTTGTCCACCTCTGTAAATGCCCAAACCAAAGCGAGTTAGGTCTTGGTCCCGAGGGGATGGTACAAATGGAGCTCGAGAGAAAAGGAGGAAAACTCGAGGACCCTTGTCCACCGAGGAGCTCCAAGCTCCAAAATGGCGTGCCAGAATGGAGGTCGGTGGAAGAGCAAAGCTTAGAAGGCACCAAAGGCAAGCTAGAACTTGAAAGAGTGCCAAAGAAGCTACGGGAGGAACCCAATGGGGCTTTATACTTGGGCACAGGAGGTCATGGACCACTGGCTAAGCTCATGGTGAGCTTGGCCCATGGCACGGTCTAGGACATTGGACAAGATGTAAAGTTGACAGGGTGACAGGCCTGTGCTGACCAGAGAGGCGGAAGGCTGACTTGCATTTAATGCGGGTCAGCAAAGAGTTGTTAAAGGTACACAGTGGCCTGGCGCGCATTAATGCACTGCTCAGAAGCATGCATGCGCGACCAAGGAAGGAGAAGAACAGGGGAGGTCTTGATGACCGTTGGATAAGCCTTGGGAGAGGTCCTGGCCCTCCGATGGCATTTTTGAACCGTTACGCTCAAAGGACTGGGAGGAGGTCCCAGCCACACGATCAAGGATGGGGAGGTCATGGCCTCACGATCTCCTTAATGCGTATGCGCACGTGGGAAAATGAGACAGGAGGTCCAAAGCGTTGGATCTCCATCCAACGGTGCGGACCTCCTGTGAGGTCTTAACCGCACATGAACATAAGAACACGAGGGGGAGGTCATGGCCTTTGGATTTAAATCCAAGGGCTACGACCTCACGTGCGCGGGGAGGTTTGATGCGCATAAGACAAAGGAGGAGGTCGTGACCGTAGATTTTAATCTAACGGTGCACGACAAAAGATGGGGGAGGTTGTGAGTGCTTGATAGCACGGGGAGGTCGTGAGCTGTTGGATTTGATCCAATGGCTACGACCTTGGTTAGGTGGGAGGTTTGCTTAGTTTAACAGTGAGGGGAGGTCAGGGCCATGGATCTTGGATCCAAGGGCTATGACCTCACGTAGGTGGGAGGACCTGACTGAGTATGTTGAGGAGGAGGTCGTGGCTGTTGGATTTGATCCAACGGCTCGACCTCAACAAATGGGATGACCTCATTGCGATGGTTTAACAGCTCGAGGAGGTCTTTGAGGTTTAACACACAGGGGAGGTCATGACCATGGATCACTAATCCAACGGCAATGACCTCATGAGGTGGGGAGGTCTTTGCGGTGTTGACCGTGGAGGAGGTCGTGGCGGTTGGATGTAAATCCAACGGCTGCGACCTGATCAAGGTGGAGATGAGGTCTGCTGAGGTGCAGACATGGTTGGGCTGGACCAGCTTTGAATATGGCTAGCCCAAGGAACAGTGTAGGCTTTTAAATTTAGTTTTTAACAGCTGAAACTTAGCAGAATTATTTGAGATAGCAAAGGAACTCCAAATTTGATGAAATTTTAACTGGAGCTTGCTGACAATAAGATTAACCTTGCATAAAATTTCCAGAGGTTATTATGCAATGCATTTTTCTCAGGAAATTCGTTAAGGTTGTTTAAAGGATTGTTTTACCTCCAAAATTTATCAAACTAGTTTTACAACTTGCGATATTTTTCAGAGGGGTCCCACATCGGTTTTAGGACCAAGGAAAATACTTTCCAATTGTTGGGCACAAGATTTAAGATAATTGGAAAAGGAATTTGACTTTTGGTCAACAAGAGCTTTGTGTTTTTGGACTACACAACTCTTGGACAAGAATTACATGAGGTTTTAGGGGTTTTCAAGTTGTGAGAAAAAGTTTTAATTTCTACACATATAATTATACTTGAATAACCCAAATTATACAGTTGGGATGTTACATTTACATCCAACCGCTCCTGACCTCCCCTCACTGTTAAACTAAACAAACCTCCCACCTAAACGAGGTCGTAGCCGTTGGATCAGATCCAACAGCCCACGACCTCCCCTCAAAATATCAAGCGCTTCCAGGACCTCTGGACCTCGTGAGCGCGTGTGCGTTGTTCTCCTGGGAGGTCCTGAGCCGTTAGATCTATGATCTGTGGCTCACGTCCTCCCATGTCCTTGTGAGTTTTAGAAATTCCAGTGAGCTCTAGTTATAAACTAAAAATGGTATGAACTTTAGAATTGCATATCTTTTTCATTCTAAACCCAAATAAGGTCATTCAAATTGTGTTGGCTCTGTCTTGAACTTGACTTTAATCCAAAAATGATTGTAAGTTGAGTTCAGCTTCAGAGCACAGTTTTGCCATTGGATTTTAAAACTCACTTTAAATATACACTCAAAATAATGCTTAACTTGTAAAATACATAACTAATGCTCTGTAGATTATTTTTGAGTGAGACCAACCTTGTTGGTTTCCTCCATTAATGATCTTACTGTGAACATTAGTTTTGAGCATGTTGCTGTTATGAAAATGAGGACTTGTGCATTATAATTTTGTTCAAGTTCTTGTTTTTGAAAATTTGTAGAGAGTGCATAATAGCTCCAAATGAGGTGAACTCAATTGTGTTATTCATCTCATGAGGTGCTGGTTTTACAGTAAAAATTTCAGCTTCACTTCTATTTTAGAAAATGTTGCCTCATAATTAAATTAGTGAATAGTGCAGTTTGGTATTTTTAGGCTGAGCAGAATTGATTTCATCATATCTTTTGCATTAAGAATCCAAATCAATTGATTCTTGTTGCTAAATTCATGATAAATCATTGTCTTGCTGCTGTAGAAATTTCAGAGTATTTGGAGTTCGTTTGCTATGCTGTCCTTGATTACTTTCGTCGTTCTTATCGGTTCTTTCTCGCTTTTCCGTTAGGTTTCGACATTTGTGGTGATCCCGAGAGTGACCCTCTGCCACAACTTGGCCAGCAACATCAAGGCAAGCAGTTTGATCATTTCCATCATTGTCCCATTACTTTAAAGCTTAATATATTGTTTTACTTCTATGTATGCATGCTACTTTGTGTTAAATGTAAGCTAGCAATCCTATAGTTGCATAATCTGTAGGAATTGTTTATCCTCTACTACCATGAGCCTAGGTTATTTGCTGTGGTTTGAGCTCGTTGGATGAGCTCTTATCACTTAGTAGTTTCGATTTAAATTGCTTAGACATGCTTAGTTATCGGTAGAAATGGGCGATCATCGACTTAGTCGATGGTCTTGATCACTCAAAACTGATTATTACTCCTATATGTCCAGCACTTGTGCTTTGTTTTAAATTGTAAAATCAAAAACTGAAAATAAAAGATTGATTTAGACTTGGGCATATTGGATGGATGGTGTGGTTTTTGGATGTGGTGGTATGCCTGAGTCAACAAGGACCGAATTCTTGCGCCATTGATCCAAGCAATTATGCGTGCTAACCACACGAGGGATATGGGACCTCTCTTGACTAAGTACTTTGGGCGATGCTAATTGGGGTCGCTCGGTTGGTGTGTTTAAAGATAAAATGTGTGTGTGTGGTGTGGGAATGGAGCGTTGGCGGGCGGTTAGGCTGTCCATTGGGTCCTTATCCCGTGGGTTGTCTTGGTCGAATTAGCACTGTCCATTGGAAATGTCTCGTAGGACTTAGCCGTGCCGGCACACCTAAGGTAGTGTGCTTAAAGGAAAGGCGGTCTGACGTGTGGGTACATTGGTACACCCTTGCAGGGATAAAACTATTCGAATAGCCTCGTCCTAGGTTATGGACACGCTTGGTTATTTCCCGTAAGAATTAGACTACAACCTTTAATTAAAACTTGACATGGTTGGTATGAACGGGGAGTTCATGCTATTGTTGTGGTGACTATTGGGTTAGTCACTTCCAGGTTGATCTTGTTGTTGTTACTATGTTATCTATCTCGTTGTTATTTCAACATTTAAAAATGCTTTGCCAAATTGCCTTCAATCTATTATGTTATTGCAAATAAATGTTGCTTTACGCTAAAATGAGTCCAAAGCCTCATCCACTTAAATAAAGCTTGCATGTAGCTATTTATAGTTCTGTTATCTCACACGTAAGTCTTGCGGAGTACTTTATGTACTCATCTGCCCGTGGTTGTGGCAATTTTTGTGGCTTTTGTTGCAGAGGAAGAAGGGGAGCTCCTAGAGCCTCTCTTTTGTGCTACGTGTTGCAGCTTCTTCGACGACTAGCTTGGCGGTCCGGTCAGATGCCTAGGGGTTAAGGCACACTGATTGGCTTTGTGTTATAGCCATCTTTATGGCACTTTTGCTTCCGCTGTTATTTTACTTCTCCTTGTTGTTATTTGGCCAGAAGGCCCCTCTTTTGTAATAACCTATTCCTTATTAATATTAACTTCTGGTTTGTTGCTTATGTTCTATGTGTTGTATGGAATTGATACATTCTTTTGTTGTGAGGTATGTATCTTGCATTACGGGAGTATACATCTCTCGAGACTGAGGTTTATTTGGTTGATAATACTAGGGTCAATTGGATGACTAAGTATTATGAGCTTAATAAATCCGGTGCTCTAAAAGTTGGTATCGAGCTATCTTGACCGTAATAACGCAAGCTTGGTCGTCTTTAGGGTATTTTGAAAACCTAATTTCAAAGTATCAAATGAGTTTTGAAAGCTTAAGAAAATTCTCGATTTTGCTCCTCATCTATCTTAGCTTTCTCTTCTCATCTCGCTCTAATTTGAGTTTTAAAAGTTGTTTTCCTCTCTTCCCTTCTACAAAATAGTTGTTATCGATTAATGGGGTTTTGGAGAATCAATGAGTTTGGCAAATTGAAGTGTTAGCTGCCCATCTACAAGGTTTTGAAGCTTCTGGAATGGCCAATTTCGACTGGAAGCTTGGATGCAAAATCTGGACAGCAAGCGTCAATTTCCGGACAGCAAGCTCAAAGGTTCTAAATAGGGTAGAAAATGAGAGGTTAAATCAACTAAAAATTGTGGGAATAAAAGGGTAAGATGTGATACTAGTTAGCTAAGTATCTAACACTTATTTCGCTGCATTAACCTTGCTCTCTAATAGTTTTAGATCTCATCTCACAATCTGATTTTTAATCTTCTCGATCAATTACTCGTTCATTCAATACGGGTTTGTTGAGTTGAGAAGTTGAGCTTTGCTTTTGGTGCTTCTTGGCTGTTTTTAGAGTCTGTTAGAAGCTTCTAAAGTTGATTTACTCGCTGTTTTGGCTTTCGTTTAGGGTGATATTTCATTCCCCTAGTCGATCGCTTTTGCTTCTTTTAAAGGCTTTGTTTTTCGAGTCTAGTTGCTAACCAAAATTTCTTATAACAGGATGGCGGGCCTTTTCGTAGCGGCCAAGGCGATCAAGCGGTCGGACGAGGAGCTTCCTCCTCCTCCGACCATGGCGAGGATCTTCTTCTTGGATCGGCGCAACCGCGCGGATGTGAGAGAGTTCTCTTGGGCGTCATCGCGCGCAACACCACCTTGCACTTACGGAGCTTGAGGATCTGCAGGCAAGGAATGCCCATCGGCCGCGTGGAGGACTCGCGGAGTTTCTTCGTACTCAGCCTCCTACTTTTTCCGGTCGAGGACCCGTTGGATCGCAGACGATTGGCCGTCTGGTGGAGCGAAGCTCCGCATCGCGCATGCCGGGAGCACGAGAAGGCGCTGTCGCATCGCACCACCGGAGGTGCAGCTTTGTCATGGTGGGAGAGCTTTCTCGCCATGCAGCCCATGAACCACACCGTCTCTTGGGAGGAGTTTCGTCTTGCCTTCCGTCGAGCTCACATCCTGCCGGCTTGATGGAGATCAAGAAGGGGAGTTTCTTCGCGCTCAAGCAAGGCGTAGCTTCGATCATGGAGTATGTCTCTGAGTTCAACCATCTAGCTCGTTATGCTCCCGAGGATGTAGCCACCGATATGGCTAAGCGAGCTAAGTTCGGCGTGGCTTGTGCGAGGAGTCGAAGGACAAGCTATCCATTGTCGACTTTCTGATTTCCGGACCTTGGTCGACAAGGCCATCGTCGCTGAGCATGCGGCTCGAGCTTATGGACTCCATAGCGCAAGTGGGAGGCCCATAAGTCATCGAGGCGATTCCTCCGTCCCCGCTTGGCGATCTCGAAGTACCGGTCGATCTTGGCACCCCGAGGTTACACCTGTTCCTCATTCATCGCGAGCCGTGTCTCGATCCGTGCACTGCGAGTCGTGAGCGGCCCCGCAACCCGATGCGGGGTCACATGCTTCTCTTGCAACGAAGGGCCATTATGCAAATAATTGCCCTAAGAAAACGAGGCGCGACCCTCGTCCTAATGGAGGGCGCGACGGGAGGTGGTGCATCGCAGACCGGAAGATCGTCACAGCTACCCAAAGGCGTGGGTAGTGGTCGGCGTCAACGCCGTCCACTGCGAGAGGAGGCTCGGGAGGTACCCGCGTCGTGCTAGGTACACTTTCGTTAACTCTCACCCTGCTCTTGTCTTGTTTGATTCAGAGCATCTCATTCCTTTGTTTACGAGTCTTTTCTTTGCTGTTGGAGAGCTTCTTTTCTCTCCATTGTTGGTCCCGCTACTCATTCGCTCTCCTGGTTCGGAGTTGAGAGCCGAATCTGAGTGTAGGGATGTTCCTATCGAGATCGAAGGCGTAGGGTTCTTAGCAAACCTTATCCTTCTCCATTCAGCGAGTCTTGATGTGATTCTTGGCATGGATTGGTTGTCCCAACACATGGGGCAAATCGATTGCGCCAGGAAGCTCATCTCTCTGTCTAGCTCCTCCGTGGCGAGGTTAAGCTTTTCGCAAGTGCTAGATCCGCATCTCTTCGGCAGGCGAAGCCGCTCTAGATATTAGCGAAGTCCCAACAGTTTGTGACTTCGTTGATGTCTTTCCCGCAGATCTTCCAGGGATGCCACCCGTTCGAGACCTCGAGTTTGTCATTGAGTTGGCTCCCGGTACCGCCCCTATCTCAAAGAGGCCTTATCGGATGCCACCGAACGAGTTGGTGGAGTTGAAGAATCAGTTAAGTGAGCTGCAAGAGAAGGGTTTCATCCGCCCTAGCTCATCTCCTTGGGGTTGTCCAGCAATCTTCGTAAGAAGAAGGGCGGTACTTTACACATGTGCGTTGATTACCGCCCACTTAATGAAGTGACGATGAACAAGTATCCATTGCCCGCATTGGCGATCTCTTCGATCAATTAACCGGAGCTCGAGTTTTCTCCAAGATTGATTTGAGAGTGGGATATCATCGAGGTTGGATTCGACGAGGATATTCCAAAACGGCGTTCTCTACTCGCTTCGGCTTGTACGAGTACACACGTCATGTCGTTCGACAACCAATGCTCTGCCTTGTTCATGAGCCTCATGAATTCGGTATTCATGGAGTATTTGGATAAGTTTGTCGTGGTCTTCATCGATGATATTCTTATCTACTCCAAGAACGATGAGGAACATGCCAGTCCAAACACACCGCACGCGAGTGCGTGATGCCACAGGACGTGAGCCGTTGGATCCAGGATCCACGGCCCACGTTCGTCGAAGCTCGCGCGGGCGTGAGCGCGCGTTGCCGGGAGGACATGAGCCGTTGGATCCAGGATCCACGGCCCACGTTCGTCGATCCCGCGAGCGCGCGAGTGCACGTTTTCCCTGAGGTCTTGGGCTATCCGATCCAGGATCAACGGCCCAGGCTTTTCCACATCATTTTCTATTTAGGAGATTTTCCGATGGATTTATTTGTAAACTGAAAAAGGTAATGAACTTCAAAAATACATAACTATTTCATTTTAGCTCCTTTTGAGTTGATTCAAATTTTGGTAGCTCTGGTTTGAACTAAGCTTTAATCTAAAAATGGTTGTGAGCTCAGTTCGGCTCCAGAAAGTAGATGTGCAAATTGGTTTAGAAATTAATTTTAAATGTTGCTCTAAGTATTGCATTTAACTTGTAAATTGCATAAGTAATTATCTATACATCCTTTTTGAGTGAATCCAACTTTGTTGGCTTCCTCTATTAGTGCACTAAATGGTAGAATAGGATTTAGGCATGTCACTATTTTCAAAAGAATTGTGGGTGCATGTTTCTTGTTCTCTTTTGCATGTCTTTGAAAAATCATAAAACATGCATCATAGGTCCAAATGAGGTGAACTCAATTGTGTTATTCATCTCATGAGGTGCTGGTATTACCATAAAAATCCCAGGTGCAGCACCTCTGTGGAAAATTGTGCTTGGGAATTTAATTCGGATGAACAGTAACCGATTTGAATTTTCCAGCAATTTCCAGGCTGAGCAGAATTGTTTTGGCCATATCTTTTGCATTGAGAATCTAAATCAATTGGTTATTATTGCTAAATTCTTTAAAAATCATGCTCTTGCTGCTGTAAAAATTTCAGAGCATTTGGAGCACGTTTTCTGTAGAGTCCTTTTGGTTTTCCTTGTTCTTATTAGTTCTTTTCGCTTTTTCGTTAGGTGCCGACGAGTGCGTTGATCCCGTGAGTGATCCTTTGCAGCATTGTGAATAGCCCCAGTAAGGCAAGAAGTTTGATCATATCCCTTATGTCCCATTACTTTAAAGTCTAATACTTTGTTTAACTTGTATGTATGCATTGCTATTTTGTTGTTAAATGATATCGATTAGTTGATCCTTTAGATGCATACTCTGTAGGTAAATATTCAATCTCTACTACTAAGCCTAGGACTATCTTGCTGTGGTTAGAGTTCGTTGGATGAGCTCTCACCACTTAGTAGTTTGCGTTGATACGCTTAGAAATGCTTAGATTACGGTAGAATTGGGCGGTCATCGACTTAGTCGATGATCTTGATCACACAAATCTAAATATTATTCCATTATGTCCAGCACTTGTGCTTTGTTAATTTGTAAAGTCAAAACAAAACAAAAAATGAAAACTATTTGGACTTGGGCACAATGGATGATGGTGTGATTGTTGGTATGTGGAATGGTGCCTAAGTCAACAAGGACCGAACATTTTGTTACACTAAACCAAGCATTTTTGCGTGCTAACCACACGAGAGGGATATGAGACCTCTCTTGACTAAGTACCTTGGCGGGTGTTAGCTTCGAGTTGCATGGTGGGCTATTGGGTGAGCAGTAGTGGGGTTATCCACTGCAAGGAGCACCACCCGTATAAGGGGGTGAGCATCTTTGATGACTTCGCATCAACATATGGGGAGGTTGTATCCCTATATGGGCGACTCGTTGTTGACACTCAATATTGGAAAGGTCTCGTTGGACTTAGCTGTGCCGGCACACCAAAGGAAGTGTGCTAATAGCTTGGCGAAAAAGCGGTCTGACGTGTGGGTACATTGGTACACCCCTGCAGGGTTCAAACTATTCGAATAGCCTCGTCCTAGGTTATGGACACGCTTGGGGAAGTCTTTCGAGAGTTAGACTATAACTTTTAATTAAAACTTGACATGGGTGGTATGAATGGGTAATTCATGCTATTGTTGTGGTGGCTATTGGGTTAGTCACTTCCAGGATTGTTGTTATCATCTATCTATTGTTATTATGTTATTGTCTCGCTGTTATTTGCAAATTAAAAATGAATTGCAAAACTGCTTTGAATCTATTTAAATATTGCAAATGAAAACTTGCTTTATGCCAAAATGAGCCTAAAGCCTTCCACTTAAATAAAGCTTGCATGTAGCATATGTATAGGTCTGTTACCTTTACACGTCAGTCTTGCGAGTACATTTTTGTACTCATTTGCTTTGCTTAATAACTTTGTTGCAGAGGAGGTAGAGCCCCAAGGGCTTTACTTTTGTGAGATGTGTTGCGGTTGGGAAGACTAGCTAGGCGGCCCAGTCGGTTGCCTTGTGGGCTAAAGGCAAACCATGTGGCCTTCTTTTGTTTACTGCCATCTTATGGCTTTTGCTTCCGCTGTGTTTATCTTTCTTAGTTGTTATTTGGCCGGTCGGCCCCTTTTGTAATAACTCTCTTTATATTATGTATGTCTTTGGATTAATCTAGTTCGTGCTTTCGTTCTATGTCTTGTATGAGATTGATGCATAATTTTGTAAAGGGGTGTGTATGCTGCATTTCTGGGAAGTATACATATATCGAAGACACGGGTTATTTCGTTTGTAATGCTAGGGTCAATGGATGACTAAGCATTACAAGCTAAATAAGCCGGGGTCCTCACAAAAAGACAAGGTATGGTGGAAGTGACTACATTTAATGCGACATTACCACATTAAATGCACAAAGACTTCCCGCGGTACTGAGACCTGAGAGAGTGATCCCATAAAAGAGGTGGTCGTGACCAAGGGAAGGTCATGACCGCAAGGGTGGTCTTCACAAAAAGACCAAAAAGGGGGAAAAGCCGCACCCGCGAGGGGAGGTCGTGACCCAAGAGGGTGGTCCTGACCTCAAGAGGGTGGTCTTTGCAAGAAGACCGTGGAGGCGGTCTTTACGAAAAGACCGGGGAGGGTGGTCTTTGCAAAAAGACCACAGAGAGGTCCCGACCAAAGGAGGTCACGGCAAAACGACAAAGAAAGGAGGTCGCGGCCTTGAAGGGAGGTCGCGGCAAAATGACAAAAATGGGAGGTCACGCCCTCAGAGAGAGGTCGCGACAAAACGACAAAAGGGGAGGTCGCGCCCTCAGAGAGAGGTCATGGCAAAACGACAAAAGGGGAGGTTGCGCCCTCAGAGAGAGGTCGCGGCAAAACGACAATGAGAGGAGGTCGCGGCCTCAGAGGGAGGTCATGACCCAAAAGGTTGGTCTTTGCAAAAAGACCGAAGAGGGTGGTCTTTGCAAAAAGATGTAAGGATGGGGAGGTCCGAGACAGCTCGAAGCGCGCGCCCGAACTCAACTTGATCTGACCGTCCGACCTTAATCGAGCGGCCCAAGCGAGAGGTGAAGTCCGGGCTGCTTGAATAACACAAATCATCGGCCGTCCAAGCACGATCGGACGGCTCGGACTGAGCGCGCCCATGCAAAGAGAGAGAAAAGGGATAGACGGCGGGGAGGTCTAGACTTGGGAGGCCTGGACCCTCGGATCCAACGGAGGGAGGTTGGGACCCTTAGATCCAAATGAGGAGAGGTCTGGACCTTTAGATCCAAATGAAGGGAGGTCTGGACCCTTAGATTCAAACGAAGGGAGGTCTGGACCCTTAGATCCAAACAAATGGAGGTCAAGGCGGCCAAGATGGAACACAAAGGAGATCTCGACGGTCAAGACAAACACAGGGGAGGTCTCGACGGTCAAGATGGAACCAAAGGAGATCTCGACGGTCAAGACAAATACAAGGGAGGTCTTGATGGTCAAGATTGAACCAAAGGAGATCTCGACGGTCAAGACAAGCACAGGGGAGGTCTCGACGGTCAAGATGGATCCAAAGGAGATCCTGAAAGGAGGAATTCAACTCGAGCGAAGGATTTCGGAAATCAAGAATGTTTGATACACAAACCCGTGTTGGGAGCACCTCGGGGGGGGGGGGGGGGTTGGTCGTGACCCAAGGGAAGGTCAAAACCGAAGGAAGGTTCAAACAGAAAAGGAGGTCTAAACCACGAGGAGGTCTAAACAGAGGAGGAGGTCTAGACTAGGAGGAGGTCTAAACAGAGAAGGAGGTCTAGACTAGGAGGAGGTCCAAACGGGGAAAAGGTCTGAAGAGGTCAGGGGAGGTCCAGAGAAGTCTGATCAACTCCAAATAAACCAAACTTCCGCGTTAGTTGAAGTTCGATTAAGTTAGGTTGAAACTCCAAATTTTTTTCCAAAATCTTCATATTAAGCTTGGGAAGTTCGAGAAAACCGAATGGTTATTATTATTATTATTATCTGAAAACTTTCAAGAACTCCAGAAAATTGGGATGTTACAGCAGCACACATGCATGCATGCATGCATGAAGGCTTCTTGCTCCATTGTTTTTGGTTATGGCATGCTTCTATATGTGTATAACTGCACAAACAAAATATGGAACTATTAGGCAGTATAATATTCTCATTAGTAAGATTAAAATCACTTAAGAGCGAGTTCACCTGTTAGTTAATTAATTTAGCTCGTGCTCGTGTAATAGGTCTAATCGGGATGTCCTCATCATCCTTCCCCTCTTGAAAAGATGTCGTCCTCGACTCTGATTGTTCGGGTGCACAAGATGAATCCGATTGCTCCTTCCGCAGCTAAACTCCGAATATAAGAAAGGATATATGTATTCCTTCAGGGCCTTTGAAGTGCATCTTTACTTTAGACTTGTACAGATCATATATACGACTGCATATAATTAAATAAAATAGTAGTAGCTCTGTGTCTCTAAGTATGATAATTAAAGACCGAATTAAATTAGAGTTCACCTGGTAATATTTAATGCGGCTCAATAATTCTTTCCAGTCAAATAATATATTTAACTAAAAAGTACTAAGTGTGTATGTATCTGTATCATCCTCCCCTTCTTCAAGAAAAGCCGTCCTCGGCTTTTGATAACCTGAAAGTGCACTAAACAAAGAGAACAACGTATATGCATGGTATATGTATTTATCATCCGTTTTACCATCCCTTTTGTTTTGCAAATCATGAATAGTACAACAATAGCCATTAGATAGATGTGATGCATTCATCTCAACACTCCTTTCATCCACATTATTCCCCCACCCATGAAAAGAAGTTGTCTTCGACTTTTGTAAGCATGTATGAAAATTATTAATGGACAGACCAAAATCATTTTCTAATATATACAAGTGGCTCATATAATCATATTTCGACTTTACAACATCAGTTTTATGTAATGGAGATGAGAAAATGGTTTGTGCCTTCCATGCTTCAATTGCGCTACTCTGATTTCTTATACATGATTGTTCAGCAAAAGATGACCAAGTAGGCTTTATAAATCTTTCTAAACAGTAGGCATTCCTATTTATACTCACCTCTAAGTGATCATGACTTTGTCCAAAAGATGGTTTGTTCAAAACATGCAATTTTAATTCAGCACGGGTAATGCATATTAGATAAACATGAAACTTGTTGTCTACACCATAATCTCCAATCAAATTAAATTTATAAGTAGATGTGTAGGTACTAGCTAGTGATTTTAAACATGCGATTTCATAAACTCTCTCAATCACACTAGATAGCTCTATGGGTTCATCGAACATGATATAGTATAAAGAATCATCAGGGTATATTCTAGTAAGAACTTCAACATGAGTAATCAATTCCACTTTACGTAAATTAAGCGCATTAAATTCAGCACGTGGAATATTCAAAGGAACACTAGAGTTCTCACTCTTACTTACCTCTTCTTGATGATTATTCAATTCAACACCAATATTGTTACCTTTAACGTCCTCCTTAGTTGTTGTAGGTGTTGTAGGTATCAAATCTTTATGATAAAACCACGGGGCAGCGAGCACTCCATCCCAAACCGTGGTTATCTCCTCGTCTTTTACTTCCAACGGTGCCGGTTGTTGAAACTTCAACTCCTCTTCTTTAAAATCAACCTGCACAATATGAGAAACAACACTAGAAGTAGAGAGTAAATCATTAATTTTAGTAATAACCTCACTTTTAGTTTCATCTACTTCACTCATTTCTTTTGGTGTATCCCTCTCACTCTCAAATGGGATGCTCTCAACCTCACATATGGTGGAATCACACAGCTCACAATTTTCAATACTCTCACTCAATTTGGTTATGTGGCTCTCATCCTCACATGGGTTTCGAAGCATTTCATCTTCCATTAATCGTGGGCCAGCAATGGCGCAATTGCCATCAACCATGATCTTAGTGGATGAATGAGAACTAAAGAGTCGGCATAGATTTAATTGATGGACATGCATATATTTAAGTCTCTTTTCCACCTTCATAGCATATTTCACAAGATCTAGCAGACTACGAAAATATTTATCTTCAAGTGCAGCAATGATCTGAAAATTCAAGCCTGCTTTGAAGTATTTCTTTTCTTGATATGCACTAGTGATATTGGCACGGCGCATTGCATAACTCAGCTCAACATAGTAATCTTGGACAACTTTGCATCCTTATGCAATGCTCTCCACATGGCGTAGCATCTCCCACTCATAATAGGATGGAACAAATTCTCTTCTCATGGCCCCTTTTAATTTGACCCAAGATGTAATGAGTCGTTTCCCACTTAGTTGTCGCCACCAACTAGAGGCATAGTCCTCAAAAAACAAAGTGGCCACTCTCACTTCCTTGGCTTCTGATTTGAACTTCTGGGATGCAAACTCGAACTCCATGTCTTGTACCCACTCAAGATACTCCTCTGGGTCATTACTACCATAGAAAGGAAGATATGTACACTCGCGATCTGCCATGGTTAGTAGCAAAGCAAAGAAGAACTATATATGTGGATGTGGAAGTTTTTATTTGTGGACATCACTCAACCTCACCTTCTCTTACCGACTGAAGTTCTTATGCGTCCTTGATGGAATTGAAGAGCTGCACGCACTTTGGTGACGGTAGACAACACAAAGTGATAGATTAAGAGAATTCAATTGCATAAGCACTGTTAGACAATGGCTTATTTGTGGAGCTTAGAGGGAAAAGTATTTACCTATGCAATCTGAGATGTCTAGATATTGTAAAGCTAGGTAACAATCCAAACGAGAATTCAATGCCTAGTTGCTGATCTTATGATATAAGCGAAGAACGAAGCAACTCACACGTAAAGATGATGGAACTTAGTTCAATCAAAGGAATAAGCTAATATATAAAAATGTAAGTGATGAATAACTAGCTCGTATTGCACAAGTTATGGAGAGACGCTAGTTAATTGCTCAATGATGTGAAATAGGGCACAAGATTGATCAAAACAATTAAATAGCACAATATGAAATTTGACAAAGATAGGGTGTGCTCACAATAGGTGATAAGCCAAGTTTTTTCTTCTTCTTTTTTCTTTCTTTTTTTACTTGACCAATCAAATTGTCACAATAGCAGCACTTAAAACACCACTTTTGGCTCTGAAAGTAAATAACAATCTAGAGATGTGCAAAGTGTAAATGAACAACCCTAGAGCAATATCAATAACTAGTCTCAATAAAAGCAAAGTATTCACAAAGGATTGAATTGGCTTACAAAAGATATACAAGAAGATTTTTTTTTTGTAAAACCGTAACAATCGGGCTTGTAGCAACCATCCTGCGATTTATGTGATCTTTTTTCCCCTCATGCATTGCTTATTAAATCGTGCGCCAACAACAACAATCTGTCTTATTTATGTGCGAAAAGCGATACTGTCTTGTTGTAGTAATGAACAGCTACTCACCTATAGCAATGAACAGTCCTGCGTAGAATTACTGTAGCAGAGCCTTCTTTTTGGGTTTGGCGCGGCTGCTGGTGCGGATTGCTGCAGCGATCGTTGCAAAACCGAGCACTATGCGTGCGTACTGTAGCATACGCTACAGTACAGTTTTTTTTTCTAACAGATTAGAAACAAGAAATTAAAGCTACGCAAAGGAAATAAAGATCAACGATTAAACACAATTTCTAATGGATCGAGACCTAACCAAACTAACTAAAAAAATCAGATTGAACTACAGGCTAAAGGGATTTTTTTGTGGCTTTGTGTATAGGATAAAATAAATAAATCTAACTACGGGTAAATTGATCCTATCGTGGCAACCGCTGCTCTGATACCAAGATGATACGGGGGATGCCCGATCTTCACGACATAGTATCGATGATAACTTTGGATCCGTGCAACTTGAGGAACCGATAGCGCCAACCACTGTTCAAACAGCAACGCGCGACAAAAGAATTAGCCCAACCACACGTTTGTGATCCCGTCTACCGACCACACAAAGTAGACGTGTCGCCGCTCTTGCAAAACACAAGGATTTGCAAGAACAACAGAACGATACAATAGATTGAAACTCTCAATTCTAGTAGGGGCAATATTGCTTAAACCCTAAAATCAAGAATATATTGATAATCTGAAAATGTCGTTCCTTTTACATTGTCATCGGCCATAGCTTTTTATAGTGCGGCTCCCAGGCCCAAGTCGGACTCAAAGCCCAAGTCGGACTCTAACCCAACTCCTTATGCAAGTATATGGCTTTGTTTCCTTGTCTTCACGTGTCTTGACTTGGTCCAACAAGGAAACACATGCATGCTGATTCAACTCCTTTTGCAAGTTCACGTGTCTTGACTAGGTCCAACAAGGAAGCACATGCATGCTCATTGATTGGTCACGGCTGGTCATGGCAGCACACATGCATGCATGAAGGCTTCACGTAGCTCATGCCACTACAACATAAACACCCATATCCCAACGTATAGCTAGCAACGGAACTAACAACCGTTCCACCCCACCTCGCTGCCTCGCACAAAAATACGGTACCATCTCAACCCACCTGTCTTCTTTTCCCCTTCCCTATCGCCTTCGGCAGTTTGGCTCCCGCACCTTCCACTTCCCCGGCTGTCCTCCTGCCCCCCGCCACCACGACTGCCGCCTTGCTGCGGCTGCTCTGCTCGCCTCTCTACCTCCCAGCAACCCCTCGCCTTAACCGCCGCCTCGTCCCTACCCCTCATTCCCCTCGCCCGACACCACAACTCCCTCGCCCCGCCCGCCGCCGAGCCGCCCTCGCCCTCTTTCCCTTTTTTTATTTCCCCTCCCCCTCCTCTCTATCTCCTCACCCTCCGACCCAAACTCCCCACTGAACGCCACCGCCCCAATTTGAAACCCTAGGCCGCCGCATCGAGCCAGGCGGTGGTTGCGATGGAGGTTCTTCAGAGCATAACATTCGTCGGCGGAGGCAGTGGCGGCCGGCCATGTCGACGGAGGACGGGAAGCTCCTCAAGGAGGCGAAGAAGCTGTCGTAGGACGAGCGGCTGCAGTATAAGAACTGGAAGGTGCGGAACGACGCTAACATCGACCTCGCCGCCCTCCGTGACTCCATCACCAACCCCAAGGACGCCCGCCTCCACGAGTTCGGTGAGATACACTCCCACCACCTCCCGATATGCCCCCATTTCCGCAGGACCTTTTGATGTTAGATCTGAAGGGCGGTGTTTTTTTTTTGCGGTGGTGGTTAGGGCCATTGTTTAAGAAGACGGCCGTGGATTCAAAGGCACTGGTGCAAGAGAAGGTGTTGGATGCCCCTGCTGCTCCACAACGCCTCTTCTCCCTGATGCCGCCCTGCTCCCTGACGCCCCTGTTGGCTGCTCCTCGTCCAAGTATATTATTTACTTAATAGTGCAGGTTCTAATGCATCTTTCAATATCCGTTTTGATGTGCTACATGATTTACTTAATTTCTTCAGGCAATTTGTATTGCCTAGATTCGTATGATCGTATTCCATTGTCAGTATGTTTCTTGTTAGCATGCTTTTAGAGTTCAGTCTGAGTAATTTGTTACATGGATTTTTTTTTATTCATCTCTATCAAACAGATGAGTCTCTGTTAGCTGTTGCACAGTATTTAGTTTTTGATGATCCCCCACACAGTCTTATTCTCCAATGGTAAACATGCTTATTGTTTCAGTGATATACAAGTTAGTTGTGTAGCATATTCAGAATTTTCCCTTTTGATCTGTATTAGAATGCTTCTAAGTTCTTTACTAACTTAGAGCTTATTTTCTTTCAAGGGTAACTTAGAGCTTATTTTCTGTATTGGATTTCATTAGCAACTGCGGCATTGCGATGGCAAAGAAGACTTCTTTCTGCACGCATGGTGGTAGGCTACCTCTCTCTCTCTCTCTCTCCCTCCCCTTCTCTCTAATTAGACGGATTCAGTTTTTAGAGGCCATTTATTCACAATGGTTAACTGGATTTCCACAGGAAAAGTCATTTACTATGTAGTGGCATAAGTATAGTTTTGTGCCCAATTTTCCGTTTTAAGTTTCTTGCCTCACTTGCTCCAGTGTTCTTGTCTAGGTTTCCCAAGTAATGGTTGATGAAACTACTGGAAAGGTACAAGGGGTACTTTGACTGACTAATAAGTGTGTGTATTTCATTGCTTTCAACCTCTTGAAATATTGAGAATTTGTCGGTAGCATTGGCTGATGGAAGTGGAATAGAGGTGAGAGTGGGTTCGATTGGATGCTCTATGATGATAGTCAAAATCTGAAATCAAATAGATAATTGGAAACAGACTTGAGCTTAATCAAATTGCTTTATGTGGTCGATTATAATTAGTAGCCTTTATTCTTTACATTTTTCGATTATAGCTGAATTAAGATTACACTTGTATGTTACGTGATCGATTGATCTTACGTGAGATATTTGCATTTCTATTCTCAATCATCAATTAGGCTTATTGTTGATATAAATTTATGAATTATCTTGAAGGCATATGATCGTGTGTTACATTTTTCGAATGCTTTATGTCTTTGTCTTTGTGATTAAATTTCACTAAGATGATTAAATTGTAATTTGTTGTCTGAAAGTTTAACTGCTACTCTGAGATAACTTGACATATGAGAAAGTTGTAGTTTGAGCTCAAGATCTGTTTTGTAATTATCAAATTTGATTGGTGAAGAGATTTTGATTGAGAACTGAGATTGCAAAGACTATGTATTATGCAATTAGCCAGCTGGAATGTATTCTAATTGTTTGCTAAAACAGCGTCCTCTTGACATGCCTTGCCTGTTTGCATCATTGGTGGTTTTGATTACCACCGAGACAGTGAGTATTCCTTCGATTCAAGTTCAGTTCACTTTGATTATATATTCTGGTTTGTTTCATGCTGTTGTTAGTTGTTCTCATGCAATATATTTTTCTTTCCTTTGCGCATGGTTTGTGATGAAAAAACAAAACTCAATTCGGTAATTCTTCTTGGAATCTGTCTGGGCTTGGCAAAGTCAGTAGCTGGAGAAGTTGTAGACACATGGAGCAGGTGATGGACATTAGGACATGTTAATTATCTCCCTTTAATTAGGGGCCCCGTACACCTAATCTTAGATAACGCATCGTGTTATTCTCGTTTACATTTAAATCGACATCGTAACCTTGGTTTGGTTTAATAGTATCTTCTAATTTCGAACTTCTTCAAGTCCTAAAGTCGCTATATGTCCAAGTTGGACTGTTCCTTTTTTATTGAGATGAATTTTGCCTTTGTTTGTTGATATCAAAAGAAAATGAAAGAGGTTAAAAGAAATGTTGGACTATATAAGCGTGCGTAGAGATTTTTTTCTGCGGTGTTTGATTAGTGATCGAGCATCTTCGCACATTTCAAGTGAACTGTTTGATAGACAAATACATGTGTCATAACAGTTGGTCATCTTTGATTCTCGAGGTGTAGGTTAGGTTGGCCATCTTTGAGACATCTAGCTAGTTTGGAGAGTTTAGGAGCCTTTACTTTTTTTCTCTCTTGAGAGATTAAGCGAGCTAAATGAATCGACAAAGATACACGGCAACAATGTGCATGCAGCCTCTACTCTTAACCTTGGTGTTATGTAACTTTGCTTGGGCTCCCACTTGGCCCCAATTACCCAATCCCAAATCCTGCCTAGGTACACGTCGGCGTCACTTCATGCACGTTATGCGCCGCGTTCGTGACACAGGAGTACAGGACATTGCAGTGAGAGCTCGATCCAGCCTGTATAACTTCCTCGATCGAGGGCAGGCAGGTGGAACCACATCGTTAGTTGTTCATGCTGTTGTTAGTTGTTCTCATAATGATTATGTTGAGCTTATTCTTCCTTTTAAATGGCATGGAGAAATTTCATATGTATATGATAATTTGGTCATTTAATTATGCTGGGATGTATTCTGATTGTTTGCTAAAACTGCACTTATTACAACAATGGTTGCTTAGTGCTTACTATTTAGTGATTTGGTTCCATGTGTTTGGAACTTTCTATGATTTGCTTATTGTCTAGTTTGTGGGTTAAAATGGCTCTTGATTTACTTGATTCACACCCCCATCGTTGCAATACGCGGACACCTTTTAGTTTTGTTACTTTAATATTGTGATTTTGTTTATTCCTGATGATGCATTAATGGACTCCAATTTTTCATTGTAGGTTGATAAGATAGATGGATGATGTCATGGATGATATTGTTGAATATGTAAGGTGGAGAATGGTTACACGGGTAGATGATTTTCATTACGTTTTGATTCCATTTTGTTAGGAAATGATGTTCAAGTGAAATATTTATATCATGTCTTATGTGAATGGTTCTCTATGTAATGTAACAATTTGTTTTTAATATATGAGTGTTCTTTTTAACCATGCTACGACCGATAATAATTTTTTTACTTTGATTTCTACACACTTATAATCGTTGCAGCAACCTAATTATATCCATTGCCAAAATAGCAAAAGTTATCTGTATGGTAAATACCAACGCTTCTATGCGTTGTGACAATATAATTATATCCATTGTCAAAATAGTAAAAGTCATCCATGCATGGTAAGTACCAACGCATACAAGTGTAGTTACAACCTGACTATATCTGTTGCTACTTCGCAACGCTTTTTCATATCTATTACCAACACTTGTTTATTTGTTGTAATAGACTCTCGCAACGGCCTCAATGGCAACGTATACTAAATGCGTTGGTATAGACCATAACAACATTTATTTGGGCTTCTACCAACACATATATGCGTTGCTAAAGGGGTGTTCATGTTGTAGTGCAGGCTTCTTGTTCCATTGTTTTTGGTTATGGCATGCTTCTATATGTGTATAACTGCACAAACAAAATATGGAACTATTAGGCAGTATAATATTCTCATTAGTAAGATTAAAATCACTTAATAGCGAGTTCACTTGTTGGTTAATTAATTTAGCTCGTGCTCGTGTAATAGGTCCAATCGGGATGTCCTCATCATCCTTCCCCTCTTAAAAAGGAGTCCTCCTCGACTCTGATTGTTTGGGTGCACAAGATGAATCCGATTGCTCCTTCTGTGGCTGAACTCCGAATATAAGAAAGGATATATGTATTCCTTCAGGACCTTCGAAGCGCATCTTCACTTTAGGCTTGTACATATCATATATATGACTGCATATAATTAAATAAAATAGTAGTAGTTCTGTGTCTCTAAGTATGATAATTAAAGACTGAGTTAAATTAGATTTCACCTGGTAATATTTAATGCGGCTCAATAATTCTTTCCAGTCAAATAATATATTTAACTGAAAAGTACTAAGTGTGTCTGTGTCTGTATCACCTTTCCTTGGTGTCTTGGCATCGTGTCGACTTCTCCCGCACATGCTCCTCCTCTGCTTGCCGCCAAACTTGAGGCTATAGCCTCGGTAGGGCGGCCACAACGTGTCACCCACCTCATAGGCCTTACCTCGGTGTGGCGGCACCGCGTCGACTTTGCCGACATGGGCTCCACCTCTGCTTACTACCCGCCTCAAGACCATAGCCTCGGCGGGGCGGCCATGGTGCGTCACCTGCCTTGGAGGCCATGCCTCGGCGGGGTGGCCCCGTGTTGATTTTTACTAGGGTATCCCGATTCCCAAGGGATTGGGGGGCAAAATGGATGCATTCGCTCTGAAGGGATATGGGTAGGCTACAGTAGCTAGGAATTCAAAAATTCTACCACGTAAACCAAGGTGCCATGCAAGCAAGAGATCATAGATCATTACCACTAGACGTGTAGTGTAGCAGAAGAAGAGTTGGATGTGAGGACCTGTCTCGGGATCTCCTGGAGAGATCTCCTAGGACCTCCCAGAAGGTCCAATAGGACCACCTGGAGGTCTGGGAGGTCCTCCAAGACCACCCGAGGAGGTCTCCCAAGACCACTAGGAGGTCTCCAGGACCTCCCCAGGAGGACTTGAAGGTCCACCCGGAGGCCCTCTAAGACCGCCCGAAGGTCCCAGCCTCTGTGCACCATGAGCTAGTCCCAGGATCAGATTGGCTAGCTCGCACAGACTCAACAATTGGTGTAATCAATTCCATACCACAAGCACAAAAGATGAAGCAGACAAATTAACACATATTATTAGTAAAAGACCTTAAGGTCAAGGTTTTTACAAGGTTGCCCCGCGGGCTTACAACTCAAAAGAGAATCTGCAGCAAAAACATAAAACACGTGAAGGCTATTCGGCAAGCCCACAAGCTACCGAGTGGAGGACGTCTCCTATGCGCAAGATCTTCAAAAGAGCTCCCCTTCAAAGAGCATAAGACTTCCTGGATCTCCGTCCTCTGCTGATTAAAACAAAGGGCACAAGCCATGAGTACCTTGAATGTACTCAACAAGCCGTGGGGAAAAAATATGCAATTAATATTTATGCACGGCTTGACAATGGTGAGATGTAGAGTTAGTTTGCAGAAAAGCAATATTTGACAGTAAATAGCATAACTAGATTACAAAGCTCAAGTTAAAAGAGATATACATAAGTACATTGATTTTCAAAGGAGGTCGTGAGCACCCACTCACTCCCAAGACCACTCCCAAGGGCCTGGTCGCACCCTACGACCAGGAACACTCCCAAGGCACCAACCAAGACCTCTCTGGAGCACCTACTCCAGAGAACCACAAGACCACCCTAGAGCTCCAAGACCACCCCAGTGCACCCAGTCTGGAGCTCCCTGGACCACTCTAGGGCTCACAAGACCTCTTTTTGAAAGTCTACCCCTTGTTCAAAATCTTCGGGCATGTCCATAACCGAGGACGCAACTATTCGAATAGATTTACAGTCTGCAGAGGTTGTGCACTTTACCCACATGACATGATTTCTCTAGTTTGCTTGGCATTCGTCAATGCCACCACTCACTGCTAAAGGTAAGTGGTCTAGAGCTCATGACAAGGCCTTTTCAAAGCTCTGTTCTGGATCAGTTCTGCTCGCTAAGGTTTCTCCATACTAGTGTGCGTATAGCACCCAGTGGCCCCCTCTTGCGCCTTGCGAATCAGCACGCATCCTCAAAAACAGAACCAATCCATCACATTGCTAATTATTTGGCCAAGTCCACCCCATCCTGGACATGTGGTTGCACGGCAAGGCCCAGATCAATGGCTCACAAGGTTAAGTCCTTAATTGGCTGCTCAAGCGAGACCATCCACAAACCCAAAGTGACCCCAGAGCACCAACACCGGAGCACCCACCAATACCACAGGCCACTCGCCCGAGCATAAAACGGTTTTGTGTTCAAGCCTGCCCAAGGACCACCCTAGTCCCGGGCTCACACCTTTTAACAGCAGTGGCATTGCCATGGTTCCATAGCTCATTAGACAAATTGATCGTGTTGGGTTCAACTCGGCCAGAGGACCACCCAGTCCCGGCACACAAATTTTAGTTAAGGTGACAACAAATGTCGTAGCCTCACACAGGGCCACACTTCATTTTATTCAGCAACACAGGGCCACACTTCATTTTATTCAGCAACACAGGGCCACACTTCATTTTATTCAGCAACAAATGACGTCTTGGAGTATGATTTTTCCTAGGAGCACGTCAACTATTCTCAAACGGAGGGAGTACTACACAAGCCACAAACCAGTGCGCTGGGGTAAGCTAACAGTGATGATTCATGGTGAGAACGACGTCTACTAAGCATGGCCAAGCAAATCCGATACCCATGTTGGTAAACAAGAATGTCCAACTAAGAATACCCATGCTATGGCTTTAAAAAAGGAACATGTCAACATGTTGATTGCAAAGTAATCAACGAGGCATAAAGACAAGTAAGTAATTAACTAGGCCCAAAACCATTTTTATACAACCAGCAATGCAATTTATATCAAATCAAAATACTTTTGTAAAAATGGGTTCAAGATGATCAAAGGTCCACGACTTGCCTTCGGCAATGAGTTGTTGGGCTTCTGAGAAGGTTGCTGGATCCTTGAGCTCCTCAGCAGAATCGAAATCTACACGTTTGCGAAGAAAACAAATAAATAAAGCAACTTCAAGAAAGAACCGAAGAGAACTTAAATAGAACCAAAAAGAAAAGAGGTCCTTTGGAAGGGAGGTCCAACAAGGGGAAGGTCCAACCAGAGGAGCAAAGAGAGCTCTCCAGAACAGAGAGAGGTGAAGGGGAGGTTGGGTGAAGAATAAGGAAGCAGTGGTCGCTCTGGGTGCTTTATTTAAAGGAATAGGAGAATAGGAGCACCATCAAAAGGAAGTGTCCAGATTCAAGGTGTTGGGGCAAAGACACACTGCCAGATGGTCTAAACTCGAAAAGGGATCCAAACCTTAAAGGAGATCTAAACCTCAAAGGAGAGGTCTAAACTCAAAAGGGAGCAGAGCTGAGGGGAGCATGGGACGAGCAGAGAGGGGAGGGACAACACCAAAGCTCAAACAACTTCAACTAAAACCAACTCGGAACAACCAGCAAAGAACAGAGAACAACAAGGAACATCCTCTTAGAAAAGGGGCTCGACTCGTTGGGAGGAGGTCCAACGGGTCGGGAGGAGATCCAGCCACGAGGGTGGTCTTTGCAAAAAGACTAGCAAAGACAGAGAGGGTGGTCTTTGCAAAAGAACCCAAAAGGGTGGTCTTCGCAAAAAGACCACGCGGAGGTCCAGAGGACGAGAAGGTCCAAAGGACAAGGACAAGGCGCGACAAAGCAGAGTCGTCCGATCCTACGAGAGGGGAAAGGCGCGGCGCTGGATCGGACCACGCGAAGGAAAAAGGGAGATCCAACGAAGAGGAGGATCCAACGGAGGAGATGGAACAATGGGAGGTCTGGAGGGTTAAAATGAGATCAAAGGAGGTCCTGACAAACTAGAAGGAACCAAAGGAGATCTCGACGGTCAAGACCAACACAGGGGAGGTCTCAACGGTCAAGATGGAGCCAAAGGAGATCTCGATGGTCAAGACCAACACGGGAGAGGTCTCAACGGTCAAGATGGAAGCAAAGGGTGATCTCGACGGTCAAGACCAACAAGGGGGAGGTCTCAACGGTCAAGATGGATCCAAAGGAGATCTCAGCAGTCAAGACCAACACAGGGGAGGTCTCAATAGTCAACATGGAAACAAAGGGAGATCTCGACGGTCAAGACCAACACAGGGGAGGTCTCAACGGTCAAGATCAAACGAGGGGAGGGAAGCGATAGCAAGGAAAACACGGGGAAGGCGGGGGCCGTTAGATCTCGATTGAACTGGGCAAAGCGATAAAGGTCTGGATCAAGCGGAAGGCTCGAACAGACGCGAGGGAGGTCCCAATGAACACAGAGGAGGTCCAAATGAACAAAGAGGAGGTCCAAATGAACACAGAGGAGGTCCAATCGAGCAGAGAAGGAAAGAATGAGAAACGAGGGAGAGATCGAAAGGGAAAACTACATCCCGGATTTGAATTTCGGATATCAAGGACATTTGAAACACAAACCCGAGCTTAGACCTAAGGGAAGATCCAAACATAAGGGAGGTCTGAGCCTTAAAGGAGGTCTGGACCCTCTGATCCAAACGAAGGGAGGTCGTCCCAAAAAGAAAGATAGAACTGGGCCGAGGGAAAGCACGGAGTAAACAGAGAAAAGGAAAAACTCCAGCAAACTCCAAAAGAAACCGAATCGATTTAGTTGAAGTTTAGTTTAGTCATTTTAAAATACTCAAATTCCGAAAATCTCAGATTAAGCTTTGAACTCTCATCAAAACCAAATGGTTCTTTTTATTTTGAAAATTTTCAAAAACTCAGGACAAACGGGACGTTACATTGGAGTAGCCTAATCCAACATAGAGCGCGTCGATGAAGTGGTCGTAGTCGATCGTACAATGTCCTCGGTGTCGATCATATCCTCCAGCAACCAATCACGTTCCTTGCGAAGTCATGGATCGTCCTCAAGCGCAACAGCAATCGTAGTAGCGCCTCTATGGTATCCACATGTCCAGGGATAGAACACCATATGCCGTTGTGCTAGCACCAACTCGCACAGTAGGGCTCTCTTTCGAAGATGGCGGCTAGGGTTTCGGTGGAGCAACTCACGTTGTCTATCTCGTATATCCCAACAGCCTCACGCATCTCCATATATAGAGCCCATGATGGATCCTATCCGAACATGTTTCTTCCAACCCGTTAAGTGTGTGACCCTGTAGGTTCATGTGTAATCGGTTGTGACTCAAAAACTCTTTTTCGACCACTAGTCGTTAGCGGTTTCTAGCAGGACATAACGATTCCCGAATACACATAAATTATATCAGACAAACCTTAATGCAATATGATCTACGAGTAGGTCCTTATCACTTATGACTAGCTCGTGTCTATACAACCAGTTCATATTTAGTCATGACCAGTTCGTAACTCCTTACGACCAGTTTACGATCACTTAGTGATTATGTTCGACCAGCCTACAACCAGCTCGTATCTCCATACGATTAGTATGTATCTGATCGAACTAAATGACCTACTCGTGTATTCTCCCTTTGCCTCACGATATCTGGTTGAACTCCAGATGAGATATTATGTTATCCATGGACTGTTCAATACTTTCTCGATCAAGTGACGGATAACTTCATGTGTGTAACATCCCCAAGTTAATTAATGATAATTAGTATGTATCTTACCAGCATGCATGACTTTTTGAAAACATTTGCAACATTTATTGTGCTTGGAAAATCTCAATTAAAGTTAAACCTACAACTCAAATATAAGCTCCAAAAGAAAACAAGAACAAAAACTCTTGTTCATCCTCTGGAAATAATTTATTCAAATACTATAATAATTATCATGAATAAATATAATTTTTTCCAAAATTTTGGAACTTAAATTGACCCAAAGAAAATTCAAACTCAAATCAATAACCTATTCCAAGTTTGAATTTAAATTAAGCAAATTAAGTTATGAACAGTAATGTTTAATAATTTTATTTGGGAACGAGGATGTCCCAGGAACACCCTTGATTAATTTCAGAATTTTCTGAATTTTATTTCTCTATTTAAAGCCTCAGTCAAATCCTTTTGTTATTTGGTCAAACTGAAATCAAACTCGGACTCAAGTACTGTTGAACCGACCGGACCCCAACCCAACTGTGTAATAGTCCAAATTAAATTAATTGAGAAGAAATAAATTAGAGAGAGGGACCAATCAGAAAAGTGGTTTTAATAGAAGATTAGAGGGGGGTTTATGCATAATTTGGACAACCTAAGCTGTGGGCTTTCGGTCCACAGCATTTAGGCCCAAGGGGGAATGGCAACCGGCCACATAAGAAGGAGAGGGGGCAACCCTAGGGTTGCTACAGTACCATGGCTATAGTACCGACGCCATGCTACAGTGCTATGCTGTGCTACAGTGCCCTCCCACGATTAACTTTCGCTGCTGGCCAAGAAGAAGGAAGAGAGAAGCCTCCGCGGGTGGTGTTCGGCCAAAGAGGAAGGAAGAGAAGGGGGGAAGAAGAGAAGGAAGAGGGATCACCAGCAGGAGCTCATGATCTTCAGCTGCTCGTCGAGGGTAACATTCGTTTCCCGTTGATTAGATGTTTAATTAGCTGTTTTAGCAATGCCGGTTGTGTAGATCCCGATCTGTCCAAAAGATAGAACGGTGGTTTTGATGGCTTTAGAAGCAGATTACGTGGATCCCATTTCTTAGAGATAGTTGGGTAATGTCCTTAGCTTTCCATGGCCGCCAAGAACGCCCAAATCCGATTAACGGTCAGTGAGTTATGAATTCTTTACTGTTGCGGTCCTGCTAATCTGTCAGTTTTCTGATAGTTTGTAGAAAACAAGGTTAAGCCATTAGTTAAAGACGAAATCAGAGGATCTCTATATAACACAAAATGTAGGTAATTTCCATACCTTTCCAGAGAGCTAAAGAACGCAAGATTTGGATACTTGTAGCAAAAGTTATGGTGGTTTTAGTATACTGTTCAGAGAACCCGACGTGAAAATTGATGTCTTTTAATTTGGCTTCGTAGGGGTTTTAGATCGCCGATTTAGAAGGGCCCCCCAACTAAGTTTAGTTGAGGAATTTAATTACCTTTTGATAAAGTCCTAGAACACCTTATTTGGACCCCTGTAGTGAAAGTTATGATTTTCAGAAGTTGGCTGTCCACAGAGGGGACATATCGATCGTTAGAAGTGGGACGTTTGGAAGGTGCTTGAGAGTTTGGCCTTTTTTTTCGTTTGAGCTATTAATTATGTCTTGGGTCCAGTATGGTTGTCTTAGCTTGGTTCATAATTATGTTCACGTGGGGGATTGGTCCCAGGGGCAGCGCCCTCTTCGCGTCTACCGTTTCCGCACAGTTGAGGCAAGTATCCTGTTTGTAGCACAATTATGATTGGTTGATGTGATTGCTTGCGTTTACTCGTATTAGTCATACATGGATGATAGTGTGATGAATATGAATAGAATTTGGTGAATGCATGTTTATGGCTAAAGCTTTCCTATGTATGTTGTTAATGCCTTACATGCTATGTGAGATCTGAAGTTGTGGTATGTACTTGTTGATTCATATGTATGAAAGATAGGGTCATAGTACATACGCATACTGAAAGCATACCTGAGACTTGGTCACGTGGTGACCAAGTATATACAGTTGAGGTCCCCGTCATGTAAATGACGGGCTTGTGGTCCCCACATTGATGGAATGTGGGCTTTGAGGAGAGGTCCCCATCATGAAGATGATGGGCAATGGTCCCTATACACATGGAGTATAGGCTCTTGGTCCCTGTGCCAGAGGGCACAGGCAAGGGTATACATCGACGGTTGTATATCCCGCATTACCGGTAAAATGCGAAAAGAGATAAAGATTAAAAGATGCATTGCATGTTCGCATTACATAAGCATGGGAGTTATTTTTAGTGTAATGCTCCTTTTGACATGTTGATGCCATATCTGTGTGTTTAATGCTTCTTTTATAGATACTTGCTGAGTCATTAGACTTACCCTTGCTTTGTTGTGTTTTAGGTACCACAAGCAAGAACGGCATGCATGGGAGGGAGTAGTTTTGTTGGAATGCACTCACTACCATTCATCCTAAAGGAAGAATATAATTTAGTTCATACTCTATAAATAAGCAAACCGATTGAGATTCACTCATAGCTTTGGTTGAATGCTTTGGCTTATTTGTAATAATGAGATTAGCGAATTTGGATTATGCTTATTCTTGTTTATCGGAATAGACTATCTTGCATGCTTGGATGAATTTGGATATTGAATTATTGTTAATGTTATATTTAATTGCTGAAACCTCGGTATAGTTAACTATACAAAGGAGGTTTTGCTGAAACATTTGGTAAATGGTCTTAGTAGCATTGTTTAATTTTATTTTAGTAGCATTCGGGCTCAATGTTGAGCTGGGTGTTACTGATTAGTATCGAGCGAGTCAGTAGGTCCGTGGTATTTGAATCATTAAACTTGACACACAAAGCACGAGTTGGGAATAGGTTTTTGCATTGCATTTACGTTTCTGTTGTATTGTATTGATGATCCCTGTTATGAGATGATCTGATATATCTATATTATAATACTTATTATGTGTGGGGGATAACCCATGTTGAGAGGTTGAGGTCGTGGTTGTGGCCCTGGGCTATACCAGGTTACACCACCGTTCGTGGTATGAGAATAGGGAAGTGATTACCTCGGATATCTTAGTAAAGGTGTTGATAGTGAATATCTTTAGAAGAGTTGTTCTATTCCTTGAAATTTGAATTTGGTCAACTCTTGTCTAGTTGTGGCAGATGAACTTCTCTAGGATTCGTAGCCCATTCCAGTTGATGGGATTCTTTGAGAAATGTTGTTGTGTTTCATTTGGTTTAAGTTGTCTCGTAAAGAAATCAATGTTTTCCCAACCGATGAGTTATTCTTGCGGCGGGTGAACTTGGTTGATTGTCATGTATGACCTTTATAGTGGAGTTTTGTCTTTCTTATTGGAAAACCACGACCCACTTATTCGAGTGATGTTTTTGGTTAATTAAAGCTTCCTTTTGCAAGTCCTTTAGTACGTGGAGGCTTTGACTCAATGTATCTCTATTGGGTATTTTGAGTGTTGAATATTAATGGTTCTCCTTTATGGAAGAAGATGTTAAATCTTTTAGCGATGTTTTATCTTGGTTAAGTGAGAGGTTATAATCAAAGCAATTAATGGGTGTGATATGGATTATCAGGTTGGGTCTGCAGAGTGTGCATGATTGATCTTAACTAAGATCTTTGAAAGAAAAGTTGATTAATTTGAAAGTGTCTTCCAGTAGTTCCTGATGAACTGTGATTAAGGGTATGGCTATACCTAATTGAAGTTAGAGGAGTTATTAAGAAGTGTGGAAATTTGACGGACTAGTTTGACCACAAAAGTTTGAAGGGATAGAAACTAGTGGATGTAGAATATTATGGGAAGAGTTCTGGATAGCTCTTCTATAAGGAACGATGTGATGAATTTGGTCGTAGTGTTGCTGAGACTCTTGAATGATGAAAGATTTCGATTCTCGAAGTTTTATTGCGATTTTGTACCAAATTATGAATGTGAGGTAGAACGGCTGAATATGTGGTTGTAATTGCTCATGTGATTTGGCAGGGAAAGTAGGTAGCATATAGATTTCATGATGAAGCCAGTTGATAGCAACAAGGGTTGGAGTGCAACTGTTGTGTATTGACGTGTGGTGTTGAACATCAATAAAAGTTGAACTCATGTGATTTAATAGATGGCTTACGTTGACTTGGTTGTGAAATAGTCAGATGACAGCATGTTTATGATGAAAGGGTTTTTGGTATAACCTTTAAATGGTGTAGTAGGTTCCCTTTTAAAATAAAGTGGTTGTGTAGTGAGGTTGTAAGAATTTAGTTTACTCTCAATCGAAGATGAGATGGTAAAGTAATATGTACCTTTTTGGTGAGGCTTTGGGGCTTTATAAAGGAAGAGTTGGCAATAACGAATCTTGTTAAGAGTGAATTATTCTGGATGTTAGTAAGATATTCCACAAGAGCTTCTGACTCGTTGAAGTGGTGATGATTCTTCTAGAGAGAAAGTAAGTTAACTACCTTTCGAAAAATTGGTTAAAAGAAATGATTGGGGTTTTGCATTCATGATCTTTTGGGAAGTTCTGTTTGGCTCTTAAGCGATTAATGTGATTTGGCTTAAAAGGCACTTCTTGTCTGGGATGGCAAGTAACGATATAATCAAAGGAAACCACTTTCTTTGTTAACGAAAAATGTGTACCATCAGTATTTGAGGTTGGAGTTAAGAGTTATAATCTGCAACTTTTCTGTTGTTACAGCTTAAGAGTTTCTTGAATTTCAATAGCAATATTTTATCATAATTTATGGAGGTTTGATATTCCTTCTTGTGGGACATGTGCCCTCAGCTGTGGACTCGTATTTTGCTTTTCGAGATCATTGCTATTGGACTGTTCTTATTGGTCTCGTGCTCACTCCGAGGAGCAACGTTTTCTTATGCGTTGGAACCTGTTTTTGGTTTGTTTCTTCCTTTTGAGAAAGGAATTAACCAACTTGTGTTGCCAAGTTTTATAAAGTGTAATGTAGCGACTGGTTGTTGGTGGTCAAGTATTTGGTAGTGGAGAGATTTTGGGAACCAATATATTTGAAGTCTGTAAGATGATGATTTGGATTTGACCTATAACATCTGGAGGAGTTCAATTTAAAAGGAATGTTTGTCGATGAAAAAAAAAGTTGATTAGTGTTACAACTAGTGGAACCTATGGCGAATTATGATCCAATAACCTTTGTCCATGTTGGGATGTTGGGATTATCGAAAGTATGGACTCTTGATAAATGTATTATAGTATCGCAATTGGATACTTAGTAATATTGTGTAGAAGAGTTATGATGGTGAAGTTTAATGAGAGCAGCGGTTTGGAGAAACCTAAGCGTTGTGCTAATTAATGGGATAACAGGAATTATTGAGTTATTGTCAAGTATGACTCAGCCACAGTGAGTAACCCTATGGGGGTTAGATTATCTCAAATGATAACTTGGTCAAGAATATAATTATTTATTGACATTAATGATTGAGTATGTTTGAATCTTGGTCAATCAGTTAGGGTATTGCGAAGAGTTATATTGCGGTTGTGTAGTTGGATTGGATTGGTGTGGATTAGAGAAGGTCTAAGATTGGTGAAATAAATCGCCTTGGGGTGGTTACTTGATTAGTGAGGAATGTTGATACTAATGACCGAGGTTATTGTCGAGTCATATGAAATTTTAGTAAATGAATGTGAGGATTTCCTATCAACTAAACCAGAAATTCATGGTAGGAGACTTGGAGGTTGAATTTGGGCCTTTGCATTTTATGCTAGGACCTTGAAAACCCAATATTATATGTAGAGGTGGGTGAACAGAAGCGAATTTTGAATAGTGTGTTGATCTTTGATAGAATACTTTGGGTAAAGTAAATGAGTGTGAATGTGGTGAAGTTCAAGTTGATTATCCATAAAGATTGAGGTGATGTGATTGTGGATGAAATCTATATTAAGGAGTGTTGGAAATTATTTGTCAAAATAATTCCTTTGGTAGAGAAGTTGACCAGAGTATGTTATTGTGGATTGGAAGAGTCTCTCTTCATAGGTGTGGATTTTGTGTTCAGTTTGAGCATAGCTTTGAGATTGCCAAATTAAAAGAAATGAATTAGTGTGTTATGCGATGATTTGGAATCTCATGGTTTAAGAGAAAGTTGAATTTTTAAAAGAAAGTTTGAGGAAAAGGTTGTATTATCGGATATTAAAATGTTCTCCTGGTTTTTTTTGTTTGAGCCTTGCCTCTATGATAGATGCCAGTTATAAATTGAGTTGGTTCTTCTTGTTATGCGTGATTCTTTTCGGTTAAGAAAAAGAAAGGAGATGGTGATTTGGGCACTCGAGGGATTTCACCTTTGGCTTATGTGGTGTTCATTGGCAAACCGCCCACTTGGAAAGTGGAAGAGTTTCATGATAAATCTTTTGGTTTTGGATTTAACCCTTTTGGTGAGGAGTTGGTAATGCGTGTATGCGATGAGAATCCTTTATTTTTAGTTGGGCTCTGTTTTTGAAAGAATTTGTTTCAAAAGGGTTCTGTTGTGCGTCCCTAGTAAAAAGAGGTGCTCATTGTTAAAGTGAAGAGATCGAGTGATATAAGGAACAAGAGTTCTGTGTGTTTTGTGCAGGTTGTGTGGTTTGGTACCAAAGGGAATGTTGGCCCAAGGTACATTGGTTGTTTCTGGAAGTTGCGGAGAATTGGGGGATAGCGTATCACTAGGACCGTCTTGAGTCCTGGCGTGGCGCACAGTTCATTTTGCTGACCTAGCGTCGAGGGAGTACTAGAGAAATCTGGAGTGTGAAGTTTCGTTAAGGCCGTTGACCCACAAGTAAGTTCGTGCCTTCGAGTCATGTCCATTGAGTGACTCGTGAAAGGTTGGGATGAGTAATAAGGCGTAACACGTCAGTTGCATCAAGGTGCAGAGATCCCATAAGTCTGAGAGGAAATGACCTAGGAAATGGAGTCTTGCATGCACGACCAGTATCTGGAATTATACACAGCAGGTGCGTGGTAATGTTAGTAAGTTTATTAGCTGAGATTGTTCATTGGTGTTAAGCGTGGTTAGAATTCGGGGTCGAATTCTGTTTAAGGGGGGTAGAATGTAATAGTCCAAATTAAATTAATTGAGAAGAAATAAATTAGAGAGAGGGACCAATCAGAAAAGTGATTTTAACAGAAGATTAGAGGGGGGATTATGCATAATTTGGACAACCTGAGCTGTGGGCTTTCGGCCCACAGCATTTAGGCCCAAGGGGGAAGGGCAACCGGCCACATAAGAAGGAGAGGGGGGCAACCCTAGGGTTGCTACAGTACCATGGCTATAGTACCGCCGCCACGCTACAGTGCTATGCCGTGCTACAGTACCCTCCCACGATTAGCTTTCGCTGCCGGCCAAGAAGAAGGATGGGAGAAGCCTCCGTGGTTGGTGTTCTGCCAAAGAGGAAGGAAGAGAAGGGGGGAAGAAGAGAAGGAAGAGGGATCACCAGTAGGAGCTCGTGATCTTCAGCTGCTCGGCGAGGGTAACATTCGTTTCCCATTGATTAGATGTTTAATTAGCTGTTTTAGCAATGCCGGTTGTGTAGATCCCAATCTGTTCAGAAGATAGCACGGCGGTTTTGATGTCTTTAGAAGCAGATTCCGTGGATCCCATCTCTTAGAGATAGTTGGGTAATGTCCTTAGCTTTCCATGTCCGCCAAGAACGCCCAAATCCGATTAACGGTCAGCGAGTTATGAATTCTTTAGTGTCGCTGTCCTGCTAATCTGTCAGTTTTCTGATAGTTTGTAGAAAACTAGGTTAAGCCATTAGTTAAAGAAGAAATCAGAGGATCGCGATATAACAAAAAATGTAGTTAATTTCCATACCTTTCTAGAAAGCTAAATAACGCAAGATTTGGATACTCGTACCAAAAGTTATGGTGGTTTTAGTGTACTGTCCAGAGAACCCAACGTGAAAATTGATGTCTTTTAATTTGGCTTCGTAGGGGTTTTAGATGGCCGATTCAGAAGGGCACCCCAACTAGGTTTAGTTGGGGAATTTAATTACCTTTCCATAAAGTCCTATAACACCTTATTTGGACCCCCTGTAGTGAAAGTTATGATTTTTAGAAGTTGACTGTCCACAGAGGGGACAGATCGATCGTTAGAAGTGGGACGTTTGGAAGGCGCTTGAGAGTTTGGTTTTTTTTTCATTTGAGCTATTAATTATGTCTTGGGTCCAGTATGGTTGTTTTAGCTTGGTTCATAATTATGTTCAGGTGGGGGATTGGTCCCAGGGGCAGCGCCCTCTTCGCGTCTACCGTTGCCGCACAGTTGAGGCAAGTATCCTGTTTGTAGCACAATTATGATTGGTTGATGTGATTGCTTGCATTTACTCGTATTAGTCATACATGGATGACAGTGTGATGAATATGAATAGAATTTGGTGAATGCATGTTTATGGCTAAAGCTTTCCTATGTATGTTGTTAATGCCTTACATGCTATGTGAGATCTGAAGTTGTGGTATGTACTTGTTGATTCATATGTATGAAAGATAGGGCCATAGTACATACGATATCTTGAAAGATACTGAGACTTGGTCACGTGGTGACCAAGTATATACAGTTGAGGTCCCCGTCATGTAAATGACGGGCTTGTGGTCCCCACATGCGTGGAATGTGGGCTTTGAGGAGAGGTCCCCATCATGAAGATGATGGGCAATGGTCCCTATACTCATGGAGTATAGGCTCTTGGTCCCTGTGCTAGAGGGTACAGGCAAGGGTATATATCGACAGATGTATATCCCGCATTACCGGTAAAATGCAAAAAGAGATAAAGATTAAAAGATGCATTGCATGTTCGCATTACATAAGCATGGGAGTTATTTTTAGTGTAATGCTGCTTTTGACATGTTGATGCCATATCTGTGTGTTTAATGCTTCTTTTATAGATACTTGCTGAGTCATTAGACTCACCCTTGCTTTGTTGTGTTTTAGGTACCACAGGCAAGAACGGCATGCATGGGAGGGAGTAGTTTTGTTGGAATGCACTCACTACCATTCATCCTAAAGGAAGAATATAATTTAGTTCATACTCTATAAATAAGCAAACCGATTGAGATTCACTCATAGTTTTGGTTGAATGCTTTGGCTTATTTGTAATAATGAGATTAGCGAATTTGGATTATGCTTATTCTTGTTTTATCGGAATAGACTATCTTGCATGCTTGGATGAATTTGGATATTGAATTATTGTTAATGTTATATTTAATTGCTGAAACCTCGGTATAGTTAACTATACAAAGGAGGTTTGGTAAATGGTCTTAGTAGCATTGTTTAATTTTATTTTAATAGCATTCCAGGCTCAATGTTGAGCTAGGGGGTTACAAACTGTCTGCACCGCACCATCTAGCTGCACCGGACCCAGCCTACTAGGACCGTTCGATCCAGATCCGACAATCCAAACCACCGGTCCGAACCAGTCCGACCGAGCCCGACACGCCACTTGGTCCAGCCGCACCAACTCGCCCACACCTGTTCGCTCTTGATCGCTGTAGGTGGGCCACCCTACGCGCAATCATCTTCTTCCTCGGGCCAGCTCGTGTGCAGGTGACGCGTTCCATGCGGCGCCCGCGCTCTGCTGTGCCTCCGTTTGTGCGGTGAAATGCCGTGAGCCGCCGCCCTCGTCGACCAGTACCCAAGCTCCACATTCACACGCCGTTTCACTCGCCGTCCTCCTTCGCGCTCAAAGCCGACTCTACCTCTCTCTTTCGCTCATTTCTCTCCCCGGATGTGGAAGAAGGGGAGGTTCTAGCTCTGCCTCCTCTCGGTGAGCCTCACCCGCTACTACATCGCTGGACTCCTCACCCAACGCCGCTTCCATTTTTGCCAGTCCGGTCCCTTTTCGTCCACTGAGTCGACGGATACGACTTCGTCGTTCCCGCTTCCAGCCACCACGGTCTCGTAGCTCACGGATGCTCCGGTAGGCTAACCTTTGAATCCTTTTGTCCCTTTTGATTGCATTGTCCCGCAGAGTATATTGCCGAGATTAATTTGGTTTTCGTGCTTCATCGAGGGAGTGCGACTCATTCTTCTCCGAACACGGGGAACCGCCGCCGCCCCTATCTCGGGCTTCTCCGTCTACCATCGCTATCAAGTTTGGGGGCACCATGTTCCTGAAGACAAGGCGATACTAACGTGCCCTTCCCCGAGGCTCCTCGCCCTCTGTAGCCGTGGATCCATGGGCGCCGCCTCGTCGTCTCCGCCTCTGGCCGCCGAGAGCTCGACCCCGTCCACCTCCGGTCTTCGCGCCACTTTGAGCAACTTCGCGAAGACCTCTCGCACCTGGTGGTGTTGGTCCCGTGCCTGGAGACCCATCGCTACGCTGAATCGCCTGCGCAGCCGCGTTGCTCGCGCGTGGGAGCCCAGTTAACCGCCGGTGGATTACGGTAATGACTGGCGTTATGAGCTAATCAAGTTTTGTATTATTTGTATGACTTGTGGGTCCCACCGAGGGTTAAACGTGATTAGAAAATGGTTAACCTCGTTTCAAACCTTTAAGCCTTTGACATGTGGGCCGAACTGCTGGTTAAGTAGGTGTGTACATTATATAGTATGTATTCGCTTAAGAAAAAGCGTATTCATAGAATGTTTAGAACGAAGTTACGTTTTCAGGATTAGGAGATGTATTTCCTTATATACGCCTTCAGCATAGTTTCGGCCCAGACCAAGTCAATTTTCACTAGGTCAAACCCTTGACCCTGGTCCCACTCGTCATCCACCTTGGCTAGCTCAGCCCCGGTAGAAAAAGTAATATATGCATCATAAAATCCGAAATCCATTTATTTGCACACTGGAAATTGTATTAACTTCAAAAATACATAACTAATACAATTTAACTCCCAAAACAGTGAAACCAATTTTGTTATTTTTAATTTCAAATGAAATATATATGAAAATAGGTTTCAACCTTGTCGCTGTCTCAAAAAATATAGTTATTGGAGTTTGATTCAAAACCTATTTATTTATACACAAGAAAATGCTTTTAACTTTAAAAATTTATAACTATTTCATCTTAACTCCAAAATGGATGAAACCAGTTTTGATAATTTTCATTTTAAGTGAATTTTATTTTAAAATAAGTTTCAAACATGTCTCCATAGCAAAGAATATAGTTTTGTAAAATGATCCATAACTCTATTATTTTTACAATAGAAAAAGGCTAATAACTTTAAAAATGTATAACTAATTCATAAAAACTCAAAATGAGATAAACTCAGTTATTTTGATCTTATAATATTATTCTCTATTTATCTATGTAATCCTTTTTCCCACTACTACTCAACAAATTTTGGCCAAATAATTAAATTAGTATGAACAGTAACCGGTTCTATTTATTTTGGATTTTCCAGAAAACTGAGATTCAAACCTCTATAACTTTCACATACCAAATCCAATTGGAATGAATCTTTCACCTAAATTCATCTAAAATCATGACCTACCCACTGTTTATATTTCATGCATTTTTGAATATTTTGAATTTTTGTCTTATTTGGTGTTAATTGCAATATCGTTCTTTCGATAGATATCTCGACGATACAAACGTATTCATGAGTGTAAGCTGAGATTGAACAAGTGGTACAGCAAAGGTGCGAGCACCCTCCTCTTGACCATATTGCTCCTACTGATTTTAAAATGTTTTGTATGGTTTTAATATCTCAATTGCATGCTATTTTGAAAGGTATGTTCATGGGTAGTAGTTAATTCCTTACTTGCTGCATTGGCCCTCCTTTGAATGTGGATTACCATTTTACCTTGAATAATTAAGGCTATATGTTATATGGGTTTGTTTCCTAATTTGTAGAACGATGCTTAGTCGTGCTAGTAGTTGTAGTCGATAACGGTTGATGGAGCTAGTCCATCGGCTGATGGATCGAATTGAATCTTAATGAAATTTGAGGATTATATGGATTTGATTATATTGAATTTGAGGAAAATGTCCAGATCTTCGTATCTGATTATTATGAACTTGTTGATGGGTTGTTGTTGTGTGTTGGACTTGGACGGGTGATAGAGTGATGAAGGGGTGGTCCCGGATTCGCGTAGCCCCGTCTGGGTATTTGAGGACCGATCTGTGGTGTGATGAACCAAGTCTTACGTACAACCACACGCCAGGATATTGGCGAAGGCTTGGCTTAATAATTTGTTGTGTGTTAGCTATCAAAACACAATTATATTGGCAATTGTTGTTGTTTGGTTTTAATGACTCTCTTGTCAATCTAGTGGGGGCATGTTATATTTTTATTTTCTTGCCCTTAAGGGTCTCTTGTTTGTAAGGGACTTACTTATGCAATGAGGTTCCCCTGTGGTTCAGGTGACCATTCAGTCTAGCCATGGGACTGTCCTCGGGTGGGTTGATAGGTAGGACATGACATTGTAACGGCCTTGTTATGCTACCTCAGTCACACTCCAAAGGAAGAGTGCATTGGCCGACTTTATGAGGTATGCATATCGTGTGGGTAAAGCTGTACAACTATGCAGAGTCAAATAAATCTATTCGAATAGCCGTGTCCTCGGTTATGGACATCACTTGTGGGAAAGCATGCACAATTAGCTTATGGGAAATTAAGTTTGGGTTATGGTTGGAATTGTTATGTCTTTATGTTAGTATTTTCAGATCTGAATTGTTATCATGAACATGAAGTTCGCGTGTTAATTTGTTATGGAATGAACTGTCACAAATGGGATATGCGTGTGTTGATTATATTCGGAGATTATACTGTTGTTGATCATTACTTACTGTTATACAATGTTTTCTAAATGTTTTAGAAATGGCAATTTGAATCTATATCGTTTATCTAATGGCAAAACTTGCTTTGTGCTGAAAATTGACTAGTGTAGTAGCCTTCCTTTGATACTTACATGCATCCTTATTTTTCTTGAAAAGTCTCGCGAGTACAACTTTGTACTTAAAAATTGTCTATTGTTTAGGTGAGAAGTCATTCGAATTGGGTAAAGTACTTCAGACGCTACGACGTTAACTCCAGTTGGTTGCTTGTGGGATTGTGGGCATGCCAACTTGGTTATTCCCTCTTATTTTAAGTTTGTCTTCCGCTGCAATTTATTCTTGCTAATTATGTTTGGCCGAATGGCCCTCCTATACAAACTTGTACTTAAAAGTTTTATTTGTTGATGTTGTAATTACAATTCCTTTACTCTTGTACGATTATGTATGGATGTGATTGCAATGTTGTGTACTAGGATATGTGCATGTTAGCCACTGATCCTTGGGAGCTAACATGAGACACATATCCGGGCACTCGGAATCGCTTATGTTTCATGTTAAGTGTTGCACAATCACTTGGCTTGAAACAAATCCGATGCCGGGTCCCCACAGCGTTGGTATCAGAGCCATACTGACTGGATGTTAAAGCCGTAGCAATGGACGTTATTACGATTTTGATTTCCAAAGAATATTTTCAAACTATCAAAAGTTTGGCAAAAATGCAAGTAATATATTTCCTTTCTTTCTTACCCATCCTAGCATCTATTTCTTACCTCCCTAATCATTTGATTTGAGAAAAATCATTTTCTCTATTGCTCGTCTCTCTTTTCCAACACTAGACACGTTAAATAGTCGTCGGAAAAGAGAATTGGTGGAAGAACAAGAAGACGACGCCTTGCTGTGATTTTAAGATTAAGTTAGGGATTATTCTTAGGTATTATACACCCTAATAATATTACTTAGCTTGTAGATGCCGGATTTTGTGAAGACTATTTGCTCTCTTTTGTTCCTAGTAGTTGTGCATCGCCTACGGGCGGGTTATATCGCAACTACGTCAGAAAACTAACTGTGTTTTTATTTGTGTCTTGTGCTGTCTACATGGACCATAGAACCCCATTTATTGTTGCATAAATGTGTTTTTCATTGTGCATTCATGTTAGGTTAAGTTACCCCCTGCTATCAATTGCTTACCTTATGCCTTTTCCCTCGTTCCTTTTTGCTAGTTGCTAACAAGTTGTGTGGCAACAGGATGTCGGTTCATAAAACTCGTCTGACGTCGGAAGTAATGGAGGACTCGCAGCCCATGGGTTCTCAAATCACTGATGATCAGCCCCCGAATCCTCAACGGCGCAATCTAGAGCACATCAACCCGCAGTTTCAGCATGTGGGTCGGCAATAAGAAGTGACTCCACCTCAGCCATCCGTGATCGAAGTGTTGGCCCAGATGGAACAGAGTCAACAAGACCAGACTTTGATCTTGCAACAAATTGCTCAGAACACCGCCAGTGTCCATGGTGCTCAAATGGCAGCGGAAGGAGCCGATCTTTATGGCTCCCGATTTGCTGATTTTCTAAGCACGAAGCCTCCCGTGTTCTCTTGTTCGGAGGATCCTCTCAAGGCCAATGATTGGCTTCGTACCATTGAACGGAAGCTGATCATCACTCAATGTGCCGACAACGAGAAGGTCTTCTACGCCTCTAACCAACTTGAAGGGGCCGCTTGTGCATGGTGGGATAATTTTTGCACCATGCAGCCTGCCAATCACGTTCCATCATGGGACGAGTTTCGGACAGCTTTCCGAGAGGCACATGTTCCTTCAAGCATCATGAGTATCAAGAAACGTGAATTCCTCGAGCTGAAGCAAGATGACAAGTCTGTATTGGAGTATCTCAACGAGTTCAATCATTTGGCTCGTTATGCTCCGGACGATGTCTCCACTGATGCAAGGAAGTAAAGCCAGTTCTTAAATGGACTTTCAGAAGTATTGCAGTTGGCGCTCGCTGTACACGACTTATGCAACTTCCAGCAATTTGTTGATAAGGCTATTGTGGTGGAGAATAAGATGCAAGCGGTTGTAGAAGTGCGAAAACGCAAGAGGGCTGCAAAAATTTCAGCAAGCTGCAATTTTCAAGAACCAGGTGTTTGGCCGCCCGCTTTTCCTGAATTTCAAGATCCGGCACCTCCGAGAGCTTCCATGCAAGTGTCTCAACCACCTCAGCAAGAAATCCAACAAGGGCAGTCCAGAAATAAATGTCAAAGCCGACTCCATCGAGACAAGAAAATTACTTATTTCACTTGTGGCAATCCGGGTCATTTTGCGGCTTTTTGTCCGGTGAAGCACCAAGCCATTTATGAGAACCCGGGGTATTTAACTCGTAATACTTAACCATCCAATCGGCCCTAGCATTACCAATCAAATATCCCGACTCTCGGCGCATATGTACTTCCCAGAATTACAGTACACATACCCCATACAAAAATTAAGTATCCATTCCATACACAAGTCATTACGATATCAAAACTTCATAATTTACAACATATGAACATACAAGGTTCAGTTTCATACAAAGGGCCGACCGGCCAAATAACAAGATAAAATATCAAGTATGCAGTGGAAAACAGTGAGTAAACTAAAATAAAATCAGAGGTTAACCATAATTAAAATCCCAATGGCTTGCCATAACCCACAGGGCAACCAATTGGTGTTAAACCATATCAAAACGACGTTCCTACGCAATCTTTCCTTACCCGATTCGATCTCAATACATGCTGTCCAGATTAGTAAATAAAAGCAAACAGTGAGTACATGAATGTACTCTGCAAGACTTATGAGTAACAAGCCTAGATATAACTACATGCAAGCTTAATCAAAGGAGAAGGCTCTAGGTTTATTTTCAGCATAAAGTAAGTTTCATTTGCAATAATGTAATAGATTTAAAGCAATTTGACAATCAATTTTTAATTGTTCAAATAATAGCGAGTAATAAATAATAACAACAACAAAGACAACCTGGAAGTGACTAACCCAATAGCCACCACAACAATAGCACGAATTCCCCATTCGTACCAACCCAACAAGTTTTAATTAAAAGTTATAGTCTAGTTATTGCACGACTTTACCAAGCATGTCCATAACCTAGGACGAGGCTATTCAAATAGATTTAACCCTGCAGGGGTGTACCAATGTACCCACACGTCAGACTGCCTTTTCGCCACATGATTTAGCACACTTCCTTTGGTATGCCGACACGGCTAAGTCCTACGAGACGCTTTCCAATGGATTGTACTAATTAAGAGTCACACGTATGGGGGTTAACCCTTAGTGAAACGCCGTCCCGGCTCCCACTTAGGACCCATACGAAGAGTAGGATACATCGGCCCAGCTCAAGCCGTTGCGGATGCTCCCCTCATTTCCCAACAACAACATTTTTTTTACCACCAGCGACTCATTAATTAATACCGCCCAAAGTACTTAATCAAGAGGGGTTCCCAATACCCTCGTGTGGTTAGCACGCAATAACGCTTGGATCAGTGACACAAGTAACTCGGTCCTTGTTGACTTAGGCACCATTCCAGTCACACCCTGTAATACTCCAAATTTATTTAAGTGAGAAGAAATAATTTAGGGAGAAGAACCAATTAGAAAATGGATTTAACAGAAGTTTAGAGGGGGGTGTAATACTCCGAAACGTGTTAGAGAGGAAAAAAATAGTTAAAAGGATTTTTCTGAAATTTCATCAAAACCTGGGCCATGGGCTTTTGGCCCACAGCACCAAGGTCCAAAAGGGTGGAAACCCTAATTTTTGCTACAGTACCAACCCATGCTACAGTAGCCGTTGCCGTGCTACAGTAGACGCGGTGCTACAGTGCATCGCCCCCCCTACTGCTCCTCCTCTCCCAGGCGCCATCCTCCCCACTGCCGGCGAAGAACGCTCGAGTTGCTGCCGGCCAAGGAAGAAGGGAAGAGAAAGGAAGAGGAAGAAGGAGAGAAGGGAGAAGAGAGTGAAGGGGAGAGAATGCAGGCTCGGTACGTGTTCTTCAGCGGTTCTTCAAGGGTACCTTCGTTTCCCCTTTGATTAGATGCAAAATCGAATAGTTAATCAATGTCGGTATTATGGTCTACTCAGGACAGATTGCGTTAGACAAATGTTTTGACATAGTTAAGTGCGGATTCAGTTCTAGACGTCTCCTAGAGTATTTTAGAGGATGTCTCCATCTTTCCGTGAAGGGCTAGAACACGTAATTTGGACCCTTGTAGCAGAAGTTATGATTTTATTAGTGGGACTGTTCTGCAGAATCGTTGGTGATCTGACAGGTTTTAGTAATCTGGTTGAAACGATTAGTTAAAAGGGAAATCAAAGAAGCTCAGTGTAATCAAAGTTGTAGATCAATGTCTCAGCTTTTCAGAAAGCTCAAGAACTCAAGATTTGGATACACGTACTGAAAGTTATGATAATTTTAGTGGACTGTCCAGAGAACCCGATGTGATAATTGATGTTCTGTAGATTGGCTTGGTAGGGGCAGTAGATAGCAGAATCAGAAGGGCTCCCCAAATAAGTTTATTTAGGTAATTTAATTACCTTTCCAGAAAGTCTAAGAAAACCTTAATTGGACTTTTTAGCAATAGATATGAATTTTAGAAGTTGACTGTCCACCGAGGGGACAGATCGACGTGTAGGATTTGGGGTTGGGATCGAGTTAGACGCTCTTACAAGTTAGTGATTGTTGTTGTATATTTTGGTTTGGTCCGCTACTGCCATCTTAGTGTGCGTTATAATAATTACTCAGGTGGTGGACCGGTCCCGGGGGCGGCATCTTCGGCGCGTCCCTCACTCTCTCACGGTCAAGGCAAGTATAATGATGGTTATAATATTTATGGTTGAATGGCAATGCTGGGTATATGTTATGAGAAATTGTGTGCTCGTGAGATGTGATGATGGCATAGCCACTATTGTGCATTATTGCTAGAGATATGAGTTATGTGTTAAATTTGGTTGTTCATTAGTTGTGATGACTTTGTTTATTAGCGTGTAGTATGAAAAGGATTTTTTTTATATGCAATAATGCTGCGGATGCATGTTTGTTAATTTGAGAAATTCATACCTATGCATCATGTTGCTTATTGAAGACTTGGTCATGTGGTGACCAAGCAACTTGAGGTCCCGTCATGTTAATGACGGGCTAAAAGGTCCCCATGCTTGAAGAGCATGGGCTTAGGTCCCCATACACGTGGGTATGCAAGATGGTCCCCTGCATCAGATGGTACAGGCATGGGTGTGCATCGACGGATGCACACTTTGCATTACCGGTAAAATGCAAAAGGGAAAGAGAAGGAAGAGGATTATCTTTTGAGCATATTGCATAGCATGTGTGTGTATGATGGTTGATATATGGATTTGAGAGGTTTAACTGCTGATTTGCATGTTTGTATTGTGACGCCATTTATTATATTTGCTGAGTCTTTGGGGCTCACTTCTTGTGTTTGTTGTTTTTTTTAGGTACCACTTGCAAGAACGTCATGCATGGGAGAGAGTAGGATTGCTAAGGATGCACTCATTACCACACATTCTTTTAAAGATGATTACCATTTAGTTCATACCTTAATAATAAGTAAATTGCTTAATGCTTGAATGCATTGGTTTATTTGTAATAAAGAGAGTGGTAAATTTTGTTTATGCTTGCTTATAATTTAGCTGAGATGACTGTTTATGAACGCTTTGATGAACTTTGGATGTGGAGAAATTGCTATTAATATATGCATCTGTTGGAACCTCCTAGATACTTAGTTATACAAAGGAGGTTCTCTTTTTTTTGTAAGATGTTTTAGTTTGAAAATGTTTAGATTTACTTAATTTAGTAGCATTCGTGCCTTTGTTTAGCTGGGGTGTTACAGTTGGTATCAGAACGGGCTGTAGGTCCGTGGTATTGAAAATATTAATTTTGACATACTATGCACAGTAAGTGGGTTGGGTTTATTTGCATTGCATTGCATATACGCTTCCTTGAATTTTTATAGTTGTTACTGTGAAAGTGTTGCAAGTTGATCGATGTGCTTAATGTTATGAAATAATCTTGTATACTTATAAATTATTATCTTGTATATTATGTGTGGGCATAACCCATGTTGAGAGGTTGAGGTCGTGGTTGTGGCCCTGGCTTTACCAGCTACACCACCGTTCATGATATGAGAATAGTGAGTATCTTTGGAGAGGTGTTCTCTTCCTAAATTTGATTTGGTCAACTCGGTTCGGTTGTGCATGATGAATTTCCTTGGGTTAGTAGTTTTATCGATCGATGTGTTTCCATTGATTTAATTTGACCCTTTAGCGATCATTGTTTTCCAACTGTTGAGCCGCTTATGTTGATGAACCTTCTTTGGATAGTGGTTACAATGCGGTTGATGGGTTTCAATTGGTTTGTATTTGTTTCTGAGCAAATATTGTCTTTTCGACTCTTGAGCTATTCTTGCAACTTGTAAATGTTGTCTTTGGCAATTTTGTGCCTCTTCATGAGAGATCTACCTTCTTGTTGGCAGGCTTGACCCATTTATTCGTTGGGTGTTTTAGATAATGGAAAGTATCATATACAAACTTCATTGAAGTACGTTTCGTCTTTACGCACTTCTTTTGGAGTAGTTGGAATATCGAAGTTTAGTGCATCTTCTTTGAGAAAGACGATATCAAAACTATTTTGAAATATCTTGTTGTAATATGTGAGAGGTTTAAAGTATAAAAGATAATTTGATAATATATGAGTTATCAAATTGAGTCTCATAGTTTGTGCGTGTCGATCTTAACCAAGATCTTTGGAAGTGAAGTTAATAGATTTGACGTTGTCATGGAGTAATTACATGATGAACTTGTTAAGTGGTATGACCATTCATACTCGGAATCCAAGACCTATTAAGATGGTGGAATTCGATAGATTTCTTTGGATAATTGAGTGAAGTATCGCAATGGATTTGTCTACCCATTAGAGATGATTATGTTAAGGATGTGAGTGAGCGATGAGGATATGTTCGATTTGTGGTCTTAGTAGGTAATAATATGAGATTTTCTTTATTTGACTATTTGATGATCTTATTTATGCTCGTGGGAATACAAATAGAGAAATGACCATCAATTAGTCCATGATTGAATAATCATTAATGTTTATGATAACCTCCAGATTAGAATTAGAGTGTACTAAATTAGTGTAAGCCTTCCTAATAGGTGAAAGGTTGAAAGTCAAAAGTGATTTACTCATGTGTGTTTCATGAGGATGACCTATGTTTGCATGATGGTGAAATTGTCAGATAATAGTATGCCTCTGATGAGAGGGTTTTGGAATAACCTCTTAAATTGAGTAGTAGGTTCCCTCTAAAATTAAGTGGTTGTTGTAATGAGATTGTAAGAAGTTGGTATAGTTTCAATTGAGGATGAGATGATAAAGTGGTATGTAATACTTTGGTAAGCCGTTGGGGGCTTTATAAAGGAAGAGTTGACAATAACGAATCTTCTTAAGGGTGCATTATTCTTGATATTAGTAAGATTGTCGATAAGAGAATGTGACGTATGGGAAGGTTCCGTTTGGTTCCTAAGCGATTAATTTGATTTGGTTTTAAAGACATTTCTTGTTTGGAATGACAAGTAATGTTGTAATCAAAGAAAATTGCTTTCTTTGTTAATGGAAAATGTGTGCCCTAAGTATTTGAGATTGGAGTTAAGGATCGTAACCTGCAACTTTTCTATCATTGCCGCTTAAGTGTTTCTTGAGTTTCAAAAGCAATGTTTTATTGTGATTTATTGATGTTTGAAACTCCCTTCTTGTGGAACGTGTGCCCTCAATTGTGGTCTCGTCTTTTGTTTTTCGAGATCAATGCTATTTGACTATTTCTTTTGGTCTCGTGCTCCTTTGTGGGGTAGTGTTTCCTCATGTGTTAAAACTTGTATTTGTTTGCTCTTTCCTTTTGAGAAAAGATTAACCGACTTGGGTTGCAAGGTCTTATAAAGTGTAATGTGGCGATTGGTTGGTGGTGGTCAAGTAAATGATCGCAATGAGAATTTTGGGGCCAAGCTATTTGAAGAACAGAGAAAGTGATTTGGTTTTGACCTATAACTCTTGGAAAGAGTTGGATTTAAATGGAATACTTGTCGTTGAAATAAAACAGATTAGTGTTAGAGCTAGTGGAACCCATAGCGAATTATAATCCAAGAACTTTCATTCATGTTGGAATGTTGGGATTATCGAAAGTCTAGAAGCTTGATCAATGTGTTAGAGTATCACGATTGGATAATTTTGCAAGGTTGGGTAGGTGATCTATGACGGTGTAGTTTAATGAGAGTAGGATTAGCGAAGTAATCTAATCGTAATGTCAATTGATGGGATAGTAGGTAGGGTTGAGTTGTCGGCAGGTATGCCCTGGCTTTAGTGAATAACCTTCGGGGAGATAGAATTCTTCTAAAAGATAATTTGGTCGAGAAAATATTTACATGTGGATGAAAATGATTGAGTATGTTTAGAGTGTGGGAATTTCAAAGAATGGATCTCGAGGATTTCTCGATCTTTTATACGAGAAGTTTGTTGTAGGAGTTTTGGAGGTTGAATTTGGGCTTTGCATTTTTATGCTAGAACCTTGGTTGCCAATGATTATATGTAAAAGTAGTAGAGTAAGAGTGGATTCCGAGTAGCGGGATGATCATTGATAGTGTCCTTTGGGGGTAGTAAATAAGAGTGTGTGATGTGAATTTTAAATTGATTATCCTGAACGGATTGAGGGATGTGATGGTGTGTGAAATCTATATTGAGTTGTGTTGGGAATTATTTCATCAAAGTAATTCATCTGGTAGAGAAGTTGGCTAGAGTGTGATATTGTGGATTGGAAGAGTCTCCCTGCATAAGTATGGATTTTTGTGTTCGGTTGAACATAGCTTTGAGGTTGTCAATTTAAGAGAAATGAGTTAATGTGTTATGCGATGATTTGGGATCCTATGGTTTAAGAGAAAGTTAAATTCTTAAAAGAAAAATGGTGGAAAAGGGTGTGATCTTGGAAAGTAAGATATTCTCTTAGTTCTTACTTGAACTATGTGTTTATGACGGATGTCAATTACAAAATGAGTTGGTTCTTGTCGATATGTGTGATTCCTTCCAGTTAAGAAAAAAAATGGTTAATCTGGTTTTTCGAGTGATTTCGCTTTTGGCTTGTGTGTCATTTATTTCCAAATTGCCTACTTGAAAAGTGGAAAAGTTTTCATGGTAAATCCATTGATTTTGGATTGGGCTCTTCTAAGGGAAGATGGTTTTGAGTTGGATGCATTATGACTCCTTTGTTTTCAGTTGATTTCTTCGGATAAGTGACTTGGTAGGCGAGTTCTTTGTACGTCCCTTGTTAAAGGAGATGCTACTTGCATAGGTAAAGTGATCGACTGAGAGTTGGAACAAGAGTTCCGTGTGTTTTGTGCAGACGGTGTACTTCGGTACCAAAAGGAAGTTTAACCAAAGGTGTGTTGGATAGGTTCCTTAGTCACAGGGATTTGTAGATTGGTGTATCCCTAGGACCGTCTCGAGTTCTTACGCGGAGTACGCAATGTCTTGTATATTCTGGTGCTGAGAGAGTACATGAGAGGTTCGGGGCTTGAGATTTTGTTAGCGCTGTTGACCAACGAGTAAGACCGTGCCTTCGAGCCATGTCCGTTCAGTGACTCTTGAAAGGTAGCGACGAGTAATAAGGCGTAACACGTCCGTTACATCAAAGTACGAAGGTCGCAGCAGACGAGAGAGAGACCATCTGGGAATTGTAGTCTAGCAAGCGAGAATATCGAAATTATTCACAGCAGATACATGGTTATGTTAGTAAGTTTCAGCCGTGCTTATTCTCTGGCGTAAGCGTGATTAGAATTCGGGGACGAATTCAGTTTAAGGGGGATAGAATGTAATACTCCAAATTTATTTAAGTGAGAAGAAATAATTTAGGGAGAAGAACCAATTAGAAAATAGATTTAACAGAAGTTTAGAGGGGGGTGTAATACTCCGAAACGTGTTAGAGAGGAAAAAAAATAGTTAAAAGGATTTTTCAGAAATTTCATCAAAACCTGGGCCATGGGCTTTTGGCCCACAGCACCAAGGTCCAAAAGGGTGGAAACCCTAATTTTTGCTACAGTACCAACCCGTGCTACAGTAGCTGCCGTGCTACAGTAGACGCGGTGCTACAGTGCATCGCCCCGCTGCTGCTGCTCCTCCTCTCCCAGGCGCCATCCTCCCACTGCCGGCGAAGAACGCTCGGGTTGCTGCCGGCCAAGGAAGAAGGGAAGAGAAAGGAAGAGGAAGAAGGAGAGAAGGGAGAAGAGAGGGAAGGGGAGAGAATGCGGGCTCCGTACGTGTTCTTCAGCGGTTCTTCAAGGGTACCTTCTTTTCCCCTTTGATTAGATGCGAAATCGAATAGTTAATCAATGTCGGTATTACGGTCTACTCAGGACAGATTGCGTTAGACAGATGTTTTGACGTAGGTAAGTGCGGATTCAGTTCTAGACGTCTCCTAGAGTATTGTAGAGGACGTCGCCATCTTTCCGTGAAGGGCTAGAACACATAATTTGGACCCCTGTAGCAGAAGTTATGATTTTATTAGTGGGACTGTTCTGCAGAATCATTGGTGATCTGACAGGTTTTAGTAATCTGGTTGAAACGATTAGTTAAATGGGAAATCAGAGAAGCTCAGTATAATCAAAGTTGTAGATCAATGTCTCAGATTTTCAGAAAGCTCAAGAACTCAAGATTTGGATACACGTACTGAAAGTTATGATAATTTTAGTGGACTGTCCAGAGAACCCGACGTGATAATTGATGTTCTGTAGATTGGCTTGGTAGGGGCAGTAGATGGCAGAATCAGAAGGGCTCCCCAAATAAGTTTATTTAGGTAATTTAATTACCTTTCCAGAAAGTCTAATAAAACCTTAATTGGATTTCTTTAGCAATAGATATGAATTTTAGAATTTGACTGTCCACCGAGGGGACAGATCGACGTGTAGGATTTGGGGTTGGGATCGAGTTAGAAGCTCTTACAAGTTAGTGATTGTTGTTGTATATTTTGGTTTGGTCCGCTACTGCCATCTTAGTGTGCGTTATAATAATTACTCAGGTGGTGGACTGGTCCCGGGGGCGGCATCTTCGGCGCGTCCCTCACTCTCTCGCGGTCAAGGCAAGTATAATGATGGTTATAATATTTATGGTTGAATGGCAATCTTTGGGTATATGTTATGAGAAATTGTGTGCTCGTGAGATGTGATGATGGCATAGCCACTATTGTGCATTATTGCTAGAGATATGAGTTATGTGTTAAATTTGGTTGTTCATTAGTTGTGATGACTTTGTTTATTAGCGTGTAGTATGAAAAGGATTTTTTTTATATGCAATAATGCTGCGGATGCATGTTTGTTAATTTGAGAAATTCATACCTATGCATCATGTTGCTTATTGAAGACTTGGTCATGTGGTGACCAAGCAACTCTTGAGGTCCCCGTCATGTTAATGACGGGCTAAAGGTCCCCATGCTTGAAGAGCATGGGCTTAGGTCCCCATACACGTGGGTATGGGCAATGGTCCCTGTACCAGATGGTACAGGCATGGGTGTGCATCGACGGATGCACACTTTGCATTACCGGTAAAATGCAAAAGGGAAAGAGAAGGAAGAGGATTATCTTTTGAGCATATTGCATAGCATGTGTGTGTATGATGGTTGATATATGGATTTGAGAGGTTTAACTGCTGATTTGCATGTTTGTACGTTGTGACGCTATTTATTATATTTGTTGAGTCTTTGGGGCTCACTTCTTGTGTTTGTTGTTTTTTTTAGGTACCACTTGCAAGAACGTCATGCATGGGAGAGAGTAGGATTGCTAAGGATGCACTCATTACCACACATTCTTTTAAAGATGATTACCATTTAGTTCATACCTTAATAATAAGTAAACTGCTTAAGGATTAATCTTGGCTATGCTTGAATGCATTGGTTTATTTGTAATAAAGAGAGCGGTAAATTTTGTTTATACTTGCTTATAATTTAGCTGAGATGACTGTTTATGAATGCTTTGATGAACTTTGGATGTGGAGAAATTGCTATTAATATATGCATCTGTTGGAACCTCTGGTATACTTAGTTATACAAAGGAGGTTCTGCCGAATTTTTTGTAAGATGTTTTAGTTTGAAAATGTTTAGATTTACTTAATTTAGTAGCATTCCAGGCCTTTGTTTAGCTGGGGTGTTACACACCCAACAGATCACACCAACATCCATTGTGCCCAAGTCTATAACATTTTGTTTTCAATTTTGACTTCACAAATTAACAAAGCACAAGGTGATGGACATAATGTAATAATAAGATTTGTGTGATCAAAGTTATTGACTAAGTCGATAACCACCCAATTTTACCGGTAGCTAAGCATTTCTAAGCATGACACCGAAAAGACAGTAAAAGAGCATAATTCAATCACCGGGCTCTAATTCACTAGCGAGATTAATAAATTAAGGTTAGTGGCAGGGGATGAACAATTTAAGGGCAACCATGCAATAGGATGAGCTACCTCTAATCGGAAAAATTAACTTTGACACAAAAGCATGCATACATACAATTTGCAAACAAAGTATTAGACTTTCAAAAGTAATGGGGTCAATATGATCAAATGAAAACAACTGCTTGTCTTTGTTTGCTGGTACTCTGGACATTCACATAATCATCTCTGTTGCACTCCCGAATCATCGTCATCTAGCGATAAGAACCGACAAAGCGAAAACACCGAATAAACACCAAAATTCCAAAGACTCTAAAAATTATGAAATTAATACAGAAGGTAGATTATGATTTTATATGAATTTATAATAAAAAAATTATTTGATTTGGAGTTCGTATGTGAGAGTTATAGTCTTTTGAAAATCGGACAATGAGAAAAAGCTGAAATTTCAACTCAGTGTGCCCTCTGTCCGAAATTTACTATTTTGGCGAAAATTTATAGAATAGAAGTGGATATGAAAACTACAAAAATGGAAATAAAACAGCATTTTAGGAACAACCCAATTGGATTCATCCCATTTGGAGTTCATATGAATTTCTTATGAATTTTTGAAGTTAATTCAATTTCTAGTGTAAAAAATGATTCCTTTCAGAAATTAATCCCAATTTCGAAATTTTCTGGGACATTAACATGATTCAAACCTATTCCAAGTTAAAGTACATTAAGAATGAAAACCAACAAAATTGGTTTCACTCTAATTGGAGTTGATTTGATTTAGTTATGAGGTTTTGAAGTGTAAAAAATGATTCCTTTCAGAAATTAATCCCAATTTCGAAATTTTCTAGGACATTAACATGATTCAGACCTATTCCAAGTTAAAGTACATTAAGAATGAAAACCAACAAAATTGGTTTCACTCTAATTGGAGTTGATTTGATTTAGTTATGAGGTTTTGAAGTTTAAGCCAAACTTTTTGTAAACTATTTCATTGACTTAGTGCCTCTATTGCTATTATCATAACTATGGCATAGGGGTACTGCTAATTGTACTTAATACAACCTAACTCTTGCCCCCTAAATAATTTTACTCTTTTAGATCAAATACTAATAGCTAGATGCTATGAGGTTTACTTAATTGATCTTTGCATTTAACAAGTCTTTAGCTCCCGGCTAGATAAAACCCTAAGGGCTAACCAGCTCATCAAAAACTCTAATCACTAATCTCAATTATTTCCCAACATATTAATTCTTTGCCTAACCAACACATTCTCAGTTTGTTATTGACATTTAAACAAATGCTCATTTTTTTTGACTTGCTTCTCTCTAGCTAGCTTAACCTCCAAACTTAACTGAAACATTGAATTTGCTAAATACTTGCCTTTCATGTTAGGTTGCTCCTGTTGATTCAATCTCTAATAGCTATTTAATCTAACCCAACTTTTCCAATTACTTGAATTTGAATTGTCAGAACTTACTGTTGTTCCCAAAAGCACTCTAATTGCCTTCCCTTCTCTGTTCATGCATTTAATTAGAGGAATTTTCTTAGTATGAGTGTTAGTTACCTAGATCATCTTACTACATCATATACTCATTTGATAAACAAAGCCTTGAGTGACCTAATAGCTAAACATAGTACTAAGCACTGAACCTACTATTGCTTAACTTAACCAAATTCCAATTCTTGACTCAAGATTAATTTACTCTTTTAGATCAAATGTTAATGGCTAAGAATTCATTATAGTTTTTAATCAATTTGTTTTGGCATTTGACATGGATTACCTCACTGTTCATTCATTTTATCCAAGAAGTTAGTTGCATGTAATTTTTCCTCACTTCATTCAAATATTCATTTGTTAAACAAATTTTTGAGTGATCAATTAGTTCATGGTTAAAATAGATTATCCATTTGTTAATTGCATTTAAACATGCAACAGTAGAAAAATGACATCCTTATAATGATGCAACATGCATAAATAAATATCGGAACGCGGTAACGCAATAGAACTAAAGATTTTACCGTCGCACGCGCTAGGCGTGCGACTACCACCGGACGACATTTTCTTGGTGCTCGCCCGCGTCTGCCGTAGTCGTCGCCGACTCGCTCGCGTCTTGCCTCCTCGCCTCGGTCGCCCCGGCGAGCCGCTGCCGACGCTGCCGCCGCATGCATGCAGCGTCTCGGCATCCGGCTCCGCCTCGCCGTGCCTCGATGCCGCATCATCTGCCATGCACCACCATGCCGAGCCCACCCTCTCCTTTCCGCTGCTGCTTGGGCTACATCTTTGTGCGATGCTGAGCTTACACGCCGGACTACGCTTCTTCACTTGCTCCCACCGACCGCTGCAGTGCCACTTTGCTGTTGCCTACCATGCACCGCATCTTCATTGTGTGCCCATCTGCTACTTTGCCATCTTGCATCTTGGCCTCTCGGCCGTGTGGCTGGTCGCTGGCCGATAGTGCCACCAGCAGCATAGTGTGCCATAGCTCCACACTCAAATCCTTATGGTTGCTAGTGGATCCGAAACAAAGCTCCTGGTGCCCCTCACAAATATGCAGCTCCTCAACTCCTTGGGCTCGTCGCTGAAGCGCCGGGAAGGACTACATGCTGCTGCCCTTGCAACAGCACAGCACATTGTCTCTCTTCTTCCTCCCCTCTCCTCAAGATTGCTCAAATGTCAATGCATGTGAAATCTAATGGGAGGAATGGAATGCTCAAGAGGAGACGAACCCGATGGTGTAACATGCATTGAGAGATTTCAGTTTTTGAGTTGGGATCTAGAGGAGAGAAGGTAAGAACTAGAGCTCATGTGTAAGAAGAAATGGAAGGAGCTGCTGGTGGAAGAAGATGACGTGGGATTGAATGGCTGTGTTAGGCTCGGTTGGGGGTAAAGAAAATGGTGTGGAAAGCTGTTGTGTAGTGTCCCCTTGAGAAAAGGAATGGTAGAGGGAAACTTTGATTGTTTGTGCAAATAAACAATTAGGGGTGAGGAGTGGTAGGAGATAAGGGCAATGCGGAGATGGTGCTAGAGATAGAATAAGAAATGGCTGTGTCGAGGGGGATGGTTTGGCTAGGATGAGACAAAATAAAAGGTAAATGGCACTATAATAAATAGTAGTGTATTTCTCCCTCATTTTTCCAACGTGCTCATATGACATTGCATGCGAAAACCGCCTGTGAAAACAGAATGCTTGCGTGACGACGAACGCAATGGTATAACATGCGTCGCATGATTTTAGATTTTTGGTTGTGATTGCGAGGAGAGAAGTTGGGGAAAAAGAATGAACACACAGGTGTTTTATCTGATACTTCTTTTGGCCTTTCCGCGAATTCGCTCAAACTACCATGCATGCAAAAACAAATTGCAGAATCGGGTTGTTCATGTGATGACGATCGCGGTGGTATGACATGCATGGCTTGGTTTTGAGTTTTTGGATGAGATTTGAAGGAGAGAAGCAAAAGGAGTTAGCAGGGAGGAAAAAGATGGATGACCGGAAAAGACGGAACATGCAGGCGTTTCGCCTGCGATCGGTCGAACCAGAAAAGAAAGCGAAGCTACTGATGCATGCATGATGACACGATTTTTGCGATGCATGTGAAAACATAAAATCAAAATGATGATGATTAGTTTTTTATTGCAGTTCTTCAAACAATTCGATTTAATATTAATTATTAGTACTTGATGTGAGAAAATTGCAAGCATGCTTTAATTAATTCCTCAAATTATATTTAGAACAATTATGTTGTGTTTAGATTTTTATTTATCAACTTTCATTCCCATTTGTTTTACTTACCTATTAGGTTTGTGTTTTAAATTCACATTCCAAATTGAACAAGCAAATTAAATAAGCAACCAAATAAGCTCCAAAAATTCTAGAAAATCCAAACAAGCATATCAGAGAATATAGAATCCAACTAAAACATTGACACAATTGAAACCTATTTGCTGCAACAAAATGTTTTAAAAAGTCCAAAATTTCACAATTGCACATTAGATGCTTTACTAATCCAACTTAGGGATTTTGGGCTGTTACACCATTTCCGATCAGCGCCAAAACTTTGAAATATTCCTTGACCAGAGGCCCAATGTCACTTCTCAGAACCCCGGTCGTGCTCATGTCAACCATGTGGTGCACCAAGGAAGCGCAGGAAGCACCCGACGTCGTGTTGGGTACATTTCTAGTCAATTTGGCCCCTGTGACTGTGTTGTTCGACTCTGGAGCCTCTCATTCTTTCTTGTCAAGAGGTTTTGCTACACTCCACAACATCTCACTCAGCTTGATGCCTGCACCTATGATGATTCAATCACCGGGTTCAGAAATGAGGAGCATTCATGAATGTCGTGAAGTTGCCTGCACCTATGATGATTCAATCACCAGGTTCAGAAATGAGGAGCATTCATGAATGTCGTGAAGTTGAGATTGAGATTAAAGGGGTGAAATTTTCGGCCAATCTTATTGTGATAAATTCAGTGGGCCTTGCTGTTATTCTTGGGATGAATTGGCTATCTAAGAACCATGGTAAAATTGATTGTGCTCGTAAGTCTATCACTCTCACAAGTCCTCTTGGTTTTCAAGTCGAAATGGTGCCGAAATTGGAGTATCCACATCTCTATGCTCTTAGCGGCAAAGAATTGCCAGAATTAAGTGAAGTTCCAGTGGTGTGTGAGTTCTTGGATGTATTTTCCGAGGAACTACCAGGCATGCCACCCACACGAGAAGTTGAGTTCGTGATCAAGCTGCAGCCCGGAACTGCTCCAATATCAAAACGACCTTGTCGAATGCCGCCAAATGAGTTGGTTGAATTGAAGAAGCAAATCGTGGAACTCCAAGAGAAGGGTTTCATTAGGCTGAGCTCCTCACCTTGGGGATGCTCGTCTATATTTGTGAAGAAGAAGGACCACAATCTACGCATGTGTGTTGACTACCGTCCGTTGAATGAGGTTACCATCAAGAACAAGTATCCGCTTCCACGGATTGATGATTTGTTCGACCAAATGACTGGTGCCCGTATATTCTCCAAAATTGACTTGAGATTGGGTTATCATCAAGTTAGGATCAGATCTAAAGACATCCCCAAGACGGCTTTCTCAACTCGTTATGGCCTGTACGAGTACACCGTCATGTCCTTCGGTTTGACAAATGCACCGGCCATGTTCATGAATCTCATGGACTCATTATTTATGGAGTATTTGGATAAATTTGTAGTCGTCTTTATTGATGACATTCTCATATACTCCAAATCTGAAAGGGAGCATGAAGAACACCTCCGGCTTGTGTTAGAAAAGCTTCGAGAACATCGACTCTATTGAAAATTCAGCAAATGTGAATTTTGGCTGAAAGAGGTCGCCTTTTTGGGTCATGTGCTATCCGAGGGAGGAGTTGCTGTGGACCCAAGCAAAGTTCAAGATGTACTTAATTGGAGACAGCCCAAGTCCGTCTCCGACATTCGCAGTTTCCTTGGTCTTGCAGGTTATTACCGCCGTTTCATCGAGAATTTCTCGAAGATTGCAAGGCCAATGACCCAATTGTTGAAGAAAGAAAAGAAGTATGAATGGTCAATGGAATGTGAATCAAGCTTTTAGATGTTAAGGGATCGTTTAACCACTGCACCCATGCTAGTCCTGCCGGATATTCATAAAAACTTTGATATCTATTGCGATGCATCCCACCATGGTCTTGGTTGCGTTCTTATGCAAGAGGGCCGAGTTGTGGCGTATGCATCAAGGCAATTGAGGCCTCATGAGATGAATTATCCCACTCATGACCTTGAGCTTGCAGCAGTGGTTCATGCTTTGAAGATATGGTGACATTTCCTTATCGGCAATCATTGTGAAGTCTACACCGATCACAAGAGTTTGAAATATATCTTCACTCAGGCCGATCTGAATCTAAGGCAAAGAAGATGGCTTGAATTGATCAAGGATTATGATTTGGGACTTCATTATCATCCAGGGAAAGCCAATGTCGTTGTCGATGCATTGAGCCGAAAATTGCAATGCAACTGTATTTCGGTTCGACCCGAAACGGAAGCCCTATGCAACAAATTTCAACGGCTCAACTTGTAGATGGTTAGCGAGGGTTTTCTCGCTGCCTTGGAAGTGAAACCTACCCTAGAGGACTAGATCAAGATGGCCCAGAAGAATGACAAGGGTATGAAAAGAATTAAGGATGAAATGAAGTTCGGCAAAGCCAAGTGTTTCTCCGAAGACCATCAACGTGTTTTGTGGTTCGGAAAGCAATTGGTTGTGCCAAATGACGCGAAGCATAAATGATTAATCCTTCAAGAAGCCCATAACTCTCTTTTCTCCATTCTTCCTGGAAGCTCAAAGATGTACCAAGACTTGAAGCAAAAATTGTGGTGGACTCGGATGAAGCGGGAGATTGCACGCTTTGTTGCCGAGTGTGACATATGTCAACGGGTGAAAGCCGAACACCAACGGCCAGCGGGCATGCTTCAACCCCTCCCCGTTCCCGAGTGGAAGTGGGATGAAATTGGGATGGATTTCATCACCGGGCTTCCAAAGACTCAACAAGGGTATGACTCCATATGGGTAATTGTCGACCGATTGTCAAAGGTTGCTCACTTCATTCCCGTCAAGACCACTTATTCGGGAAACTAGTTGTCAGAGTTGTACATCTCCAGAATTGTATGTCTCCGTGGCGTGCCAAAGATAATTATTTCAGATCGAGGTACTCAATTTACTTCGTATTTCTGGAATTGCCTCCATGAAGCAATGGGAACTCAACTATCCTTTAGCACCGCTTACCACCCACAAACCGGAGGTCAAACCGAGAGGGTGAATAAAATTTTGGAAGACATGTTAAGAGCTTGTGTGCTGTCCTATGGCAAGAAATGGGATAAATGCTTGCCGTTCGCGGAATTCTCCTATAACAATAGCTATCAAGCAAGCCTCCAAATGTCACCTTTTGAAGTGCTATATGGGAGAAGGTGTAGAACACCACTCAACTGGTCTGAGTCCGGGGAGAGACAATTCTTTTTACCGGACTTGTCGGTGTTTTAGAACCGATCTTACGTAAAGATTGTTTGATTCAGGGGGTCTCCTAGAATGGAATCACGCAGAGAGATTGACACAGGAATTTTTATACAGGTTCAGGCCTTCTCCAGAGAGAATAACAACCCTACTCCTGTGTGTGTATGGTATTGAGTGTATTCTGAACAATCAGGAGAAAAACTAAGACTATTACAGATGATAGTGCTTGTATTCCTGATGGCCCTTGATTTGCATGTGTCTACGCCTTGATTCAATCGTCCTTTCCTTCTCTGATTGCCGCCTTTATATAGTCCGTGAAGGAGTGGCCGTTTCTCCAGGTGAAGTGGCGCCTCATCACATCCTGTAACGGGCGCATGTTGGCAGTAATCACCGGCGTATTAACTCCTCCACGCCGCCTGACAGCTATATATCAGAGATAATGGAGCATTACGTGCTATTACTTCGCAGAATAACAGCGTATGATGACTGCTTGAATTCCTTAATCAATTGGACCCACTCGTCTGTAGGTTTAATTGATCATAAGGTGGTCGTGGCTGACCTGGTCGTAGAAGAACTTACGACCATAAGGTAGTCGTAGCAAGACTTACGACTATGGGGTAGTCGTAGCATGACTTAACGACTATGGGGGTCGTCGTAGAATAACTTACGACCACCTAGTAGGATCCTCCCTTATAAAATTAAGGGGTATACTCAGGGACCATATGACGTCACATTTACTTATAATAAGAATTATAGATAAAAGATAAAATGAGGATTATTAGATCCTCGTCGGGACTTGATCAATGAAGACGAAGAGTAAGTCCGTGAGATCCGAGAGAGACTATGGACGGCTCAATCTCATCAAAAGTCTTATGCTGACCTCCGTCGTCGTGAGTTGAGTTTTGAGGTGGATGATCATGTTTACCTTAAAGTCTCCCCGATGAAAGGAATGCAACACTTTCAAGTCAAAGGCAAGTTGGCTCCTAGCTACATCGGTCCTTTCCGAATTCTAGCGAAGCGAGGATCGGTGGCATATCAGTTGGAGCTACCACCATCACTTTCATTTGTACACAATGTATTTGATGTCTCCCAACTAAAGAAGTGTCTTCGAGTCCCTACCAAAGCAACTAACTTAGAAGACCTTGATTTGCAACCCGATCTTTCTTATCGGGAGCACCCGATTCGCATTCTTGAAGAAATGGAGTGCAAGATAAGGAATCGCAACATCAAGTTCTTGAAGGTTCAGTGGAGCAACCATACTGAAGATGAAGCAACTTGGGAACGTGAAGACCGTATGTGAAACGAGTATCCCGATCTTTTTCCTTCTGTTTGATGTGCCTTTGAATCAAGAAAGGCAAGGTTAAACAAAGCAATGGAAAGAGAAATGTAATAGAATTTCCTTGTAACCTTGTTAGAGTGTCCTAGCACTATCTTTGAAGGAAATCAAAACAACAGATGTTGTATCTTCTGTAGAACCTTCCTGTTCTACATCTAACCTACCCAGATCTCGGGGACGAGATCTTTTGTAAGGGGGGGGGGAGGTTTGTAACATCCCCAAGTTAATTAATGATAATTAGTATGTATCTTACCAGCATGCATGACTTTTTGAAAGCATTTGCAACATTTATTGCACTTGAAAAATCTCAATTAAAGTTAAACCTACAACTCAAATATAAGCTCCAAAAGAAAACAAGAACAAAAACACTTGTTCATCTTCTGGAAATAATTTATTCAAATACTATAATAATTATCATGAATAAATATATTTTTTTTCCAAATTTTTGGAACTTAAATTGACCCAAATAAAATTCAAACTCAAATCAATAACCTATTACAAGTTTGAATTTAAATTAAGCAAATTAAATTATGAACAGTAATGTTTAATAATTTTATTTGGGAATGAGGATGTCCGAGGAAAACCCTTGATTAATTTCAGAATTTTCTGAATTTTATTTCTATATTTAAAGCCTCGGCCAAATTCTTTTGTTATTTGGTCAAACTAAAATCAAATTCGGACTCAAGTACTATTGAACCGACCGGACCCCAACCCAACTGTCTGCACCGCACCATCTAGCTGCACTGGACCCAACCTACTAGGACCGTTCGATCCAGATCCGACGATCCAGACCACCGGTCCGAACCAGTCCGACCGAGCCTGACGCGCCACTTGGTCCAGCCGCACCAAGTCGCCCGCACCCGTTCGCTCTCAGTCGCTGCAGGTGGGCCGCCCTACAAGCAATCATCTTCTTCCTTGGGCCATCTCGTGTGTAGGCGACGTGTTCCATGCGGCGCCCACGCTCTGTCACGCCTCCGTTTGTGCGGCGAAACGCCGTGAGCCACTGCCCTCATTGACCAATCCCCAAGCTCCGCATTCGGACGCCGTTTCACTCGCCGTCCTCCTTCGCGCTCAAAGCTGACTCTACCTCTCTCTTTCTCTCATTTCTCTCCCCGGATGTGGAAGAAGGGGAGGCTCTAGCTCTGCCTCCTCTCGGTGAGCCTCACCCGTGGCTACATCGCTGGACTCCTCACCCGATGCCGCTTCCATTTTTGCCGGTCCGGTCCCTTTTCGTCCACTGAGTCTACGGATACAACTTCGTCGTTCCCGCCTCCGGCCACCGCGGTCTCGTAGCTCACGGATGCTTCGGTAGGCTAACCTTTGAATCCTTTTGTCCCTTTTGATCGCATTGTCCCGTAGAGTATATTGCCGAGATTAATTTAGTTTTTGTGCTTCATCGAGGGAGTGCGACTCGTTCTTTTCCGAACACGGGGAACCACCGCCGCCCCTATCTCGGGCTTTTCCGTCTACCATCGCTATCAAGTTTGGGGGCACCACGTTCCTGAAGACAAGGCGATACTAACGCGCCCTTCCCCGAGGCTCCTCGCCCTCCGTAGCCGTGGGTCCACGGGCGCCGCCCCGTCATCTCTGCCTCCGGCCGCTGGGAGCTCGACTCTGTCCACCTCCGGTCCCCGCGCCACTTCGAGCAACTTCGTGAAGACCTCCCGCACCTGGTGGTGTTGGTCCCGTGCCTAGAGACCCGTCGCTGCACTGAATCGCCTGCGCAGCTGCGCCGCTCGCGCGTGGGAGCCCGGTTAACCGCCGGTGGATTACGATAATGACTGGCCTTATGAGCTAATCAAGTTTTGTATTATGTGTGTGACTTGTGGGTCCCACTGAGGGTTAAACGTGATTAGAAAATGGTTAACCTCGTTTCAAACCTTTAAGCCTTTGACATGTGGGTCGAACTACCGGTTAAGTAGGTGTGTAGATTATATAGTACGTATTCGCTTAAGAAAAAGCGTATTCATAGAATGTTTAGAACGAAGTTACGTTTTCAGGATTAGGAGACGTATTTCCTTATATACGCCTTCAGCATAGTTTCGGCCCAGACCAAGTCAATTTTGACTGGGTCAAACCCTTGACCCCGGTCCCACTCATCATCCACCTTGGCTAGCTCAGCCCCGGTAGAAAAAAATAATATATGCTTTATAAAATCCGAAATCCATTTATTTGCAGAAATTGTATTAACTTCAAAAATACATAACTAATTCAATTTAACTCCCAAAACAGTGAAACCAATTTTGTTATTTTTAATTTCAAATGAACTATATATGAAAATAGGTTTCAACCTTGTCGCTGTCTCAGAAAATATAGTTATTGGAGTTTGATTCAAAACCTATTTATTTATACACTAGAAAATGCTTTTAACTTTAAAAAGTTATAACTATTTCATCTTAACTCCAAAATGGATTAAACCAGTTTTGATAATTTTCATTTTAAGTGAATTTTATTTTAAAATAAGTTTCAAACATAGCTATAGTTTTGTAAAATGATGCATAACTCTATTATTTCTACAATAGAAAAAGGTCGATAACTTTAAAAATGTATAACTAATTCATAAAAACTCCAAATGAGATAAACTTAGTTATTTTGATATTATAATATTATTCTCTATTTATCTATGTAATCCTTTTTCCCACTACTACTCTACAAATTTTGGCCAAATAATTAAATTAGTATGAACAGTAACCGGTTCTATTTATTTTGGATTTTCCAGAAAACTGAGATTCAAACCTCTGTAACTTTCACATACCAAATCCAATTGGAATGAATCTTTCACCTAAATTCATCTAAAATCATGACCTACCCACTGTATAAATTTCATGCATTTTTGAATATTTTGAATTTTCGGCTTATTTGGTGTTAATTGCAATATCGTTCTTTCGATAGATATCTCGACGATACAAAAGTATTCATGAATGTAAGCTGAGATTGAACAAGTAGTACAACAAAGGTGTGAGCACCCTCCTCTTGACCATATTGCTCCTACTGATTTTAAAATTTTTTGTATGGTTTTAATATGTCAATTGCATGCTATTTTGAAAGGTATGTTCATGGGTAGAAGTAGTTAATTCCCTACTTGCTGCATTGGCCCTCCTTTGAATGTGGATTACCCTTTTATCTTGAATGATTAAGGCTATATGTTATATGGGTTTGTTTCCTAATTTGTAGAATGATGCTTAGTCGTGCTAGTAGTTGTAGTCGATTACGGTTGATGGAGCTAGTCCATTGGCCGATGGATCGAATTGAATCTTAATGAAATTTGAGGATTATGTGGATTTGATTATGTTGAATTTGAGGAAAATGTCCAGATCTTCGTATCTGATTATTATGAACTTGTTGATGGGTTGTTGTTGTGTGTTGGACTTGGACGGGTGATAGGGCGATGAAGGGGTGGTCCCAGATTCGCGTAGCCCCGTCTGGGTATTTGAGGACCAGTCTGTGGTGTGATGAACCAAGTCTTACGTACAACCACACACCGAGATAATGGCGAAGGCTTGGCTTAATTATTTGTTGTGTGTTAGCCATCAAAACACAATTAGATTGGCAATTGTTGTTGTTTGGTTTTAATGACTCTCTTGTTAATCTAGTGGGGCATGTTATATTTTTATTTTCTTGCCCTTAAGGGTCTCTTGTTTGTAAGGGACTTACTTACGCAACGAGGTTCCCCTGTGGTTCAGGCGACTATTCAGTCTAGCCATGGGACTGTCCTCGGGTGGGTTGATAGTTAGGACATGACATTGTACCGGCCTCGTTATGCTACCTCAGTCACACTCCAATGGAAGAGTGCATTGGCCGATATTACGAGGTATGCATATCATGTGGGTAAAGCTATACAACTCCGTAGAGTTAAATAAATCTATTCGAATAGCCGTGTCCCCGGTTATGGACATCACTTGTGGGAAAGCATGCACAGTTAGCTTATGGGAAATTAAGTTTGGGTTATGGTTAGAATTGTTATGTCTTTATGTTAGTATTTTCAGATCTGAATTGTTATCATGAGCGCAAAGTTCGCGTGTTAATTTGTTATGGAATGAATTGTGTCACGAATGGGATGTGTGTGTGTGTGTTGATTATATTCGGAGATTATACTGTTGTTGATCATTACTTACTGTTATACAATGTTTTCTAAATGTTTTAGAAATGGAAATTTGAATCTATATCGTTTATCTAATGGCAAAACTTGCTTTATGCTAAAAATTGACTAGTGTAGTAGCCTTCCTTTGATACTTACATGCATCCTTATTTTTCTTGAAAAGTCTCACGAGTACAACATTGTACTTAAAAATTGTCTATTGTTCAGGTGAGAAGTCATTCGAATTGGGTAAAGTACTTCAGACGCTACGACTTTAACTCCAGTTGGTTGCTTGTGGGATTGTGGGCATGCCAACTTGGTTATTCCCTCTTATTTTAAGTTTGTCTTCCGCTGCAATTTATTCTTGCTAATTATGTTTGGCCGAATGGCCCTGCTATACAAACTTGTACTTAAAAGTTCTATTTGTTGATGTTGTAATCACAATTCCTTTACTCTTGTACGATTGTGTATGGATGTGATTGCAATATTGTGTACTAGGATATGTGCATGTTAGCCACTGATCCTTGGGAGCTAACATGAGACACATATCCGAGCACTCAAAATCGCTTATGTTTCATGTTAAGTGTTGCGCAATCACTTGGCTTGAAACAAATCCGATGCCGGGTGCCCACAATGTGGTCGACTCTTCGACCACTAGTGGCATGGCCATGCACTTTGTTTATCCGACCACATCGAGGGGCCCAGAGATATCTCTCATATTAAGTTAGGAGGGGCAAATCCCATATCTAACCAGTCACATCCCTCCGCATGTTTCATAGAATACCTGAAAGCTACCTTTATAACTACCCAATTACGGAGTAGCGTTTGGCAACCCCAAAGTGTACTTAACACATGTAGGAAACCATGCTAATCTCAGGTCTAAGGATTATACATCATCATTGCTTGAGACAAACTGATGACACATAAAATCATAACAATCTTAATAGTGTCTCAAGGTGGGTTAATCCAACACCATGTTCTCTAACATGTGTTCACATTATTGATTCGATATCCCTATATCCATGACCGGTGAAACATGATTATCAATCATTACATGTGCTGGTCGATAAGTCACTAGCGTTCTGACCAGCATTTATTCCTTTTCTTACCGAGCGCTGCGCTAGCCACAGTCACTGACTAGTGGGGTCCAGTGAACAGCGCGTTTTTCATTTCACTTGGATTTAAAATCGCATACTGACATGCGGGACCCATCGTCAGTGATACGGTCCAATGGGCCTGGTCTAGCCACGCATGTGCACAGCGCACGGTGCTTAAGGGCTAGGCCCACATGTCATACACTCTATTGAAACCGTTTATCCCTTTCTTTTTCTGTGGATGGCCCCACGTGTAAGTGAAATATTAACGTGTTAAAACAACACTTAACTGCTAAGCAAATCATCAGCCCTTAATTGCCGTGCTATAGCATTTTGCCAGACGCCTTAACAACGGGACCTCCCGACCGTGTGCTTGCTCGGTGGCTCGCCAGCGCTACGCACATGGCGGCACCGACCAACGCCCGGTTTGGATTCACAACAAGCATGCACATCTATTGGAGGTGGTCACGGCACCTGAGCCGGCCTAGAATGGCGGCGAACCGGAGGAGAGCGGCACAAAGGCTACGACCAACATGCACATGACAAACAAGCTCCGCATTGTCCTCTTAAGAGGGTGCCCGAGCTTCTAGGGACTTCGAGGGGGCTACCTGAGCGAAGAAAAGTGCTCGGGGAAGCTCGGAGGCAGTCGGAGCTGGGCCAGTGTCGAAGATGTCCACAGCGGCGACATGACTTTACATGGAGAGTAGATCCTGGGAAGAACTTGGACAAATGAATTCTCGGGAAAGCACAAAGAGGCTACGGAGATGCTAGGGAAACAAGGAATTGGACAATGCCTTAGCTGATGAAGGTGGGAGATGAAGAGTTAGTTCTTCGACCGAAAACGCAATTCCTTCAAATCCACGAAAACCTGTCGTGCATTGTTGAAATTGATTGAGGGGTTCTGAAAGCCATACTAAAAGACAGGAGATGATGTGGAAGATTGAGGATAAAACTCACCGGTGTTGAAGATGACACGGTGAGGTCCTCGGAGCGCGCTCTAGAAATGGCCGAGAGCATGAGGATGGATTGGAATTTGCAAGCCAATTCAAGCCCGCGCATTAGCAAAAATGGACACGGTAATGAACATAGAGCAATGAGGAACCATCGGATTGAAGCCTACCCGAGCGTGGTGCTCAAACGAACTTCTTCCTTCTTAGTCCTGAGAGAAGGAATGGTTTGAAACCAGGCGAAGGAGGGGGTATTATCCTCGGGGAGATGATGGAGTGAAGGCAGCGTGAAGTAGAGAAGGCTCCGGAGTGGCCAGGTCGCGCGGTGGATTGACGGCGTCCACTGGCGCGAGGAAGGAATCGCTGGCCGCGTGGCACACGCGTTCTGCGCGTCGCAGCGAGAGGAGTGAGACGAAGCTGACAAGCGGACCTGGCATGGCAGCGACTCAAACGCGCGCATGTGAGCGACGTTCGGGCCATGCATTTCGATGGTCCGATTGAGATCTAACGGCTTAGGTGCGCTGCGCGTTCAGACAGTTTGAACGGCTCCGCTCGTGTGGACCTGTGAGACCCTCAAATATTGGAATGTGCCGAATTAAAATTTATACTGTTAGCATAATTCTTAATTAAGGAACAATGTAATGTCCTTAATAAAAATCATACTAGAAGCATAATCATAATAAGTAACAATCCAACATTTAGGTTCCCAGATATATGCCATGCAATAGTTCCCAGGATTAGTGACTATTGCGCATACATCCTTAATCAACATTGCATCATTCACATACATGTCATATATTCACATAATTATACAATAATAATTACATCTCAAATTCGGTTGCTACAGTGTCAGGTCTGCTACAGTAACCGAAATAGCTACAGGAACAGATGACCTTGGGTCATTAACAAAAAGAGCAACAGCGGAAACAAAATATAAAAGTAAAACCAGCAATGGCCCCATCATCCCGCAGGCTATTGCGTGGAGACTAGAACTAGCATCACTCGTTAGCGTCACCCAGATCGGCGCTAACGGGCATTTCATCTGAATATCCATCCTCACCGCAACAAGAGGTTATAAAACCCCGAGTACGAAAGGTACTCAAAGAAGACTTACACAAACTAATAAAAGAAAGTGTTTGTTAGAACCTATACAAAGGAATAGAAAGTTGTATATGCATAAGGTTGACAACAGAAGGCTTAAATGGTTCCATTTTGCATAAAGCGATACATCTTAACCTACAGTTGCTATGTTTTGATAAAGCAATTTTAATAAATTGATTTGGACTAAAACAGTGAGTAAGTGCAATTATAAGCATAAACAGTAACAAAAGTAAATAACAGCTCACAATTAAATGTGTATGACAACCATCATGCCGAAATAATTCCCAAACCAAACTTAGAGCAAAATCTATACAGATGACATCAATTCAAGTATTGTCCGTAACCGTGGACACGGCTATTCGAATAGTTTTATACCTTGCAAGGGTGTACATCTTTACCCACATGACTTAGTTAGCCCGTAAGCCTCCGGAATAATAACACACTGCCTTTGGTGCGTCGGCCGGTAAACTAAGATTTGGTATTTTCAACAAGTTGACACTATTGAGTTGGATGACCCATGTGAGACTAATCCCGCTTAAACAACGACTGATAGCATATATTCAACCGGGGCTCACATGTTGTACCGGGAATGCCGACCCAATCAATTAAATGCGAACTCGTGTTAGCCACACATATTAGACCGCAGTCGGGGCCCTGAAGGTACGTACATGCGATAGAACACATCTACGCCCTTACCCTTTTAAGAACATCTGATATCAATATAAGCTCCACATGGCATACGACACGGCCCGAAGACGTAAGCATCTATGCCATATGAAATCAATACACATGTCCTTACTCTCTTGTTTCCAACTCAATAGTATTAACCCTTTACTTAACCAAACAGTGCCCATACACCGCGTGTGGAAGTACGTTGGAACTTGAATTGGGTAGTCAGAGTTCGGTCCTTAATCAACCCAGACAAGACATCCATATTTCCCAATTCTCGTGCACAAAGGCACCATCACTAGCATCCACTTGTCCAGATTTGAATTAATTGTTAACAGGATTTAGAATCATTTCAAATTCAAATAAACTTAACCAGGATCAAAGACAAATACAAATTATTTGTTGTTCCCAGGTTTGACAAGATAAGCTAGTCAAACACTACCGTTCTATGGACTGCATGGCTAAGCAAAAGTTAAAATTTAATATTATAACATCACAGACTAACTTAGGTTGAGTGTATGATTAAATTAAAGATAAGCCACAAGTTCAGGGTATAACTAACTAGGAACAGGGCACAAATAAATTTTTAGAAAGTTGCATGCAACAAAGGTCAACAGATTTTATAAGTCTACAGCTCAAAAGATTAGGATCAACATGGTGCAGAGAGGAAGCTTGCCTTGATAATAGTATATAACCTCTTGCTCAGGTTCTTGTGGTTCAACAAAAGGCTCAATACACTCAGAAGAACCGGTATCTAAAAGAAAAGGAAAAACATCCAATAAACACAGAGAACAGAACCAAGAATAAACCAGGTATAAGAGAATGTATGATCAAGGATTAATGCATGAGTAATAGTATGCTTAAGCTATATCTAATTTATTAAGGGTAATAACCCATATATACCATCTACTGACACTTGCTACCCAGATTTTATATTTAGCTTAAGGCTACAGTATCAGGTTTTATATACTGGAACAGGACAACCTATAATTAAATTACCTATCAAGCTAAACCCCATATAAATGAAAGATTGAGCTGAAACTAAGTGTATTAAGGCTAATGTTGGTATACTGATCATTTAATAACTAGCAATAGTCATTTAAGACTTGGACTTTTGTTGTCGGTTTGGTGAATAACCAAAAACAGTAAAGCATCAGTTACCATTTTCGGCCAGCTAGTGAAGTTACACAAGACTAGAGCTTTCAGGAGGAGTTAAAACTAACTGGGAGTCATAAATACCACAATTTATAAATACCAAAGCTATCTGGCCAGATTAAAGAAAGAAATAGAAACTTTTCATTTTTTTTTTGCCGGTTTAGTCAACAATAAATAGTAAGGGAACTTTACCACTATGGTTAGTGTAGAAACTATACACACACAGACTTTTATAGTGAAATAATAACTGGCTGAGGTAACTAATGTCACCATCTATAAATGCCAATCCTTAAGTGCTCGGGTTAAGGAAGAAAAAGAAACAGTGTATTTTTGTCAGTTGGATCAAAAAGTAGGGACCTAATTCCAGATTTCGGCTGCTGAAAAGAAATGCACAAAATGATAATCTTCAATAGGAGTTAGAGCTATTAGGAGGTAATCAATACCACAACCCCACTCAGGCTAACCTTAACCGGCTAGTTTGAAGAAAGAATTAGAAACTACGCTAGTTGTCGGTTTTGTTCTACAACAAAACAGCAAGGAGCCCTTTACTATTTTCGGCTACTAGGAAAACCACACAAAGCAAAGACTTTTAATAGTATTAGGGTTTAACTAAAATCTAATTAAGCTAGTGCACTGGTAGAGAAACCCTAGGTTTTGAAAATGATATGAAAGACCGAAAAGTTAAAATACAAGTTTTTAGCTAAATCAAGATAGGAGCATCACATGATCAGATGAGTGATTCTTGTGAGCTAATGAGGTTCTTAGGAATCTTAAAGTGACAGAAGCCAAGTTATACCTACCAGCTAGGGTTAGAGGCTAAAGGATCAGTTCTTAGTCAACAGAAAAGATCCAAGTCCTTTCTTTGATTCAGGATGTGGTTGCACCAAGGTGGGGTTCTCACTGGCTTCAGTTGACAGAGAGTGATCCTTTGCTCAACCTACAAGAGATGTCCACAACTCACATTAATATGAGATTTAGACATATTTAGGGCTGAGCAAGATCAAGAGTAAGGAAGCTTCACTGGGAAGGAAGGCAGCTAAGGGAGTTCTCCCTGGTCAACAATGGTAGGAGCTCAAGAGCTAGGGTTTATATAGTGTGGAGGTGCCCAGATCAACCGAGAGCTCTCTAGAACCGATGAGGTGGCTTCTAAAGATAACTATCAAGAGAAAAATATCCTCATCATCACTGTACACCACCTCCTCTCCGGCGAGAATGGCTGCACTAGTGCACAGTGAGGGAGGAAGCAAAGAAGGGCCACTTACATGCGGGTCCCAGGGGCAACCACAGCATGCAACGCACGCAGTAGGCTACGATGTACAGCTACCGCCCGATCAGAGACGAGCGACTGTGATGCAGTGGTGAAAATCATACTGAAACGGTATCAATTGATATGGACCGTGCGATTTATCGCGGACGGTCATGATGAATCGGGCCCTGTAGTGGTTCGAATGGCCCAATTCACAGGAGCCGTTCGATCACACGTTAATGGCTACGATTCAGTGGGCACCAAAGTGGTCCGATCGGCCCAATCAAGGAGAAACGTGGGATCCAAATCCAACGGTGGCTCACGAAAAGGTATGCGCCCAGGTTTTTAACGCGATCCAACCGGTACCGTTGGATCCGAACTCTACGGCTGGGATCAAAGGGGTGTGCAGGTGGTTCGAACATCCCAACTAACAGGAGCCCTCAGATTAAGATCTAACGGATGAGATTGTAGAGCGGTGCGGGTGGTCCGAAGGGCACATGTGATCTGGTCCGTTCGCGCAGAAAGGAACGGCCGAGATGGGCTAGGGTTAGACGTGCATGAGTGGGACGTGCCCGAGCCGGACCTGGCGCACCTGGTTGAATGCGACCGCATCGCTACAGTGCCAGGGTCGAGCCCAGACCGAGGGGTTTGACCAGAACAATTCAAAATTTCAAACACTTTGACTGGGATTGCAAAAATAGCAAATAAATTTATAAAATTATGAAATTTTGCAGAATTGCTACTGGGATGATATATTCCCCAAATAAATTTTTAAATCATTGACTCTTCTTTTGAAATACATAAATAATTCCTTTAGACAAACTAGGGTTTATTTAAAGACAAGTATTTTTCTGAAAATCAAAATAATTTCTAAAAATTCCATAAAAATTGTTTTTGGCCATAATAATTTATCTGGTTTTTAACTAAAATATATCCCAGTCATAATACCAACATTGGATGGTATTTCCTTTTGAAATTTTGATCAAGTTGAAGTTTGTAATAGAAATTTGGGGAAATTAGGTTGTAACAAGTTGCCTAAATTGCCAAAATGAATAGTAATGACATGAACAAGATTTTATTATCAGATATTAGGGTCGAGGTCATTACAGACCACACAATTTAGATTGGACGGTCGATCGCATTTGGCTCCATCTAGTGCAACTAGGTGGTTGGGTTTGATCAGGTCAAAGCAGTCTAGCTCGAGTCAAACCAATAGTGCAAGGTTTGACTGAGGAACAAAATAGTTTCTCTACTTTGACCGGGGTCTTAAAAATAGAAATAAAAACCCTAAAAATCTGAACTAAATCAGAGGGGTTCCTGGGAAGGTCTAGTGTTCATAAAAATTCTTAAACCTTACTGTTCATGACATATTTTGTATAGTTTAAATTCAAACCTAGAATAGGTTATTGTAAAGTGTTTGAATTTTATATATTAATTCAAGATAACTATTATAGTATTTGAATAAATTACTTCTACCTCAAGTCAAAAGTTTTTGTTCCAGATTTCTTTTGGGAGTTCAGATTTGAGGTGTAGGTTTAACTTGAATAAGATTTCCAAGTGCAATAAATTATGCAAAAAAATTTAAAACTTGATGCCTGCTGAGAGATGTACACTAATCATTATCAATTAAATTGAGGATGTGACAAGTGCTGCATGTTGTAGTTGTTATTATTGGTGAATCATTCAAATACTACTTACTGTCCTGTTATTTACTTAAAATGCTCTTTCAAAATTCCGTTGCAAAGTGCTACTTATGAATATTACAAATAAAATCTGCTTACTGCAAAAGAACTTGTAGAATAGAGCCTTCTCTTTGATAGCCCTACATCTAATATAACTTTTGCGATACACTACAAGTCTTGCTGAGTACACAAGTACTCAAACTTGCTTATGTTGTTGTTTAGAGTATGAAGAGGAGCTGATACCAGATGATGCGTTTTTCGCACCCAGAACCAAAGGGTTCGGTGACGGGTCTATCTAGGACTTTGTACCTTGTCAGGTTGCCTGAGGGTTGGATGGGCAAGCCACTGGGACTTCGTTGCTTTTGTCTTTATTTCCACTGCTACTCTACTCTATTTAATACTTGTTAATATTTGGCCGGTTGGCCTTTGTAATGTAATAACTGTACTGCTTAAGTTAAGTACCCTTTTACTTTACATGTGAGTGTATGGATGTGAATTCCAAATGTTGTGAATATGTGTGCTAGCCATTTATCCTAGGACTAGCACGTTATACACATAAGATCTTCGGGTATTCCACGCCCGGGGGTCTGACAGCGCTTGGTATCAGAGCCATACTGACTGTAGGACAAGCCCTAGATAGAATGGGTGATATATTGAGACCTAGGTTAAAAATGCAACCTAATCTAATCATAGGAATGATTCTGAAAAACTGAAGGAGTTTTTGCTAAATCTTATCCCTCTTAGCATTCTCCTCTCATCTAAAGTCTCTCTTTTGGTCATCTGTTCTTACCTTATTCGAATTAACTCCAGTTTTGGAGAGAAGGGATGCTCTCTGAAAATAAAAGTTCTTAACCAACTTTCAGGACCTTAAAACTGAGCTAAAAATATTTTGAAAAAGTCTCTAAAACATCCTACCCAAAGTTCTTTTGAAGATTCTACATCAAGGTACTGAAGATGTTGCTTCAGATGGGTTTTTCCTCAAAATTTCAGAACATATACGTACTGAAATTTTATGTGGTGTAATATTCCTTTAAACCACCCTACCTTCATTTGGAGTTAAATTGATTGCAATTACAAAGTTCTAATAGTATGTAAAGACCAAGGGGTAGTATGACCTAAGTTTGAGCCACTGGTATTGGTTAAATAACATAGAGGATGAATAAGAAATTTTGTGTTGAACTTTCCTTCCCTGTCTAAATATCATTTCTTATCTATATCTTTTATTACATGTTCACTAACTTCTCTTGCTCTTAAAATTGTAGATGACTACCCAATGGGAACCTCAATATCGCACGAGTGCTTTCGAGGATGGTACCCTACAGCATACCCTTTGGGTAATGCTTCAGCACATAGAGTGGCCGCATATACCTCTGTATACGGTTTTCAGCACGCCCTCCAGTGCGGCGTCTACCGAGTATCTCGCCTGGGTGCTCATCCTGGGACGTCACCCTGGAGATCCCACTTTCTGTTACTACGGGAGAGGCTCTACCATCCTGATGTCACTCTACGACGTGGCCTACATTGCCATCGTACATCTGCGACATGAGTTGCCAAAGACGGAGGCTCGTTTCTTCCACTTCCCTGCCCAGCCAGCAGGCCAAGAGGAGAATACCTACTGCGTGGCGAGTAGACCACTCCTCACTCCCACAGGCACCTCGCCGGTCTGGTGATGTCTCTTGACAGATACCTTTGTCGATTATCCCGCGAGTTGATGGAGGCCCGCTAGAGGATCTCCTTACTCGAGGATAGCATCGCACCACTGGCGGCTCAGGGGTACTTCTCACCCAAGCTGATGTACGGAGAGGATGCCATGCTAGCACCTGCAGAGGAGCTACCAGGATCTGGCCTCCCCATCCAGTCCAACGTCCGAAGCCCTCACGTGTCTATGTTTGACCGCTGCTAGACGACTAGACTAAGGCAGATAGCCTAGAGCTCACATGTAGGACTTAGCGTGAATACTTTTGGTATTTTGTAGGTCTAGAGTTAAGTGGGATGTAGCTGTATAATTATTGTAATCTGCTACTTGTGTTGGTCGTGTTGTTTCTTTTGTAATGTAAAGGTAACAGGCACGTACGCCATGTAAAATTTGACCTTATGTTTAATATTCATGTGTGCTACCCTTAAGGTTCAAAAATATGCATATTTTCAGTTTAATCTAGTGATTTAGTTGGGATGATAATACCTACCGACCTACTTAGCTTGTGCTTATTCCCCCTTTTCTAGCGTACGTTTATTAAACTGCATTTTTTTATGAGCAGGATGCCTATGACACGCTCAGTTCACCAACTCATGGCAACAGGAGCTGCCTCCAGATCGCAACAACCGAGAGGCGAGGTTCCCACACCCTCGCAACCCAACCCACAGCATCCATCCACACCAACACCTGCTGAGCAAACTCCACCTGCATCTGCTGCCGCCATTGAAGAAACTTTGCCGCAACCACCCACCATGGCATAAGTATTGGCCATGATTGATCAAGGAAGGCAGACCAACACACTTCTACTCCAGCAACTAGTGCAAAACACAGCAGCCCACAACACTGCTGTTGGAGGGAACAGAGCTGCTACCAACCGACCGTCATCAAGGATGGGCGAGTTCACGCGAACTCAGCCACCGACCTTCACTTCAGCAGCTGATCCTCTTGGTGCAGATGACTGGCTCCGCACTATTGAGAGCAAGCTGGTTATTGCCTAGTGCACTGACGAGGAGAAAGTTCTGTACGTGTCCCATCAGCTACAAGGCGTTACAGCTGCCTGGTGGGAAAATCATCAGGTTATGCTTCTAGAGGGCCAGACTCTCACTTGAGCCGCTTTCAAGAAGGCCTTCCATGATGCCCACATCCCCTCAAGCATCATGGACATCAAGAGGTAGGAATTCAACGAAGTCCGCCAAGGGAACCAGTCAGTGATGGAGTTTCTTCACCGATTCAATTATCTCGCTCGCTATGCAGCGTCCGAGATACCAATTGAAGGGAGAAAGATTGCTCTTTTCCAAGATCGTCTCAATGATGAGATGAAGTGGTCACTTGCTGCACATGATGTCACCAACTTTCAGGATCTGATCAATAAGGCTATTCAGGTTGAAGATAGTACCCGAGCAGTTGTTGAGAGCCGCAAGCGCAAATGGCTTGCTCAAAAATCAGCAAGCAGTAGTACGCCCTGACCACGCATTTGGCAACCAGCAAACGCACGTCCGTCTGCACCACCACCTCCAAGATTTCAAGCTCAAGATCCTCGTCCTCAGCAACTTGCGATTCAGCAATATAACCATGGAGTACACCCGCCCGATACATAGAACCAGGCCATGAATGTCATCTGCTTCAGCTGCGGAGAGCACAGACATTATGCGAGTAATTGCCCGCAGAGGAAGTTTCCAGCACCTCAACCTCCACCCGCTGGTGTCCAGCAACAACCCCAGGGCCTCGCACGAGGTTGAGGAGGGCCGCAAGCTCCCAAGCCGGCGCAGAGCTTCGGACGCGGCCGTCTGAATCATACAACTGAAGAAGAGGCTGACGCATCACCTAATGTGGTGATCGGTACAATCTTTGTTCACTCTGTACCTACTTTGACATTATTTGATTCTGGAGCTTCTCACTCATTCATATCAAAGAAATTTGCTCTACAACAAGACATAGAGACTACACACCTAGACACAAATATGGTAGTCTATTCTCCCGGATCGGTTATGTGAATAAAATTTGGTTGTTTCGCAGTCCGGATGGAAATCAGTGGGATAGGTTTCAAAGCAAATTTCATTATGATAGATACACCTGGGTTGGATGTAATACTTTGGATGGACTAGCTAGCCAAGCACAAAGCAGTAATAGATTATGCTGAACGAACTGTCTCTCTAGTCAACTCTGACGGAGAACATGTCGTTTTCACCTCCACATATGCCGCTTCATTGCAGCAGCCTATGCTAAATTCCACCTCAATCCCAGAGCTTAGTCAGGTGCCTATAGTATGTGAATATCCCGACGTATTTCTGGATGAGTTGTCAGGAATGCCACCGGATCGCGATATGGAGTTTGTCATCGATTTAGTGTCAGGGACAGCACCTATATCCAAACGACCTTATCATATGGACTCTGATGAGTTAGCTGAATTGAAGAAACAACTCAAGGAACAGCTAGACAAGGGATTCATTCGCCCTAGCTTATCTCCATGGGGAAGTCCTGCTTTGTTTGTCCCAAAGAAGGACGACAGTCTACGGATGTGCATCGACTATCATTCTCTAAATGAAGTCACCATCAAGAACAAATATCGTCTCCCGAGGATTGATGACTTTCTTGATCAGATGAATGGTGCAAGCATTTTCTCCAAGGTTGACTTGAGAACTAGATATTTTTAACTTAAAGTTAGGCCAAAAGATATTCCAAAGACTGCTTTTACCACCCGTTACAGTCTATACGAGTACACCGTAATGTCCTTTGGACTGACTAATGCTCCTACAAATTTTATGAATCTTATGAATATGATCTTTATGGAGTATTTGGATCGGTCTGTGGTGGTTTTCATCGATGATATTCTTATCTACTCCAAGACCACAGAAGAACATGAGCAACACTTGAGGATGGTGCTCGATAAGTTGCGTGAGCATCAACTGTATGCTAAATTCAGCAAGTGCGAGTTTTGGCTCAAGAAAGTCAGATTCTTAGGCCATGTCTTATCTGAAGGAGGAGTGGCAGTAGATCGGAGCAAAATACAAGATGTCTTAGCTTGGAAATAGCCCCGCACCGTTCCAGAAGTCTGAAGTTTCCTCGGTCTGGAGGGATATTACCGTCGGTTCATCGAGAACTTCTCCAAGATTACAAGACCAATGACTCAACTTCTGAAGAAGAAGGAGAAGTTCGAATGGTCAACAACATGTGACGAGAGCTTCATGAGTTAAGGAAGAGGATCATATCAGCACCGGTGCTCACCCTACCCGATATACACAAAGACTTCATCGTATATTGTGATGCATCTCGCCACGGCCTTGGATGTGTGCTAATGTAAGAAGACAAGGTAGTAGCTTACGCCTCACGACAGTTACAACCTCATGAAGCTAACTATCCAACTCATGATTTGGAATTAGTAGCTGTGGTTCATGCTTTCAAGATCTGGAGGAATTACCTTATCGGTAATCGGTGTGAGATCTACTCCAATCATAAAAGCCTGAAGTATTTCTTCACACAGCCAGATCTGAACTTAAGGCAGCGAAGATGGCTTGAACTGATCAAAGATTCGACCTTGGCATACATTACCAGCCGGTAAAGCCAATTTTGTAGCTGATGCCCTTACTTGGAAGCTCCACCGCTTGAGCACATCAATGGAAGCAAAACAACCGGCACTGCACGAAGAGTTCTAGAAGCTCAACTTAGAAGTGGTTGAGGAAGGTTACGTTGCCACCCTAGTGCTGCAACTGTGAGACCTCGGGGTATTTAGATTGTAATGCTTAGTCTTCGAATTGACCCTAGCATCACAAACAAAATATCCCGTGCCTCAGGACAATGTGTACCTCCTAGAATTGCTGTACACACACCCTTTTACAAAATCATGCATCAATTCCATACAAGCACAGAACCGAAGCAATAACTTTATAAAGCAAAAGATATACATAATAGAGTTATTACAAAAGGGGCCGACCGGCCAAATAACAAGCTAAAGAGCTAAATAAACAGTGGAAGCAAAAGTCATAAGATGGCGATAAACAAAAGCTACGGTTTGCCATTACCCACTTGGCAACCGACCGGGCCGTCAAGCTAGCCGTCTAAAGCGAAGTCCGTCTCACAAAAGTCGATCCCTTGGGGATCAACCTCCTCTCCAACAATTAAGCAATGCAAATGAGTACAAGAATGTACTCGCAAGACTTACGAGTAACAAGCCTAGATATTACTACATGCAAGCTTAATCAAAGGAGAAGGCTCTAGGTTTATTTTCAGCATAAAGCAAGTTTCATTTGCAATAATGTAATAGATTTAAAGCAATTTGACAATCAGTTTTTAAATGTTCAAATAACAGCGAGATAATAAATAATAACAACAACAAAGACAACCTGGAAGTGACAAACCCAATAGCCACCACAACAATAGCACGAATTCCCCATTCGTACCAACCCAACAAGTTTTAATTAAAGGTTATAGTCTAGTTCTTGCACGACCTTACCAAGCATGTCCATAACCTAGGACGAGGCTATTCGAATAGATTTAACCCTGCAGGGGTGTACCAATGTACCCACACGTCAGACGACATTTTCGCCAAGCTATTTAGCACACTTCCTTTGGTATGCCGGCACGGCTAAGTCCTACGAGACATTTCCAATGGATTGCACTAATTAAGAGTCGTACGTATGGGGGTTAACCCTTAGTGAATCGCCTCCCCGGCTCCCACTAAGGAACCAAACGAAGAGTAGGATACATCGGCCCAGCTCAAGCCGTTGTGGATGCTCCCCCCACAACTACAAAAAGGCTAATACTTAGTAGTATCACAGACGGTTCTTGTTCAGAACCGTCTGTGATACTTCACAGACGGTTTTCAACACGAACCATCTGTGAATTCCCATGCTCATCACAGACGGTTTGTGTTGAAAACCGTCTGTGAAGTATCACAGACGGTTCGTATTAAAAATCGTCTGTGATATATATATTATCACAGACGGTTTGTATTAAAAACCGTCTGTAACTTGGAAAATTCCTTACTTTCTAAGTCACAGACGGTTTTTAATACAAACCGTCTGTGATAAGATATATATCACAGACGGTTTTTAATATAAACCGTCTGTGATAAGATACTTATCACAGACGGTTCGTATTAAGAACCATCTGTGATATGTCGTCACAGACGTTTTTTCTATGAAACCGTCTGTGATTCGTAGCGCGGGAGTACAAAAAATTTTGAAAGCGCACGCGGGAGGCAAAATATTTTGGCACTGTCCTTATATATTATAACCACCCTAGCCTTGTTTTCCATTAGTCTCTCCCTCTCCCCTCCCCACACCGAGCTCCGGCGACCACCCTCGATTCCCCATCGCGGTTCAGCGAGGAGACACAACCGACGACGACGATGAGGAGGGATGCGGTCATGCAGAGGAGCTCCTTGTCTGCTGCAGGAGGTAGACTGCTGGAAGGTACATGTACATCCCCATAACATACACAATTTGTTGGCTGTTTTTTGTAATGAAAATTATCTGAATTTTGTGTTACCTAAGGTCGGAGCGCCGCTGGAGGTTTTCAGTCGTCTCTCCTTGCCGACGAGCTTGAGTCGAACTCGACGACATGCAAGAACATCTTATGATATGCTGGTGAGGTATTGAGAGGATGAGTTCTTAATCCAAGAAGCCGATGAGTTCTTCAGGAGCTTGGAGGCATAGATGGTTTCTAGCTAGTTTAACTTTGTAACTTTATTAAATTCAAGGATAGCCTCATGAGTAGGACATAACTAGCTACACATCACAAAAATATCGACACAACAAAATAGCATGCAAGCAATATCATTGCATTTCAAAACACTAACTTATCAAAAGTTGGGATCAACATGATGCAAAATAAAGTTCAAATGATGATTGCCTTTCTGGAAGTCAAGTTGTTCGCTCTTGGTGGCGAAGGAGTCTACATCGATCACTTCGGACTCTATAGAATTAACGACATTGAATAAACACTGAGAAATACCATAAACTTCAAAGTGCTAAAAATGCATGAATTTTCTACCGTACCTAGGTCATGATTTTATATGAATTTAGGTGAAAGAATTATTCCATTTGGATTTAGTATGTGAGAGTTATAGCAATTTGAAAATCAGTTTTTCAGAAAATGCTGAAAACGGTGTTTCGGTTACTATTCATTGGATTTTAATTATTTAGTGAATATTTGTAGAATTGTTGTGGAGAAAAGGATTACATATATAAATAGGGAATAAAATTATCAGACCAAAATAACTTGGTTCAACTCATTTGGAGTTCAGAAATATTTTCTATGAATTTTCAAAGTTAAAGGTATTTTCTAGTGTGAAAATAATTCGGTTAAGGATCAATTTCCAAAAACTATATTTTCCAGGCTAGAGACAGGTTTGAAACCTATTTAAAATTAAAGTTCATTTAAAATGAAAAATATCAAAATTGGTTTCACTAGATTTTGAGTTGAGATGAAATAGTTATGTATTTTTTTGAAGTTAATTGAATTTTTCAGTGGAACAATAATTCATTTTAGGATTTCCTAAAGCAATTTATACTTTTTGTACTGAGCGCTACGTTAGCCGTAGTCATTGACGTGTGGGGTCTGATGAATAGTATGTTTTTCCATTTAAATTTCCGATTAAACTGCTACACGACAAAGGGGCCCTAATGTCGTGACTTTGCATGAAATAAAGGCATGGACCGGACTCCATCACACCGGTCCACGGGTCCACGGCTTGTGAGCTAATCCACTTAAATTCCCCGGGACCCATCTGTCATACACTCGTGGCCAGCCATTAAACCAACTAAACACGTTTTACTGACAAAGATTGTGACTTAACTACTAATGATTACGATTAACCTTAATGACACCGCTACAGTCATTGTCGGACGTCCCAACAATAGAGCTTTGGCTTCGCCGAAGCTCTGTCGGCACTCCTGGCCATGGCGGTGCGAACTAAGGGCATGGATGGGTTCCAAATAGTATTGCACACCTATTGGGAGTGGTGGCGGCAGCTGAGCCGGCCTAGAACGGCGGCGAGCCGGAGTTGGGCGGCGGTGCCTTATGGCCAAAATGTGCATGCAACAAAAGAACTCTGCATTGTCCAAATAAGCGGGTGCCACAACATCTAAGGGGTCTATTGATGCTACCTGAGTACCGGAGAGGAGTGGAGATGACCGGAGGTAGCTTGTCGTCGGTGAGGTCCACGACGGCGAAGGGGTCTAATGTTGAGAAGCTGGTCTGAGCAGAACCAACAGAGAAGAATGGTCGGGATAGTTTCCTTGGGTAGAGGATGTGATGTCATAGAGATGGAGGTGATGTCATAGAGAGGAATTTAGGTATGACTCACCACAACGGCGTCGAGGAAGACGACTAGGGATTATGGCCGACAAAAGAAATTCTTCCAAATCCAAGAGCTCTTGTCATGCATTCCCCAAATTAGTTGAGCGGTTTTCATTGTCATACCTAAAGACACGATATGACGCACATGACCGAGGATAATACTCACCGGAGGTGAAGAAGGCTCGGGGGTGGCTTTCGAAGCACGCTTTAGCAAGTCCAATGGCACTGCCTTGTCCCGGAGACTACAAACGAAGGTACGGGTTGGTATTAGCAAAAATGGAAATGGCATGCAACGGAGAAGTTAAGGGATGCGGTGGTGAGGAGTTTACTGCAGAGATGAGCAAATGCGAGCACCTTCTTCCTCAGCCCCGAGAGGAAGAATGAGGGAAATGAGAGGGGTGTTATGCTCGGGCTAAGACGGAGATGGAGGCGGCGTTACACAGTGAAGCTCCAGGAGTGGTCCGAAGTGGCGGTGGATTGATGGCGTCCACTAGCGCCGACTAAGCACGTCGGAGCGACGCGACCGCATGGCACTCGACTCCTACGTGAACCAACGGGAGGTGCGAGAAGGTGCTGACAAGCAGGCCCATTTTGTTAGTGTCTCAGCAACGACACGATTGAAGGTGGGTTCAAGCCAGGTATGTTTAGTTAGTTCGGTCCAGTCAATTGGCTCGGGTCGGACTCGGGTTGAACAGCCGGGATAGGCTGGGTTTGAGTCTAAAGTTTGACTGGGATTTAAATCAAAACCTTCTACTGTGACTGGGCTCTATAAAATAGCAAATAAAATTATAAAAAATTTCAGAGGTGTTCCTGGGACGTCCTAGTAGTCAAATAAAATCTTAAACCTCACTGTTCATGATTTATTTGCTTAATCTAAAATGTAACCTAGAATAGGTTGTTGAAATGAGTTTACATTTTCTGTGGGTTAGGTTAAGTTCCAAAAATTTAGGAAAAATTATATTTATTCATGATAAATATTATAGTATTTGAATAAATTATTTTAGAGAGGACTTTATAAGCATTTCTTTCTGTTTTCTTTTTGTAGCTTAGATTTGAGTTGTAGGTCTAATCTTTGATTGAGTTTTTCCAAGTGCAATAAAAATGCAAATACTCCAAAAACAAGATGCATGCTGATGAGATGCATACTAATTATTATTAATTAACTTGGAGATGTGACAAACCTCCCCCCGCCTTATAAAAGATCTCGACCCCGAGATCCTGGTAGTTCGAAAGTTGGACAGGAAGGTTCTAAAAAGATACAACATCTCTTGTCTTGATTTCCTTCAAAGATAGTGCTAAGATACGCTAACAAGGTTACAAGGAATTTCTATTACACTTTTCTTTCCATTTCTTTGTTTAACCTTTCCTTTCTTGATTCGAAGGCACTTCAGACAGAAGGAAAAAGGTCAAGATATTCGGTTCGCATCCGATCTTCACGCTCCCAAGTTGCTTCATCTTTAGTATGGTTGCCCCACTGAATTTAAAGAACTTGATGTTGCGATTTCTTGTCTTTCTTGTCTTGCGCTCTGTTTCTTCAAGAATGTGTATCGGGTGTTCCTAATAAGAAAGATCAGGTTGCAAGTCGAGTGCTTCCAACTGAGTTCCTTCGGTTGGGACTCGGAGACATTTCTTCAGTTGTGATACATGGAAAACATCATGCACATCTCAGAGAGAGGGTGGCAACTCCAATTGATAGGCCACCAATCCTTGTTTTGCTAGAATTCGAAAAGGTCTGATGTAACAAGGTGCCAATTTGCTCTTGACATGGAAATAATGTGTTCCTTTCATTGGTGTGACCTGTGGGTAAACATGATCGTCCACCTCAAAGCTCAACTCAGGACGAAGATGGTCGACATAAGATTTTTGACAAGATTGAGCCGCCCGTAGTTGCTCTCGAATCACACGAACTTGAACTTCTGTGTCCTCCACCAAGGTTGGTCCATAGAATGTCCTCTCCTTGGTTTCGGACCAGTTCAATGATGTCCTACATGCTCTACCGTACAATGCCTTGAAAGGTGATATTTGTATGCTTGATTGGTAGCTATTGTGGTAGGAGAACTCCGCAAATGGTAAATGTGAGGACCCCCGGGTTATCTCCGTAAGACCGAGACTAAGAATGGTCTTAAGGACATAACTCTGGACCTCAAGTAAATGGATTCCAACTTAACTCCATCTAAACGAGAGGCTTAACTAAAAACTAGAGCCCCGACGATCATGCGCGCTGCTCCTCTGCGAGTACTACATGATTGTCGGTTCTCCAACAAGTCAAGCACTACACTTAGTGAGTTAAATGAGAAGCCATGAACAGCGAGCATGGACTCATATTGGCTCCCAAGATTAGCGACCAATACGCTCATACTCTCATACAACGTTTATCACATCCATACAACAAATATACATTACTAGTTCAAAAGACATACAACATAATAGTTTGAGTCTGCAACTATTACAAACGGCCAACCAGCCAAATTCAAATAAGAGTATTAAGTAGCAGCGAAAACAAGTAAATAAACCAAAAGACCAGCAGTGGTATGCCCATATCCCATCGGCAACCGACTGGGAGTTAAATGATAGCACTACTCGTCAGCGTCGCCTAAATCGGCGCTAACGAGCTCGACGGGCTCATAACCTTCCTCACCTGAAATTGCAGCAACCGAGTTGAGTACAAAGGTATTCGCAAGTCTTACACAAATAAAAATTAGTTATGCTAGAGGTTGTTCTAAAGGATGGCTCATATTGGCTTAGTTTTGCAAAAGAGACGCAACAATTTGCAACCTACACATACTAGTTTTTCAAGTGCCATTTCAAAATCAGATTTGAAGTAGAAGTAAAGCATGTGAATAAGTAATAAATTGAATAACAAATGAATTATACAAATAGAAAAGTGGCTGTCCACTTTGATATAACAAAAAGCATGAACATCCCATTCATGCCGAATACCAAGTTATAACCACAATTTTAATTCCAAGTCTAACAATTAGCAACCACAAACTCAAGCGGTCGTCCATAACCGTAGACACGGCTATTCGAATAGATTTATACCCTGCAGGGGTGTACTACTTTATCCACATGACTTGATTAGCCTGTAAGCCTCCAGATGCCTCCGAAAATAGCATACTTCCTATGGTATGCTGGCCGGGTAAACCAAGACTCGGTATTTTTCAGCAAGTTAACATTATTGAGTTGAATCACCCATGCACAACGTAACCCAGCTTAGTGTAGGTTATACAGCCTACTAACCAAATGGGCACGCAAGTTATGCTGGGAACACCGACCCAATTAACAAGGTTTAAATAGTACTCATCCGCACATTATAGAATTGCAATCAGCACCCTACGAAACATATATGCGATGGAACACATATACGTCCTCACACCACCAGTCATCAACTCAACAACACCAACCCCTTACTTAACCAAGCAGCACCCATACACCACGTGTGGAAGCACGAGTTTTGCTTGAACCGTAGGTACCCAAAGTTCGGTCCTAAATTGTCCAAACAAGTCCATCACTTACCCAAGTCTCGTGCCCGAAGGCACCATCACTTGTACAGACCAAAACTCATTTAAAATGACAAAATTTATCTCATAAAACAGATACAAAGATCTGAAACAAAAGTATATAAAGAAAGTTGTGTTTATCCCATATTTGTCGGGTTATTCCCGACAATCAACTACCGTTTCTAGACTTGCATGGCTAAGCAAACCCGAACAATATATTTCATACATCCTATCTCAAGCATGTGGTACTGGAACAATTGAAGATTAACCTCAATGAATAGGAGATAACTAATCTACTCATCACAAAAATAGCGACATTATCAAAATAGCATGCAAGCAATTATCATTGCACTAACTTAACAAAACTGGGATCAAATATGATGCAAAAGAAAGTTAAAATGATGCTTGCCTTGTTGGTAGCTTAATTGCTCTCCCTCAGTAGCGTATAAGTCAATACCGATAGGCTCAGAATCTATATAAATACAATACCGAATAAACATCGAGAAATACCTCAAAATTCAAAATGCTAAAAAATGCATGATTTTTCTACAGTACCTAAGTCATGATTTTAGATGAATTTAGGTGAAAGAATTATTCCATTTGGACTTAGTATGTGAGAGTTATTAAGGTTTGAACATCAGTTTTCCAGAAAATCCAGTTTAATTCCTTTAATTATTTGGGCAAAATTTGCAGAATAGTAGTGGGACAAAGGATTATATGGATAATTAGAGAATATTAATACAAGTCCAAAACAGTTGAGTTTGCTTCAATTGGAGTTTCCATGATTTAGTTATGAATTTCTAAAGTTATCAGCATTTTCTTTTGTAAAAATAATGGTGTTAATGGATCAATCTCCAAAATAATACTCTCTGCTACAGAGATATGTTTGAAACTAATTTTAATACAAAGTTCATTAACAATGAAAATTATCAGAAGTGGTTTCATCCATTTTGGAGTTGAGATGAATTAGTTATGTATTTTTGAAGTTATACATATTTTTCAGTGAGTAAAGAATTGGATTTCGAATTTTCTAAAGTCTTTATTACTTTTCTTACCGGGCGCTACTCTAGCCGCGGTCACTGTAACACCCTGGCTATTCGGAAGCTAAGATGTCACCTAAATAATCTAACATACAACCATAATACGGAAGAATTTGAACACTATCTCATCTAATGACATAAAGAGATCAATATTTAATAGAACCATGGCATGAATATAGTCTGAATGCAAGTAATTATATCGAAGTAATGATCAAAGATCACAAGTAATACTTAATCAACCATAACATAGCACTAGGTATCATTCACCATCTAAATTTATTTATTACAGTTCATCAATAACGAATGAAAGATAGAAACTAAATCGTAAGGTTGAACTTGAATATGGTGAAGTGAATGAGTAGTGCGTGTCTACTCCCTCCCAATTGAGCCAACATCAATGATCACCTAAAATAAACAAACAAAGCAAGAATGAGTCCGAGACTCAGCAAGTACAATGAATAATTGGACATACAACAATCATGATCATGACAACATCATTGAAGAATATGAATATAATACAGAATGAATATTTGAATGAATGGAATGAATGAAATAAATGAAATGAAGGGACTGCACACATGCATATACCGGTATAGCTAGTGACACACCCGTCGGTGCTCACCTAAGCCCGTATTTAACAAAATACGGGGATCCAAGTCCCGTATGAAGAACGTTTCATACGGGTGTCCCAATCTGCCCACATTGGAATGGTGGGTCTTACGTGCCCATACTGGAATTGATGGGTCTTTATAATCCACTCCCGTGGATGAAACATAAATAATGGAGGCATGGAATGAAATATGAATAATGAAAAACATCCAACTGTAATAATGGAATACTCGAATACAAAAGGAACATAACCATTGAATTTTATCATAGGTCATAGAAAAACATAGTGCGAACAACAAGCAATTAGCATTCATTAGCTTTAAGAATATTAAAGTACTTGCTCATGTTGGAATGATGGGACTTCACTACCCAGTTCAGTGGTGAACACGAAAGAAAGAACGAATGTATATGTTGAACGTAAACATATTATCGAAGAATCAGGGTATATCAACCATGAAGGAAAACAAGGAGTACCGAAATTACCCATTTCACATTCATCAATCAAGTGGAACAAACAACAAACAAGACAGATCAATTGTACTTGCTTCAACCGTGATACGGAAGTCAACGATAGAAAGCTCTAGCCCCAGGGTTCACCACCACCTGACAGCCGTAAAACAATATACTAAGTACACCAACTAAAAGTGTACAGCAATGCAATGAAACAAAAAGAGAACAAGCGTCCCTAATCGCAATCCCAACTTTTAATCAAAACACTCTCAAATTCCCAAATCTGTCCAAATGAACAGCTGTTAAGGAAAAATTCATAACTTTTGAGTCAAAACTCCAAAATCCATGAATCTAATTTTCCTAGAACCTACACAAGCCTAGCTACAACTTCTCAGGTGACCGAAAGATCAAACTAGTTCATCTAAGCCTTTGTTTGTAATCCCGAAGACCGATCTACCATCTTCGGTACTATTAACTTGTGAATTTCATAACTTTTGTTTGGTTCAACCAAACACATTGTTCTAATACTATCTAGAAAATACAGGAAACCAAATATCTCAATAAAATTATCTCAAATATTTCCATTGTGCAACAAATATTGCTAATAGTCAAGTAAAACTCTTCTGTCCACAACAGAGAGGCAGATTACAGTCTGATCTTCTAAAATTCATAACTTTTGATCTAAAAATCCAAAAATTATAAAATTTAACTTTCTGGAATCACAATGAAAATACCTACAACTCTAAAGGAGACCAACTGACACAATTCGGCCGTCTCCCATATCAAATTTATAGATCTATGTTTGCTGCACAAATCCTGAGACTGATTTAGCATCCTGTCTTGCGAAATTCATAACTAATTAACCATTTATCCAAAAATTATAAATTAGCACTTTCTGGAAAGATAATGAAAATTCCCATCTATCTCCAGGAGATACTAATCCCTGAATCTGCTCGGATCTAACAAAAAACCACACGTCAACAAAAAGACAAATTCAACCGATGTACTACAGAAATCTCAGAACAGCTAATGAATACGAATCGCATACGAATTATCTATCAAAACTAATTGGGATCACGAATTTACCCACAAGAACGACGCGAGATGCTGCTGAAACCTTCGTGAAGCCCTCGCGAAGATCACCCCCACCTTCTTTTTCTTCCTCTCCTCTCTTCTTCCCTCTCCTTCCTCTTCCTTATGGCCGGCAACAATGGAGAAGCACCGGAGGGGAGGGGCGTGCTACAGTAGCACCGTGCTACAGTGACAGTGTGTGCTACAGTACCCATGCTACAGTACTTAGGTGCTAGGGTTTAGTTCCCCCCACATGGGCCCAAAGAGCTATGGGCCAAAGGCCTGAGTTCTAAAACTCCTCCAAAATTTTGAATTTTCCCTTTCTAATTATATTTAATTCTAATACTAGTCACTTATATGTTTTATATTTGAACGGGATATTACAGTCACTGACCAGCGGGCCCGGTGAATAGTGCGTTTTCCATTTTAACTCAGATTTAAAATCAGCTCTGACCGGTGGGTTCTGCTGTCAGCGACACGGTCCAAAGGACTTGGTCCACCGACGCGCACACCTTGCGCGCGGGGTTTAAGGGCTAGGCCCACCCATCAGTTTCTCTACTGCTCTCTTATCGTCACGGATTTCTGTGCGTGGGGCCCGCATGTAAGTGGCTCACTATGACGGCTAAGATAACACTTAAATGCTAAACAAAGATTAAACCATTAATGAACGAATCAGTGTCCTAATGACTTTGCTACAGTGTGCCGGACGTCCCAACAACACGAGCGCTGGCTTGCCCGGTGGCTCGCCGGCGCTACGTGCCATGGCGGAGCCGGCCAAGGGTTGGGATAGCTGCGCAATAGTATTGCGCACACAATGGGAGTGGTCTCAGTGCTTGTGGTGGTCTGTGCCGGCGGCGAGCCGGAGTTGAGCGGAGCTAAAGCTATGGACATGATGCATGCAGCAATGTGAAGCTCCGCAGCGACATACAAGCGGGTGCCCAGGTCCTAGGGACTAAGAGGAAGCTACCTGAGTGAAGATAAGTGCTCGGGGAAGCTTAGATCAAGGTCGGAGCCGAAGGAGGTGATGACGGTGGTGCGGCTCAACGAGTAGAGAAACTCCTGAGAAATCCAAAGGATAATGAATGGTCGAGATATGTTAAGGACCAAATAAGGATGCTATGAGAGCAAAGAATCGACAAGAGCTTTACCAGATGAAGTGGGAGATGAAGAGTTTGTTCTTCGGCCGAAAAGGGTCCAATCTTCAAATCACCGAATCCCTGTCGTGCATTACTCAAATTAATTGAGGGGAAATGCTCAGTAGGCCTAAGCATGCATGGTGACGCACAAGAGGGAGGTCAATACTCACCGGAGATGATGTTGGCTCGGTGGTGCCACTCGGGTGCGCGCTCTAGACACGGCAGAGAGCTCGAAGATGCACTGAGATCTACAAGCAAATGCACGAGCTGAGGTTAGCCAAAATGGGAAGGGCATTGACCACAGAGGCGAAAGGAACCATGCGGAGGAAGCTTACCTGAGTAGAGAGCTCAAACCAGCCTCACTCTCCTCAGTCAACAGAGGAGAAGTGAGCTGAGTTGGAGGGGTAGAGGGGGTATTATCCCCGGGAAGAGACGGCAACGGAGGCGGCGTCAAGTATGGGAGCTCTAGGATAGGTCAACGGCAGCGGTGGATTGACGGTGTGTCGAGCGCCATTTCTGTGCACGTCGGAATGGCGCGTGCGCGTGGCGCTCATTCTCTGCGTACCGCAACGGGAGGTAGGGGATGACCCTGACAGTGCGGGCCCACGGCGTCAGCGTCTCACTCATGCACGCGCGAGTCAGAGAAAAATGGGAGGTCGCGGACCGTTAGATCTTAATCGAATGGTCTGAAGAGAAAAGGGGTGGTCGCGGACCGTTAGATCTTGATCGGGCGGTCCAAAGGGAAAAGGGGTGGTCGCGGCTGGGCCTAAAGAGAAGGGGGGGTCGTGGGCCGTTGGATTTCGATCGAATGGCTCACGATCACCTAGTGGTCGCGGCGGTTATTAAGAGAAGGGAGATCGTGGGCCGTTGGATTTTGATCGAACAGCTCGCGATCACCTGGGTGGTCGCAGTGCACTAAGGTGGTTGGGCTTAGCTGAGTGGCTCGGGTCGGACTCGAGCCCGAGGAACAATGCCCGCCGGTTTGGTTTAAGGGTTCGACCGATTTAAATTCAAACCATTCCACTTTGACGAGGCCACTCAAAATAGGAATAAAATCCCTAAAAATATGAAATAAATCACAGGGATTCCTGGGAAGGTCTAGTGTCCATAAAAATTATTGAACACTACTGTTCATGATATAATGTGTATATTTTAAATTCAAACTTAGTGTAGGTCATTGAATTGTGTTTGAATTTTCTCAGGGTTTAAACCAGTCCCAAAAATTTGGGAAAATTATATTAATTCATTATACTTGTTCTAGTATTTGAATAAATTATTTCCAGAAGATGTGAATAAGATTTTGTTCTTATTTTCTTTTGGAGTTAAACTTTGAAGTGTAGGTTTAATTCCTTTTTGAGATTTTCCAAGTGCAATATATAATGCAAATGCTTGAAAACAATGATGCATGCTCGTGAGATGCATAGTAATTCTCTTTATTAATTTGGGGGATGTGACAGTAAACACTTCTCCCAATTCTTGTTGTAGGACAGAACTCATTCTCGGAGAAGGTCTTCCAATATTTGATTCACCCTCTCAGTTTGTCCTCCCGTTTGTAGGTGGTATGTGGTGCTAAAAGAGAGGTCGGTCCCCATTGCTTGATGGAGACACTTCTAGAAGTAGGATGTGAACTGATGTCGGGACCCCGGGTATGCAACCCCAAGACTCTCTGTGTATTCTGAACTAGTCCCATGATCAGTAGCTAGCTCACACAGTTGGAACATTGGTGTAATCATAACCACACAACCAAACAAAAGATGAAGTAGACAAATTAATAATATTAAGCAAAAGAGACCTTATGGTCAAGTCTTACAACGGTTGCCACGCAGGGCTAAAGAAAACAGAGTAAACTTGCAGCGGAGAACAAAACATCTAGTGGAGGTCACCCAATATGCCCACCGGCAATCGAGTGAAGGACGCGGCCTAATTCGCATAGTCTTCAAAGAAATCTTCCTCATAGAACTCGTTGCTTCTAGGTTCTTCTTCAGCGACTGATTAACCAGGGGCGCAAAGCCGTGAGTACTTTGAATGTACTTAGCAAGTCATAGGGAAATGTATGCAAGTAATATTCATGCAAGGTTTGACAAGGATAGCTTTATGGCTATTTTGCAGAAAGCAATATTTGATAGTAAATACAGTAAGTAGATTGCAAAGCACAATTTAAAAGATTAATACATAAGTAAACAATTTTCTTTGAAACAACTAGTGAACACCCTGTTCACTTCCAACCATCAACCATCTGCAAGATTCGACCAAACAAGTTCTACCCCTTCGTGAAATCTCCAGGCCTGTCCATAACCGGGGACACGGCTATTCGAATAGTTTTACACTCTGCAGAGGTTGTACAGCTTGACCCACAAGACACGAATTCTCTAGTTCGTTCGGCATATATCTATGCCACCGCCACTACCTTAGGTAAGCGCCTAGAGCACGTGACAAGGCTTTTACAAAGTTCTGCTTTTGACTCGCCTTTGCTAAGGTTTCGCCTCTATCTGGCTCCCTCTTACGCTGTTCCCAACCAAAACAAAACCGAACCAAGATATTGCTAATTAGTCAGCCAGGTTTATCCCAATCTAGACATGTGGTTGTACGGTTGAGGCCCAGATCAATGGTTCAAGGTTAAGTCCTTAGTTGGTTGCTCAGACGAGACATTTCCACATTCCATGTGTGCGTTACGGCACCCACCTTTAACCACCACCCACTAGTCTAAGCATAAATCATTTTCGTTCAGCTTGGCCAAATGACCACCCTAGTCATGGCATAACATCTTTTAACAAAGTTTTAGTTAAGGTGACAACAAATGTCGTGGTCTCACACAGGACCACACCTCATTTTAATCAGCAACACTGGCTACTACTACACAAGTCACGTACCGGTGCGCTGGGGGTAAACTAATATTGAATGATTCATAGCGAGACTAACGTCTACCAAAGCATGGCTAAGCAAACACGATACCCATGTTGGTATTTCAATAATGTCCAACTAATAATTAACCATCCTAGGGTGTCCAAGGATTATGTCATTCAAGGATACATGTCGATCACAATTTATCAAGGTGGTATAATGGCAATTAGGTAATTAACTAATCCCGAAACCATTTATTATAAAATTAGCAATGCATGTTTATATAAAACAATATACTTTTATAAAGATGGGTTCAATATGATCAAAGGTCTACGACTTGCCTTCGTTGAAGAGTAGAGGTGCTTTGTTAAATCGAATCTGCTAAATCTTCCGAAACGCCAGAATCTACACGTGCGAACAACGCTAAATAAATAAAACAACTCCAAATAAATACTAAATAAATACTAATAGGAAGACAAGGATTTTAGATGAATTTAGAAATTTGAATCACTCGAATCGGAGTTCGAATGAGAAAGTTATGGCCAAAGGAAGCTGGAAAAACACATAAAATGATGAAATGGAGATTTTCCTGATTTTCCGGAATTATTTTCCTAAAGAAAATCCAAAAAATCCCACTCGGCGCTGACTGGGCAGCCACATCAGTGGAGGGGGTTGACGCGGTGCCACGTGGTGCGGAGGTGGCACCACGGTGGCAGCCACGCGGCCTGCCATGTGGGACCCGAAGGGCGCTCGCTGCCAAGGGTTGCGAAGCGAACGGCGGCAAGCCGGCGGCAGCGCGAGGGCACCAACGTGAAGTGGAGGTCACGGCGAATTTGGTGCTCATAGCAGCGAGGACGCGGTGGCACGGGGAGGTTGGCGGCGAAGACGAAGAGCGACGGAGGCGGCGGCTTTCACGGCGACGGGGTCCCGTGAGGCTTTGTGAAGAGGAGGCGCCAAGACCGCCTCGGCTGGCGATGCTTGGGCGGGTCACGGCGGAGGAGACTCGACGGCGATGGCGGGTGCGGCGGAAGCTCCACGACCAGCGACGAGGAAAACTACAATCGTGGCGAGCTCGAAGGGAGAGAGGGGAAGAGAGGTGAGGGGAAAGAGAGAGGAGGGCGAGGCGGTCCCGGTGCTTGCTTTTATAGGCGACGAGGGGCCCCGGAGGAGGAGAAGGGAGAAGCTCGCCGTGCCGGCTTTAATGGCGGGCGGCGAGGAGCGGCAAGATCCGCGGAGAAGGGGACAAAAAGGGGGATGCACGGGCGCGGCGGAGGCGGGGACGGGCAGCGCGACCGAAAGCGGGACAAGGAGGGGGCTAGGGGCAGCGAGGGGGCGGCATGGCTCGGCAGGATTCGCGGCGAAGCGGACCCGGGCGTGGCGCTGGCGGGAGATAGGGGACGACCGGGGACGAGGCGGCTGACAGGCGGGTCCCACCGGGCAGCGAGAGAGAGAGGAGCGGAGAGAAGGGAAGCACGGGCGAACGCGGACCGTCCGATTTTGATCGGACGGTGTCCGATTGGGGAGGGCGCGCGCGGAGCGAGCCAGAGGAACGGGCCGCGCGAGCAAAACAGTGACGGCCCGAAGGAAGATTCGGCCCAAAGCCAAGGGGAGGATTTTCAAGGATTTTTGATTTTAGAAAATACCAGAAAAGCAAAATTATTTTTAGAAAATAGCTTAAGCTGCCCAAAAATTCTAGAAAAATTCACAGAAATCCCTTGAATTATTTAGAACTTAGTAAAAATATTTTCAGCTTAACTATTGCTTTAAATTTTTGCGATTAATTATTTTTAACATAAGGCCAAAGGGAAAACCAACTTAAAAACCAACAAAACTCAACTTAAACCAACTTTAATTAGTTCAAGTTTTAGTTAAGTCAAATTAAACTACTTTTGAAATTCTAAATTACAAGTTAAGCTTTGTCAAATTAATAAAACCAAACGGTTAAGTTTTAAAGTTTTCAAAATTTTCAAAAACTCAGGAAAATAGGGATGTTACAACTGAGCACCTTGATCTGAAACGATCACCTTTGGTACACCGTGGAGACAAACGATTCTTGAGATGTAAAGCTCTGCTAACTTGGTTCAAGTGTAGGTGGTCTTGACAGGAATGAAATGGACAACCTTTGTCAATCGATCCACGATCACCCATATGGAATCAGACCCAGTTTGAGTCCTCGGAAGGCCGGTAATGAAATCCATCCCAACTTCCTCCCATTTCGACTTGGGAATGGGCAGCGGATGGAGTGTATCCACTGGATTCAAATGCTCAGCCTTGGCCTTTTAGCATACATCGCACTCAGCAACGTACCGTGCGATCTGTCGCTTCATTCGGCTCCACCATAACCTCTTCTTCAGATCTTTATACATATTGGTACTCCCGGGATGTATGAAGAATTGGGAGTTATGAGCTTCCTTGAGGATCAATTCCCTCAACTTGCGGTCATATGGCACCACCAAACGGTTCCCGAAACCATAGGGTGCCTTGTGCGTCTTCGGCGAAGCATTTGACCTTGCCTTGCTTCAAATTCTCCCAGATTAGGGCCACCTCCCTATCAGTTTTCTAGGCTTCTTTAATCTGGTCCTCAAGTGTGTAAATCACACTTAGGGTAGCAAGAGAACCCTCTTCAATTATCTTAAGACTTAGTCATTGCAATTTGGCACACAAGCCTGTCGAAGTGGGGGTTACAGATAAATAGTTGCATTGAGATTTTCCGCTCAACGCATCGGCCACCACATTGGCTTTTGCTGGATGATAATGGAGTCTCATATCATAGTCCTTGATCAACCCGAGCCACCTTCTTTGCCTCAAGTTCAGATCAGCTTGGGTGAAAATATATTTGAGGCTTTTGTGATCGGTGTAGATCTCGCAACGATTACCGATGAGGTAATGTCGCCAAATCTTCAGAGCATGGACCACAACTGCTAGCTCCAAGTCGTGTGTGGGATAATTTTCTTCGTGGGGTCTCAATTGCCTTGATGCATATGCCACCACTCGGCCCTCTTGCATAAGCACACAACCGAGCCCGTGGTGAGATGCATCACAGTATATGTCGAAACTCTTGAGAATGTCGGGCAGAATGAGCACTGGAGTTTTGGTCAGCCATTCTTTAAAAATCTAAAAAATTTCTTCATACTCTGCTGACCATTCGAACTTCTTTTCTTTCTTTAGAAACTGGGTCATCGGCCTCACAATTTTAGAGAAGTTCTTGATGAATCTACGGTAATAACCCACAAGTCCGAGAACGCTACAAATGTCAGTGACGCTCTTGGGCTGTCTCCAATTCAATACATCACGCATTTTTCTTGGGTCAACTGCGATACCGCCCTTGGATACTACATGACCCAAAAAGCTAACTTCATGAAGCCAAAACTCGCACTTGCTGAATTTAGCATAGAGTTGATGTTGACGAAGCGTCTCCAACACAAGCCTCAAGTGTTGCTCGTGTTCTTCATCAAACTTGGAGTAGATGAGGATGTCATCGATAAACACGATGACGAACTGATCTAGATACTTCATAAAAACCGAATTCATGAGGTTCATGAAGTATGCCGGTGCATTTGTCAATCCGAAGGACATGATAGTGTAATTGTACAAACCGTAACGAGTAGAAAATGTCGTCTTTGGTATGTCTTCGGTTCTGACCTTGATCTGATGATAGCCCAATCGCAAATCAATCTTGGAAAACACTTGAGATCTGCTCAGTTGGTCAAACAAATTATCAATCCGAAGAAGTGGATATTTGTTCTTGACAGTGACTTCATTTAGCGGACGGTAGTCAACGCACATCCGCAAACTCTTGTCTTTCTTCTTGACAAAAATAGCCGGGCATCCCCAAGGTGAGGAGCTCGGTTGAATAAAGCCTTTATCTTGAAGCTCCTTGAGTTGCTTCTTCAATTCTACCAATTCATTGGGAGGCATCCGGTATGGCCGTTTTGAAATAGGCGTAGTACCAGGTGCAAGAGCGATCACGAACTCGATTTTGCGATCAGGAGGCATGCCTGGGAGTCTAGGTACTCACATACCACTGGTACACTCTCTATTTCAAGAGTGGTACTCACTTGCATAGTATAAAGATGAGAACAGACAATGTTTGGGGCAAAAACTACTTGATCGCCGTCTTCACTTTTGACAGAAACTGACCGCTGAGCACAATTTATTTTTTCTCGATTCTTGGATAGCCAATCAATCTCCAAAATAACATCTATGCCCACTGAATTTATTACTATTAAGCTTGCCAAAAACTCGATCCCTTGAAACTCCACTTTTACGTCTCGGCAGACTTGATCGGCAGAACCGATCCCGGAGACTGAATGTGGTATGGGGGCTGGAGTGTATGCATTTGAAATTGATGTTGTGCAACAAACCCTCTTTTGATGAATGAATGTGATGCTCCTGAATCAAACAAAACAATAGCTGGATGTGAATTAACAAGTAACATACCCAAAACGACGTCCGGTGCGTCGTTTGCCTCCTTAGTGGTGACGTGGTTTACCCGATCATGTGCTAGAACTTGATGAGGTGTAGACGCTGCCCTCAGGGGTGGTGAAGGCCTCGCTAGAGCTGGTGGTAGAGTTGGAGTTGGACCGGTGTAGACTCGCGGCATCCCACGTGCTTTCGCTAAGCATTGATGTGCATAGTGCCCCGGGCAACCGCAGTGAAAGCATGTGACATTTGGCCGGATGTAGCCGCTGTTTGGGGGCTGATTTCCCCCATTCTTTCACTGCCCAAACGATGGTGGAGGTCTTGGTACAAAAGTTAGTGGCCTCGGTGGCGCCAGAGCTTGAAATCGGGGCGCTTGGGGCGGCCCGGTGTGCGGTCTCGGAAAGCTGCCACTTGCTGAATTTTGAGTGGCTCTTTTCCTCTTCCCAGCTTCATCCAAAGCTTGACTTTTGTTCTCCACCACTATGGCCTTATTGACCATATGTTGAAAGTTCCTAAAGTCGTGGACGGCCAATGCAAGTTGCATTTCTTCGGTCAAGCCGTTCATGAAATGGCTCTAGCGGCGGGCGTCGGTGGAGACGTCGTCAGGAGCATAACGAGCTAGGAAGTTAAACTCGTGTAAGTACTCTGTGACACTCTTCCTTCCTTGCTTGAGAGCAAGGAATTGCTGCTGCTTGATCATCATCATGCCTTCTGGGATGTGGGCCTCCCGGAAGGCTGCCTTGAATTCGCTCCAAGATGGAATGTCTCCATCAGACTGCATGGTGGAGAAGTTGTCCCACCATGCACTTGCAGCTCCCTCCAGCTGGTAGCTAGCGAACAAGACTTTATCAATGCCGATGCATTAAGCAATCGCCAGTTTCTTCTCGATGGTACGAAGCCAATCCTCCGCCTCCATGGGATCTTCAGTGCTTGAGAAGGTTGGGGGATTTGTACGTTGAAAGTCAGCGAGTCCCCCATGTGCTCTTTGAGCTCCCGCTCCCCCGGATGTCGCTGGAGCGGGGGAGGTGTTGCGGGCAATGGCCTTGAGGATTCGAGTTTGATCCATATGGTTCCTCTCGATTTGAGCAAGCACTTCCGCCATTATGGGTGGTGGGGGAAGCACTTCTTCCGGTTGACTGGCTTGCTGATTTTGATGGCGGGAAGGCTCACCACGCTCTCCCCGTGTATAAAGCTCACTGACTGTAGCAGAGCGAGTGCCCGGGGATGGTGATCCCTCTTCTTGTTGAGCCCTCGAATGAGTACTAGGTCCTGCCATCCTGTTGTCACACGGATGGTTAGAGAACAGACAAAAGATACGCTCGAACGACTTTGAAACAAAATCCGGACAGTGAGTGTATACTACTTAATCTAGCATGCATAATGACATAAATTGCACAAAAACTTAACACCAGATGAAGACACAAAGGCACAGAGGCCAACACAAAATCCATTAAACCAATTGATAGTTTTTTGGTACGATTATATTCATATAAGCCCGTAGGCGAATGGCAACCACCCGAAACAAAGAGTTCTTGGAACAACACATAAGGAGTTCAACTCTACTAGCCTATTGCATAAAGTTAAAGATACATGCTCACTGAACACATTTTCAGACAGCGAGCTCAAGATACTACAACCCTAGTGGTTTTGGTTAAAATTCACCAGGAACTCGTTTAGCAAGTAGTAGCCCAGTGATCCTGTGTCCTCGGGATCATCCGGATTGCTAAGGCGCAGAGGGGATCCTATGTCGATGATGTGGCCTCCTGCGGGTTCTGGCCTCTGGGCACGAGAAAAACCCACTGACATGCGGGCTTGGCGTCTCGGCCCATAATTGGGTACTCGCCCTCCCACTTCGGGAAGACAGTACTCTGGTGGTGCAGAAGTGTATGGGGAGACCTCGTTTGTGCCATATAGCACATTACAGTCAACGAGCCTCATGTTACACATGAGCTGCAAGTTCTCCTGGGCCGCTATGAGATGACGCCGCGTCTCCCATAGCTCATGCATGGTGCAACGGTGGATTTGGTCCATGATATGCACCAATCTCGCCAACTGCCTCACTTAGGGATCTTCCCCGTACTGGATCTCAGCGAAGGTGTTCACCTCCGCGCCACAAACTTGCAGTGGAAAATGGTCGTATGGTGGTTGAGCTAACTCCGTCAATGTGAGACCCCGACGTTTATTAAGCTCATAATACTTAGTCATCCAATTGACCCTAGTATTATCAACCAAATAAACCCAGTCTCGAGAGATGTATACTCCCTGCAATGCAAGATACATACCTCACAACAAAAGAATGTATCAATTCCATACAACACATAGAACATAAGCAACAAACCAGAAGTTAATATTAATAAGGATAGGTTATTACAAAAAAAAGGGCCCTTAGGCCAAAAGCAACAAAACTACAGAGATAACAATGAAGCAAAAGTGCCATAAAGATGGCTATAACACAAAGCCAATCGGGTGCCTTAACCCTAGGCATCGACCGACCGCCAAGCTAGTCGTCAAGAAAAGCGCAACACGAAGCGCAAAGAGAGGCTCTTGGAGCTCTCTTCTTCCTCTGCAACAAAAGCCACAAAAAAATTGCCACAACCACGGGCGATGAGTACATAAAGTACTCCGCAAGACTTACGTGTGAGATAACAGAACTATAAATAGCTACATGCAAGCTTTATTTAAGTGGAGGAGGCATTGGACTCATTTTAGCATAAAGCATTTATTTGCAATAACATAATAGATTGAAGGCAATTTGGCAAAGCATTTTTAAATGTTGAAGTAACAACGAGATAATAACATAGTAACAACAACAAGATCAACTCGAAGTGACTAACCCAATAGTCACCACAACAATAGCATGAACTCCCGCTCATACCAACCATGTCAAGTTTTAATTAAAGGTTGTAGTCTAATTCTTACGGAAATAACCAAGCGTGTCCATAACCTAGGACGAGGCTATTCAATAGTTTTATCCTGCAGGGTGTACCAATGTACCCACACGCCGCCGCCTTTCCTTTAAGCACACTACCTTAGGTGTGTTGGCACGGCTAAGTCCTACGAGACATTTCCAATGGACAATGCTAATTCGAGTCGCACAACCCACGGGAGAAAGAGACATCACACAACCTTCCCTAAGCTAATGCTCCCTCCCACATCACACACACATTTTATTTTTAAAACACACCAACCGAGCGACCCCAATTAACACCGCCCAAAGTACTTAGTCAAGAGGGGTTCCATATGCCCTCGTGTGGTTAGCACGCAAAATTGCTTGGATCAATGGCGCAAGAATTCGGTCCTTGTTGACTCAGCATACCACCACATCCAAAACCACACCATCCATCCAATATGCCCAAGTCTAAATCAGTCTTTTATTTTTAGTTTTTGATTTTACAATTAATCAAAGCACAAGTGCTGGACATATAGGAGTAATAATCATTTTGAGTGATCAAGATCATCGACTAAGTCGATGATCGCCCAATACTACCGATAGCTAAGCATGTCTAAGCAGAGGAAACGCAACTACTAAGTGATAAGAGCTCATCCAACGAGCTCAAACCACAGCTAATAACCTAGGCTCATTGGTAGTAGAGGATAAAGAATTCCTACAGATTATGCGACTATAGGATTACTAACGACATTTAACACAAAGTAGCATGCATACATAGAAGTAAAACAATATATTAAGCTTTAAAGTAATGGGACAATGATGGAAATGATCAAACTGCTTGCCTTGTTGCTGTTGCTCAAATTGTGGCAGAGGGTCGCTCTCGGGATCACCACAAATGTCGGCTTAACGGAAAAGCGAGAAAGAACCGATAAGAACGATTTAAACACAACAAAGACAGCACAACAAACGAACTCCAAATTCTCTGAATTTTCTACAGCAGCAAGGATGATTTTTAGGAAATTTTGCAACAAGAACCAATGGATTTGGATTCTCAATGCAAAAGATATGAGCAAAACAATTCTGCTCAGCCCTAAAAATTACCAAACTGCACTATTCACTAATTTAATTATGAGGCAACATTTTCTAGAAAAGTGGTGAAGCTGAAATTTTACTGTAAAACCAGCACCTCATGAGATGAATAACACAATTGAGTTCACCTCATTTGGAGCTATATTGCACTTTCTATAATTTTTCAAAAACAAGAACTTGAACAAAATTATAATGCACAAGTCCTCAATTCCCTAATAGCAACATGCTCAAAACTAATTTTCACAGTGAGTTCATTAATAGAGGAAACCAACAAAGTTGGTCTCACTCAAAAATAAACCACAGAGCATTAGTTACGATTTTACCGCTACATTGATTTAAGTGTATATTTTAAAGTTGGTTTTAAAATCTAATGGCAAACTGTGCTCTGGAGTTGAACTCAACTTACAATCATTTTTGGATTAAAGTCAAGTCCAAGACAGAGCCAACATACTTTGAATGACCTCAAATGGATTTAAAATGAGAAAGATATGAAATTCTAAAGTTTATACCTTATTTCAGTTCATAATTAAGAATGTACTGGAATTTCTAAAACCCACAAAGGCATGGGAGGACGTGAGCCACAGATCATAGATCTAACGGCTCAGACCTCCCAGGTGAACAATGCACACGTGCTCAGGAGGTCCAGAGGTCCTGGACCTCCTAGCAACGCGCAAGTGCGAGACGAGGGAGGCCGTGGTCGAGATGGAGAATCCAACGGACCACAACGATGAGGGAGGTCCGGGACGGACCAGATCTAAAGGGGGAGGTCCTCAATGGCTGAGATCTTCCAAAGGAAGATCTAAACTACCAAGATCTCCCCGAGGAAGATCTACATCGTCAAGACCTCACAGGGGAGGTCCTGGACGGTCCAGATGTTCCAAGGGTGGTCCTCGATGGTTCAGATCGTCCGAGGGAGGACCTTGACGGTCAAGATCTACCCGGGAGGTTATGAACGAGCCGAGATAACCTAGGGAGGTCCTAAGGAGGTCCTAACGCCACTGCACCTCCGTGGAGGTCCGGACGGCCACGATTTCGCAAGGGAGGTCTTGGACGCCCAGATCTCCTGAGGAGGTCTCGATGTCTGACCCAAAGGCGCACGCTTGGACATGGAATAAATGCGCGGGACAGCGAGGAGGTCCGCTACGGAGGTCTTAAATGCACGCATTAAAGGGTGGATTTAAGGCGTTAAGACGCCCATTGATTACAATGATGGGAGCAAATGATTAGCGATTAAAATGGTGAAGCTTTGTCCTAAAACGACAATGACACGCCGGGACGTCCGACAAAGATCCCGAAGCGTGAAGAAGTGGTCTCGCCGGCGATGTAGAGCCCGCCGGTGAGGTCAATGGTACCACCGAGTGCACAATAACGCTGCGCGCCCAAAGGACCTCCTCTCAACGGCGACGGCGGCTTTGAACGCCAAGCAGCCGGAGAGGGCAAATTGACCAAGACGGCCAAAACCGAAAAGCAAAAATGAAGCTCGCGACATTCAAGCCGGTGCCAAAACTTAAGCTCCGCGACATTCATTCATAAGGGTGCCGAAGAACTAAAGGACTACCAGGGAGTTACTGGAGGTCCTTAAGATGCCGGGAGGTTGAGGATGGTGATGGCCTGAGTTGGAGAAGATGGGGTTGCTCCACGGCCAAAGCTCTGCTCCAAGCTCCTCTTTGTCCACCTCAGAAATGCCCAAACCAAAGCGAAGTTAGGTCTTGGTCCCAGAGGGGATGGTACAAATGGAGCTCAGAGAAAAGGAGGAAAACTCAGGACCCTTGTCCACCGAGGAGCTCCAAGCTCCAAAGAATGGCGACCAAGAATGGAGGTGAGTGAGGAGGAGCTCACCACGCACAAGATGCAAGGCCGAGATCGTGTTGTGTGCAAAGGAAGCCAAGGAGGATTCCTGGGTGACTTATAGACCGAGGTGAAGGTTATGAGCCGGGCTAAGCTCCATGGTGAGCTTAGCCCACGGGTTGGTCCATGGGGTGGCAAGGACATGAGGTTGACAAGGGGCAGCCTGTCTTGACTGAAGAAGAAAAGTCGACTGCATTAAATGCGGTCACAGAGAGTCAAGAAGGTGCACAGAGGCTCGGCGCGCATTAACTCCACTGCTCGAGCACGCATGCGTGACCAAGGTAGGAGAAGAACAGGGAGGTCCTTATGACCGCTGGATAAGACCGGGAGAGGTCCTGCCCTCCGATGTCATTTTTGAACCGTTACGCCAAAGGATGGGAGCAGTCCCACCACACGATCAAGGATGGGGAGGTCGTGGCCCTCCGATTTCCTTAATGTGTAAGCGCACGTGAGGAAAGGGGACAGGAGGTCCAAGGCGTTGATCTCCACCCAAAAGGGGGGGACCCCCAAGTGAGGACTTAACGGCACGCGATCAAAAAGACATGGGGGGAGGTCATGGCCTTTGGATTTAAATCCAAGGGCACACAATGACCGGGAGGTCTGATATGATGCGCAATGTGCAAGGGAGGTCAGACCTTTAGATTTAGATCTAAGGGCTACGATCGTAAGAGGTGGAGGTCCCGAGCTTGCGCACGCACAAGGGAGGTCATGGCCTTTAGATTTAGATCTAAGGGCTATGACCTCACCAAGGCGGAGGACCTTGCCGTGATGTTTTTCAGAGGAGGTCGTGGCCTTTGGATCTGAATCCAACGGCTCACGACCTCAACAAATAAAAAGGGAGGTCTGTTAGTTAGATTGAGAGGAGGAGGTCGTGACCATGGATTTTTGATCCAATGGTCAGACCTCATCAAGGTGGGATGTAGACTTTGAGGTTTGACACCCGTGGAGGTCATGATCGTGGATCTTTGATCCAACGGTCATGAAATGATCAAAGTGGAGAGGAGGTCTCATTGGGGTGCAGACATGGTCGGGCCGACCAAATTTGAACATGGCTAGCCCAAGGAACAAGTGTAGGCTTTTGAATTTAGTTTTTAACAGCTGAAACTTAGCGGAATTATTTGAGATAGCAAATGAACTCCAAATTTAATGAATTTTTAACTGGAGCTTGCTGACACGAGATTAACCTTACATAAAATTTCCAGAGGTTATTATGCAATGCATTTTTCTCAGGAAATTCATGAAGGTTGGTTAAAGGATTGTTTTACCTCCAAAATTTATCAAACTAGTTTTACCACTTGTGATATTTGTCGGAGGGTCCCACATCAGTTTTTGGGACCAAGGAAAATATATTCCAATGTTTGACACCAGATTTAGACAATTGGAGAAATGAATTTGACTTTTGGGTCAACAAGATCTTTGTGTTTTTGGATTACACAACTCTTGGACAAGAATTACATGAGATTTTAGGGGTTTTCAAGTTGTGAGAAAAAGTTTTAATTTCTACACATATAATTATACTTGAATAACCCTAATTACACATTTGGGATGTTACAAAATCTCTCCCCCTTACGGAAATCTCGCCCCGAGATTTGGCTCACTCGGTAAAGAAAGATGGATAGTCCGCACGCAGACGATCTTCTCTTTCCCAAGTAGCCTCATCCTCAGAATGGTTTGACCACTGAACTTTAAGGAACTTGATGGTCTTATTCCTTGTCCTTCGCTCGGACTCATCGAGCACGCGAACAGGTGCTCGCGATAGGTCAAATCGGGTTGACATCGAGAGTTTCCAACGGAGCTTCCTCGGTTGGAACACGGAGGCACTTCTTAAGCCGGGACACATGGAAAACATCATGTACCCCTCAAGTGCAGCCGGTAACTCCAACTTATAGGCAACAGCTCCTTCTTCTCGATAACGCGGTAGGGACCGACATATCGAGGAGCCAACTTGCCCTTGACGCCAAACGTTGATGGCCCTTCAAAGGAGAGACTTTGAGATAAACAAAGTCATTAGGCTCAAAACGCAACTCACGCCGACGGCGATCCGCATAACTCTTTTGCTCGATTGAGCATGCAGCGCAAACGCCACGAATAAGCCGACTTGGCGCCGCCTCATTGATTGAGTCCGCCAAAGAGAGGTCTCTCACCGGTCTCGACCAGTTCAACGGGTTCTACACTTTCTCTCGCATAAGGCCTCAAATGGTGCCATGCCGAGACCGCCCGAAAGTCGTTGTTATAAGAAAACTTCGGCGAATGGCAAGCATTTCTCCCAATGCTTTCCATACGAAGGACACAAGCACGAAGCATGTCTTCCAAAACTTGGTTGACCCTCTCGGTCGACCATCGCTTGGGGGTGAAATGCCGTGCTAAAGGTAAGACGGGTTCCCATAGCCTTTTGCGTGCTATGCCGTAAACGGAAGTAAAGATGGAGCCACGATCGAAACGATCGTTTTAGGTACGCCATGTAAGCTCACAATCCTAGAGACATAGAGCTCACTAGGCGATCGGTGCGAATCTTGGTCTTGATCGAAGAAAATGAGCCACTTTAGTCAATCGATCGATGACGACCTAAATGGCATCATTTTCTTCGGGACGGGTAGACCGGTGATGAAATCCATTCCGATCGAATCCCACTTCCACTCCGAATAGGCAGAGGTCAAGCGATCCGCTGACGCCGATGTTCGGCCTTGACACGACGACATACGTCGACTCAAAGAACGAACTTCGCGATCTCCCTCTTCATTCGGGTCCACCAAAATCTCTGGCGGAGATCTTGATACATCTTTGTGGCCCGGATGCATGGATAAAGGCGAATCATGGGCTTCATGGAGGATTAAATTCCGCAATTCCTGTCCTTTGGAACCATTAAGGCGTTGTTCAACCTCACAACACCATGCTCATCCTCGTAAAAGCACTTAGTCGCTCCGCTTCTTGACATTTGCCTTAATGTGGCTCACTCCAATATCCGACTGCTGAGCGGACTTGATCCGATCCACCAAGGTTGGTTGCACAACCAAGGCAGCGAGAGAACCATGCTCAACTATCTCCAAGTTGAGACGCTGGAATGCCTCGAGAAGAGAGGGCGAATGCTCCTTAAGCACTAAGGCATTACAATGCGCTTTGCGACTAAGCGCATTGGCAACGACATTAGCCTTGCCCGAATGGTAGTGAATACCCATATCATAATCCTTGATCAACTCCAACCATCTCCTTTGCCTGAGGTTCAGGTCAGGTTGGGTGAACAAATACTTAAGGCTCTTGTGATCCGAATACACTTCACAACGATTACCGATTAGGTAATGTCGCCAAATCTTAAGTGCATGAATCACAGAAGCCAACTCCAAATCATGAGTAGGGTAGTTAAGTTCATGAGGTCTCAATTGCCTTGATGCATAAGGACACAACCGAGGCCTCGACGAGAAGCATCGCAAAAGATATCGAAGCTTCGATGGATATCAGGAAGAACAAGAACAGGAGCGGTGGTCAACCGCTTCTTGAGTATTTGGAAACTTTCCTCACACTCGGCGGACCACACGAACTTCTTGTCCTTCTTGAGCAACTCCGTCATCGGCTTCGCGATCTTAGAGACGTTCTCGATAAAGCGACGATAATATCCCGCTAAGCCGAGAAAACTCCGCACATCGGTGACCGAAACAGGCTGACTCCATGAAAGAACATCGCGACCTTGCTAGGATCAACGCTCGCCTCCTCGCCGAAAGAATATGGCCTAAGAAGGCCACTTCCTTCAACCGCACGCGACTTGATGAATTTCGTCAGACAACGGTGCTCACGTAGCTTGCCTAACACAAGCTTCAGATGCTCGGCGTGTTCCTCATCGCTCGGGAGTAGATAAGGATATCATCGATGAAGACCACGACAAACTTATCCAAATACTCCATGAATACCGAATTCATGAGGTTCATGAACAAGGCAGGAGCATTGGTTAAGCCAAATGACATGACAGTGTACTCATACAAGCCGTAGCGAGTAGAGAACGCCGTCTTTGGAATATCCTCAGGCGAATACTGAACTCGATGATATCCCACTCTCAAATCAATCTTGGAGAAAACTCGAGCTCCAGTTAATTGATCGAAGAGATCGTCAATGCGGGGCAATGGATACTTGTTCTTTACCGTCACTTCATTAAGTGGACGATAATCGACGCACATGCGTAAAGTACCGTCCTTCTTCTTTACGAAGATAGCCGGACAACCCCACGGAGATGAGCTAGGGCGAATGAACCCCTTCTCTTGCAGCTCACTTAACTGCTTCTTCAACTCCACCAACTCGTTCGGTGGCATCCGATAAGGCCTCTTTGAGATAGGGGCGGTACCGGGAGCCAACTCAATGACAAACTCGAGGTCTCGAACGGGTGGCATTCCCGGAAGATCTGCGGGAAAGACATCAACAAAGTCACAAACTGTTGGGACTTCGCTAATATCTAGAGCGGGCTTCGCTTCAAGCGCGAAGAGATGCGGATCTAGCGACTTTGGCGCTTAACCCGCCGTCGGAGGGACTAGATAGAGATGAGCCTCTGGCGCAATCGATTTGCCCCATGTGCCGGGACAACCAATCCATGCCAAGAATCACATCAAGACTCGCTGAATGGAGAAGGATAAGGTTCGCTAAGAACCCTCGCCTTCGATCTCGATAGGGACATCCCTACACTCGGATTCACTCTCAACTCCGAACCAGAGAGCGAATGAGTAGCGGACCGACAATGGAGAGAAAAGAAGCTCTCCGACAAAAAGAAAAGACTCGAAACAAAGGAATGAGATGCTCTGAATCAAACAAGACAATGGCGGGGTGAGAGTTAACGAAAGTGTACCTAGCACGACGCCGGTGCCTCCCGAGCCTCCTCTGCAGCGGACGGCGCTGACGCGACCACTACCCACGCCTTTGGGTAGCCGGACGATCTTCGTCCCGAGATGCACCACCTCTGCCCGCGCCCTCCATTAGGACGAGGGGTCGCTCTCGTTTTCTTAGGGCATTGGTTCACATAATGCCCCTTCGTTGCATGAGAAGCATGTGACCCTAGCCGCCGGGTTATGGGGCCTCTCACGACTCGCAGTGCACGTGATCGAGACACGGCTCATGCGAAGGACGAGGAACAGGGGTGACCTCGGGCGCCAAGAGTGAGAGTGGTACCCCGAGACCGCCTCAAGCGGGGACGGAGGAATCGCCTCGATGACTTATGGGCCTCCCACTTGCGCTATGGAGTCCATAAGCTCGAGCCGCATGCTCACGACGATGGCCTTGTCGACCAAGGTCTGAAAATCAGAAAGTCGACAATGGATAGCTTGTCCTTCAGCTCCTCGGACAAGCCACGCTGAACTTGGCTCCTTAGCCATATCAAGGGCCACGCCCTCGAGAGCATAACGAGCTAGATGGTTGAACTCAGAGACATACTCCATGATCGAGCCACGCCTTGCTTGAGCGCAAGAAACTCCCCTTCTTGATCTCCATCAAGCCGGCAGGGATGTGAGCCCGACGGAAGGCAGTACGAAACTCCTCCCAAGAAACGGTGTGGTCTGCGGGCTGCATGGCGAGAAAGCTCTCCCACCATGACAAAGCTGCACCCTCGAGCTGGTGCGATGCAAACAGCGCCTTCTCGTGCTCCTGGCACTGCGCGATGCGGAGCTTACGCCCACCGAGCGGCCAATCGCTCAGATCCAACGGGTCCTCGACCGAAAAGGTAGGGGCTGAGTACGAAGAAACTCCGCGAGTCCTCCACGCGGTGATGATGGGCGCCCTTGCCCAGATCCTCAAGCTCCGAAGTCACAGTGGTGTTGCGCGCGATGACGCCCAAGAGAATTCTCCGGTCATCCGCGGTTGCGCCGATCCAAGAAGAACCTCGGCCATGGTCGGAGGAGGAGGAAGCTCCTCGTCCGGACTAGCCGATCGCCTTGGCCGCTACGAAAAGGCCCGCCATCCTGTTACAAGGAATTTTGGTTAGCAACTAGACCTGAAAACAAAGCCTTAAAGAAAGCAAAAGCGATCGACTAGGGGAATGGAATATCACCCCAAATGAAGGCCAAAATCAGCGGTTATTTAAACTTTAAAAAGCTTCTAAAAGACTCTAAAAACAGCCAAGAACACCAAAAGCAAGGCTCAACTTCTCAACTCAACTAACCCGTATTGAACGAACGAGTAATTGGTCGAGAAGATCAAAAATCAGATTGTAGGGTGAGAGCTAATGCTACTAAAGAGCAAGGTTAAATCAGCGAAATAAGGGTTAGATACTTAGCTAACTAGTATCACATCTTACCCTTTTATTCCCATAAGTTTTAGTTGATTAACCTCTCATTATCTATCCTAATTAGAAACCTTTGAGACTGCTGTCCGGAAATTTGATGCTTGCTGTCCAGATTTCGCATCCAAGCTCCTTGTCGAATCACCGACTCCAGAACTTCAAAACCTTGTAGTGGGCAGCTCACACTTCAATTTTCCAATCTCATTGGTTCTCCCAAAAACCCAGTGTTAATCGATAACAACTATTTTGTAGAAGGGAAGAGAGGAAAACAACTTTTAAAACTTAAATTAGAGTGGGATGAGAAGAGAAAGCTAAGATAGGTAAGGAATAAAATCCGAGAATTTTCCTAAGCTTTCAAAACTCATTTGATGCTTTGAAAATAGGTTTTCAAAATATCCTAAGGATCGACCAAGCTTGCGCATTACGGTCATAACGGCTCTGATACCAACTTTTGTGAGACCCCGACGTTTATTAAGCTCATAATACTTAGTCATCCAATTGACCCTAGTATTATCAACCAAATAAACCCAGTCTCGAGAGATGTATACTCCCCAGAATGCAGTATACATACCTCACAACAAAAGAATGTATCAATTCCATACAACACATAGAACATAAGCAACAAACCGAAGTTAATATTAATAAGGATAGGTTATTACAAAAAAGGGCCCTTAGGCCAAAAGCAACAAAACTACAAAGATAACAATGAAGCAAAAGTGCCATAAAGATGGCTATAACACAAAGCCAATCGGTGTGCCTTAACCCTAGGCATCTCGACCGACCGCCAAGCTAGTCGTCAAGAAATCGCAACACGTGGCGCAAAAGAGAGGCTCTTGGAGCTCTCCTTCTTCCTCTGCAACAAAAGCCACAAAAAAAAAATTACCACAACCACGGGCAGATGAGTACATAAAGTACTCCGCAAGACTTACGTGTGAGATAACAGAACTATAAATAGCTACATGCAAGCTTTATTTAAGTGGAGGAGGCTTTGGACTCATTTTAGCATAAAACAGCATTTATTTGCAATAACATAATAGATTGAAGGCAATTTGGCAAAGCATTTTTAAATGTTGAAGTAACAACGAGATAATAACATAGTAACAACAACAAGATCAACTCGAAGTGACTAACCCAATAGTCACCACAACAATAGCATGAACTCCCGTTCATACCAACCATGTCAAGTTTTAATTAAAGGTTGTAGTCTAATTCTTACGGAAATAACCAAGCGTGTCCATAACCTAGGGCGAGGCTATTGAATAGTTTTATCCTGCGCAGGGTGTACCAATGTACCCACACGCCGGACCGCCTTTCCTTTAAGCACACTACCTTAGGTGTCTTGGCACAGCTAAGTCCTCTGAGACATTTCCAATGGACAATGCTAATTCGAGTCGCACAACCCACGGGAGAAAGAGACATCACACAACCTTCCCTAAGCTAATGCTCCCCTCCCACATCACACACACATTTTATTTTTAAAAACACACCAACCGAGCGACCCCAATTAACACCGCCCAAAGTACTTAGTCAAGAGGGGTTCCATATGCCCCTCGTGTGGTTAGCACGCAAAATTGCTTGGATCAATGGCGCAAGAATTCGGTCCTTGTTGACTCAGCATACCACCACATCCAAAACCACACCATCCATCCAATATGCCCAAGTCTAAATCAGTCTTTTATTTTCAGTTTTTGATTTTACAAATTAATCAAAGCACAAGTGCTGGACATATAGGAGTAATAATCATTTTTGAGTGATCAAGATCATCGACTAAGTCGATGATCGCCCAATACTACCGATAGCTAAGCATGTCTAAGCAAAGAGGAAACGCAACTACTAAGTGATAAGAGCTCATCCAACGAGCTCAAACCACAGCGAATAACCTAGGCTCATTGGTAGTAGAGGATAAAGAATTCCTACAGATTATGCGACTATAGGATTACTAACGACATTTAACACAAAGTAGCATGCATACATAGAAGTAAAACAATATATTAAGCTTTAAAGTAATGGGACAATGATGGAAATGATCAAACTGCTTGCCTTGTTGCTGTTGCTCAAATTGTGGCAGAGGGTCGCTCTCGGGATCACCACAAATGTCGGCTTCTAACGGAAAAGCGAGAAAGAACCGATAAGAACGACGAAACACAACAAAGACAGCACAACAAACGAACTCCAAATTCTCTGAATTTTCTACAGCAACAAGGGATGATTTTTAGGAAATTTTGCAACAAGAACCAATGGATTTGGATTCTCAATGCAAAAGATATGAGCAAAACAATTCTGCTCAGCCCTAAAAATTACCAAACTGCACTATTCACTAATTTAATTATGAGGCAACATTTTCTAGAAAAGTGGTGAAGCTGAAATTTTTACTGTAAAACCAGCACCTCATGAGATGAATAACACAATTGAGTTCACCTCATTTGGAGCTATATTGCACTTTCTATAATTTTTCAAAAACAAGAACTTGAACAAAATTATAATGCACAAGTCCTCAATTCCCTAATAGCAACATGCTCAAAACTAATTTTCACAGTGAGTTCATTAATAGAGGAAACCAACAAAGTTGGTCTCACTCAAAAATAAACCACAGAGCATTAGTTACGTATTTTACCAGTTAAGCATTGATTTAAGTGTATATTTTAAAGTTGGTTTTAAAATCTAATGGCAAACTGTGCTCTGAGTTGAACTCAACTTACAATCATTTTTGGATTAAAGTCAAGTCCAAGACAGAGCCAACATACTTTGAATGACCTCAAATGGATTTAAAATGAGAAAGATATGAAATTCTAAAGTTTATACCTTATTTCAGTTCATAATTAAGAATGTACTGGAATTTCTAAAACCCACAAAGGCATGGGAGGACGTGAGCCACAGATCATAGATCTAACGGCTCAGACCTCCCAGGTGAACAATGCACACGTGCTCGGGAGGTCCAGAGGTCTGGACCTCCTAGCAACGCCGCATGAAGAGACGAGGGGAGGCCGTGGCGTAGATGGAGAATCCAACGGACCACAGCGATGAGGGAGGTCCGGACGGACCAGATCTAAAGGGGAGGTCCTCAACGGTGAGATCTTCCAAAGGAAGATCTAAACTACCAAGATCTCCCGAGGAAGATCTACATCGTCAAGACCTCACAGGGAGGTCTGGGCGGTCGAGATGTTCAAGGGTGGTCCTCGATGGTTCGGATCGTCAGGGAGGACCTTGACGGTCAAGATCTACCCGGGAGGTCATGAGCGGCCGAGATAACCTAGGGAGGTCCTAAGGAGGTCCTAACGTCCACGCACCTCCGAGGAGGTGCAGGCGGCCACGATTCGCAGAATGGGAGGTCTTGGGCGCTCGGATCTCCTCGGAGGAGGTCTCGATGTCGAGACCAGCAGCAAGCACGCCGCTGGACATGGAATAAATGCGCCAGGACAGCGAGGAGGTCCGCTACGGGAGGTCTTAAATGCACGCATTAAAGGGTGGATTTAAGGCAGTTAAGACGCCCCATTGATTACAATGATGGGAGCAAATGATTAGCGCATTAAAATGGTGAAGCTTTGTCCTAAAACGACAATGACACGCTCGGGACGTCCGACAAAGATCCCGAGCGTGAAGAAGTGGTCTCGCCGGCGATGTAGAGCCCGCCGTGAGGTCAATGGTACCACCGAGTGCACAATAACGTTGCGCACCGGTGGACCTCCTCTCAACGGCGACGGCGGCTTGAGCGCCATGAGCGAGAGGGCAAATTGACCAAAGACGGCCAAAACCGAAAAGCAAAAATGAAGCTCAGCGCGACATTCAAGCTTGTGCCAAAACTTAAGCTCCGCGACATTCATTCATGGGTGCCAGAACTAAAGGACTACCAGGAGTTACTGGAGGTCCTTAAGATGCCGGGGAGGTTGAGGATGGTGATGGCCTGAGTTGGAGAAGATGGGGTTGCTCCACGGCCAAAGCTCCTGCTCCAAGCTCCTCTTTGTCCACCTCTGTAAATGCCCAAACCAAAGCGAGTTAGGTCTTGGTCCCAGAGGGGATGGTACAAATGGAGCTCCAGAGAAAAAGGAGGAAAACTCAGGACCCTTGTCCACCGAGGAGCTCCAAGCTCCAGCAATGGCGGCCAAGAATGGAGGTGAGTGAGGGAGGAGCTCAGCCACGCACAAGATGCAAGGCTGAGATCGGTTGTGTGCAAAGGAAGCCAAGGGAGGATTCCCGGGGTGACTTATAGACTGAGGTGAAGGTTATGAGCTGGGGCTAAGCTCCATGGTGAGCTTAGCCCACGGGTTGGTCCATGGGGTGGCAAGGACATGAGGTTGACAAGGGGCGGGCTGTCTTGACTGAAAGGCGGAAAGCTGACCTGCATTAAATGCGGGTCAGCAGGGAGCTGTTAAAGGTGCACAGAGGCCTGGCGCGCATTAACTCCACCGCTCAGAGCACGCATGCGTGACCAAGGTAGGAGAAGAACAGGGGAGGTCCTTATGACCGTTGGATAAGACCTGGGAGAGGTCCTGGCCCTCCGATGTCATTTTTGAACCGTTACGCTCAAAGGATGGGAGCAGGTCCCACCACACGATCAAGGATGGGAGGTTGTGGCCCTCCGATTTCCTTAATGTGTAAGCGCCGCGTGAGAAAGGGGACAGAGGTCCAAGGCGTTGGATCTCCATCCAGCAGTGCGGACCTCGGTGAGGACTTAACATGCACGCGATCAAAAAGACATGAGGGAGGTCATGGCCTTTGGATTTAAATCCAAGGGCACACAATGACCGGGAGGTCTGATATGATGCGCAACAGGCAAGGGAGGTCAGGACCTTTAGATTTAGATCTAAGGGCTACGATCAGAAGAGGTGGAGGTCCTGAGCTTGCGCAACGCACAAGGGAGGTCATGGCCTTTAGATTTAGATCTAAGGGCTATGACCTCACCAAGGCGGGAGGACCTTGCCGTGATGTTTTTCAGAGGAGGTCGTGGCCTTTGGATCTGAATCCAACGGCTACGACCTCAACAGCGCTAAAAGGGAGGTCTGTTAGTTAGATTGAGAGGAGGAGGTCGTGACCATGGATTTTTGATCCAATGGCTGTGACCTCATCAAGGTGGGATGTAGACTTTGAGGTTTGACACCCAGGGGAGGTCATGACCGTGGATCTTTGATCCAACGGCTGCGACCTGATCAAAGTGGAGAGGGAGGTCTGCTGGGGGTGCAGACATGGTCGGGCTGGACCAGCTTTGAACATGGCTAGCCCAAGGAACAGTGTAGGCTTTTGAATTTAGTTTTTAACAGCTGAAACTTAGCAGAATTATTTGAGATAGCAAATGAACTCCAAATTTAATGAATTTTTAACTGGAGCTTGCTGACAATGAGGTTAACCTTACATAAAATTTCCAGAGGTTATTATGCAATGCATTTTTCTCAGGAAATTCATGAAGGTTGGTTAAAGGATTGTTTTACCTCCAAAATTTATCAAACTAGTTTTACCACTTGTGATATTTGTCGGAGGGGTCCCACATCAGTTTTTGGGACCAAGGAAAATATATTCCAATGTTTGACACCAGATTTAGACAATTGGAGAAATGAATTTGACTTTTGGGTCAACAAGATCTTTGTGTTTTTGGATTACACAACTCTTGGACAAGAATTACATGAGATTTTAGGGGTTTTCAAGTTGTGAGAAAAAGTTTTAATTTCTACACATATAATTATACTTGAATAACCCTAATTACACATTTGGGATGTTACAGTCAAGTCATGATGAAGATGGCTCATGGCCACACGAGCCACTGCCTACAATGTCGTGGCCTCAGAGGTGCCACGTTCCTGGAAACTGTATGGGATGCTTCCCTTTACTCGCCTAGCGATGATGTTGGCTACGGCCAGGTATTCTTCCATCCCCGGTCCTCTGTCGCGACGGTAGATGGAGTATGTCGGTTGGTATGTGAAGTTGGCCCTCCACATCATGTCCCGAAGTAGCGCCGGGTATCCATCAACATCTTCAGCTTGAGTCTCCTTGACGAGGTATTGACGACTCATCTAAAGATAGGAAGGTCAAGGTAAGAGTAAATATCAGTTTGCAAAGCCAAAGTGAACATAGGGTAAGAGATGACTCTAAGATGGGTAAGGAATAAAAGTTATTCATAACTTAACTTTCTGAAATTACTTTGATAATTTAAAATACTTTGCTAAAAAGACTTGCTAAGACTAATGCCAGTGCTATTTCTAACCTACAATCACTATGACTTGATACCAAAACGCTGTGAGGATCCCCGGGATATGTAACATCCCGTTATTCCTAAGAGTTCCTGCCGTTTTCAAAGCTAAAAAGGAACCATTCAGTTTATTCACTTGCTCAAGCTTAACTTGGGATTTTGGAAATTTGGGAGTTTAACTTGACCTAACCAAACCTCAACTAAGTCTTTTGGTTTGTGTTCTTTGTCCTTTTGAGGTTCGCTGGTGCTCTCTGGTTTTAGCTCTCTTTCCTTTGTGTGCTCTGCGTGCCCTTCATTTTAGCCCTCTTTCTGGACCTCCTTCTCTGTGTTCATAGGACCTCCTTGGAGATTCTTTGGACCTCCTCTGAGCTTGGATATTTCCTTCTCTTCTAATCTAGATTTCCTTTGTTGGTTTGAATCTCTTTAAGGTTTAGACCTCCCACTCTGTTTGAATCTACCTTTGGTTCTGACCTCCCTCTTTGGGTCACAACCACCCCGAGTGGTTCTGTGAGACCCCGACGTTTATTAGGCTCATAATACTTAGTCATCCCATTGACCCTAGTATTATCAACCAAATAAACCCGGTCTCGAGAGATGTATACTTCCCAGAATGCAGTATACATACCTCACAACAAAAGAATGTATCAATTCCATACAACACATAGTGCATAAGCAACAAACCAGAAGTTAACATTAATATGGAATAGATATTACAAAAGAGAGGCCCTTAGGCCAAATAACAAATACAAAACTAAATAAACAGCGGAAGCAAAAGTGCCATAAGATGGCCATAACAAAAGCCAATTAGTGTGCCTTTACCCACAAGGCAACTAACCAGACCGCCAAGCTAGTCGTCAAACCCGAAGCACAACTCAAAGAGTGAAGCCCTTGGGGCCCACCTTCTTCCTCTGCAACAAAAGCCACAAAATGCCACAACCACGCGATGAGTACATAAAGTACTCCATAAGACTTACGTGTGAGATAACAGAACTATAAATAGCTACATGCAAGCTTTATTTAAGTGGATGAGGCTTTGGACTCATTTTAGCATAAAGCAACATTTATTTGCAATAACATAATAGATTGAAGGCAATTTGGCAAAGCATTTTAAATGTTGAAGTAACAACGAGATAATAACATAATAACAACAACAAGAACAATCACGGAAGTGACTAACCCAAGTCACCACAACAATAGCATGAACTCCCGTTCATACCAACCATGTCAAGTTTTAATTAAAGGTTGTAGTCTAGTCTTGAACGACCTTACCAAGCATGTCCATAACCTAGGGGCGAGGCTATTGAATAGTTTTATCCTGCAGGTGTACCACTGCACTCCACACGCCGCACCGCCTTTCCTTCACGCACACTTCCGAAGGTGTGCTGCACGGCTAAGTCCTCTGAGACCTTTCCAAAGGATGAATGCTAATTACGAGCTGCACAACCCACGGGGAGAAGGAGACATCACACAACCTTCCCGGAAGCTAATGCTCCCCTCCCACACTATATATATACATTTGTTTTTGAAAACACACCAACCGAGCTCGCTCATAATTAACACCTCCTAGAGTACTTAGTCAAGAGGGGTTCCATATGCCCCTCGTGTGGTTAGTACGCGAAATCGCTTGGCTTAGTGACCCAAGTACTCGGTCCTTAGGGACCCAGGCATACCACCACATCCAAAAACCGCACCATCCATCCAATATGCCCAAGTCTAAATCAATCTTTTATTTTCAGTTTTTGATTTTACAAATTAATCAAAGCACAAGTGCTGGACATATAGGAGTAATAATCAGTTTTGAGTGATCAAGACCATCGACTAAGTCGATGATCGCCCATTACTACCGTTATCTAAGCATTGCTAAGCATGACACCGTAAAAGCAATAAAAGAGCATACTTAAATCACGGGCTCTAATTCACCAGCGATATTAGTAACTTATGGTTTGTGGCAGGGTAACAATTTAGGGCAACTATGCAATAGGAATAGCTACCTCTAAACGATAAAATACTTTGACACAAAAGCATGCATACATACAAGTTAAACGAAATATTAGACTTTAAAGTAATGGGACAATGATGGAAATGATCAAACTGCTTGCCTTTACTTGCTGGAGATGCTTAACCTGCTGCAGAGGAATACTTTCACAATCGGTAATATCGTTGGTACCTATCGCAAGAAGGAGGAAATCCAATAAAAACGACGAACACCGAAAAAGATTCAAAATCCAAAGTCAACAAAAATCCATGAAATTTATACAGCAGGAAGACCACGATTTAAAATGAATTTAGCAACAAGAATCATTCGATTTGGATAAAGTATGAAAAAGTTATGGCTAAAACAATTTCAATCGGCTGGAAATTCCAATTTAATTGATTTCGGGTACTGTTCATCGCACAATTTTCTAGGAGGTTGTTGAGTGTGAAAATTTTATGACAGGTAGAGCATGGTGTTCTAAGATCAGCAAAATTGGATTTACTTCATTTGGAGTTAAAAAGAATTACTTACGAATTTTTGAAGTTTAGCCAATTTCGTGTTGTAAATAATTCATTGTGGATTTTCTACTAAGAGCAAGATGTTAAGGCTTAGGCCAAGATCTTAAGACTTTATGCTACGAACCAACTAGTGAGTTTTCACTTTGAATTGCTTTATCAAAAAGTATTATCTAACTCATTATCCTAGTGCTTTTGTTAACCATTAAAGCTTACTGTTTGTCTAGAACATTTATGCCCGAAATCTGATTTCAGTTTGGTTGTTGCTGACCACTAAGTGTTTAAAGGCTAAAAGAACTAATGAGATTTCTAACTACTAGAGGAAGTCAGATTATTAGCCTTTTAAAGAAGCTGAAAATTGTCAGGTTTTTGCTCATAAAACTACAACTACATAAGCCTGACAAAACTGCTACCATAAGACTTCCTTCTAACTCAATTTCAGATTGGCTAACTCACTAGAGTTACCTAAATGATACTCACAAAGTTTTGCTAGCAAAAGACAATAAGTTTTGCAAAAAGGGTTACTCTGACAATGCATCTTCCTTCAATACCTAGAGTGGCACTACTGTTATTCAAAGTTGTTCTCTTTTGGTTTCTGAACCTTCACCTCAAATCTTAATTTTCAGATTTACTACTACAGATAGTTCAAGTGTTCAAAAGGTTAATTGATTCCCTACCTTTCTAACCACTAAACTTAGTACAGTCATTACCCTAATGCCCATTATGGCTATCCACAGATTGCTGGTCCTACACCTACAACAAAGACAAGTCGATCGACAAAAATGCCAAGCTAACCTTCCTTCAAGATTTAAACAACAATTCATTTACTCTTTTGCTTAGCTTAAATGAGACCTAAAATTCGATAGCGATGTCATTGGCTTTGCATTTGAGGTCCATGACAATTCAAGTTTTCATCTAAGCTCTACTCGATACTTCACTAGTTAACAGACAAAAGAACTTCTCCAGAACTGAAATTCCAATGCCTAATCATCCAACAATTTTCAATTTTTACTTTTGTCTTAATCATTAGTGTCCCAATTAGTAGTTACATCATGTATAAGCAGTCATTTTCATTAACTTTACAAGGATTCGAGGAGCTCTGAAGGGCAACAGGAAGGCTCGAGCGTTAGGGGCGGCTGGTCGCAGCATGACAGAAACTAAGCGGTGGCGAAAATGGCAAAAATCGAACCATGAGACTCGGCTACCTTCCAAAGGTGGATTGCCTAAACCCGCCGGTGACAACGAGACGCGGAGAGGGGACGCCGGTTGCGTGATGTAGCGTGAGCACGAGGTCTCCTCCATGCATTAGCGTCGAGTCTTGGCATCCAAGGGCTAGGGCGACACCAAAGACCGATGGTCTTCGGCCTCATCTCCGACGACACTCGGATATGGCGGCGACGAGTTCCTCACGCACAGACGAGGAAGAAAGGGGGTCAGGAAGGTGTAACGCAACTTGGAGAACCCGATAGAAGCACCGAGTTGAAGCTAGGCTTACCAAGGGCGGCGACTCGGGATGATGGGGTGCGGCGGCACGGGTGGCGGCGTGCAGGCCAAGATGTAGCGGCGCCGGGGCGACAGATCTGGAGCCGGGCTGAGCCCAGGGCCGAGAGGCGCATGGAGGCGGCCGAGTGCCGGCGCTGGCTGCCGGCCGCCGGGCCGAAGGGAGGGAGGCGCCGCGGAGAAGCGCCTGGGGGCGATGGATCTGGCGCACTGGGCGGTGGCGATCATGGAGGAGAGGCGGATCTGTGGGAGGCGGTCTTGAGGCGACGCAGGTCGGAGGAGGTCCGACGCCATGGGAAGGCGGCGGTCGGCGCTGGACCGGGCGGCATGACGGAGGAGGATGCGGCCACTGGGCGGACTGGGGAGAGAGGGAGCCGGGGAAGCAAGAGTGGGGCGCGCCATGGGGAGGCGGCAAGGCACTGGAGTGAAGGGGGCTTGGCTCCATGGGGGAGGAAGGAGAGAGCTCGGTGTGGGGGAGATGAAGAAGCCAGGAGTGAAGGACAGGAGCAACGGCTCCATTCGGTGGAGACAAGAAGACAAGGGGAAAAAAAATGGTTTGGGGGAAAAAAAGAACCGTTGGGTAGTGCCCCATAGAGAAAAGAAAAGGTGGGAGGAACTTTGACTGCTTTTTAGAAATAAACAATTAGGGGTTGTAGTGATTTTGTGGACAAGAATTGGCGGAGAGCTCCCACGGTATGGAGACAACGCGCCCTGTGCGCTGACGACCACGTGCGACGCCGAGCGGACGGCGTTACGACAGGGGCAGGGCATGGGCGCACGAAACCACGGCACTGAGGGCGAAAAAACGACAGCGGCGAAAATTAGGGTTTCTAGCCGTTGAAGGTGACGCACGACGAGATTAAAAGCGGACGGCCAGGATTGAAACAATCTAGGCGGCCCGATCAAGGATGGATGGCCACGATAGAGAGGGGGATGATTGGTCTAGTCAGACCGGATCCAAGTGACTCGGTCGGTTCAACAGTGTTGGCTAGGTTTTGAAAAATGCATAGAGAGTCTTAAGGATTTTATTAACCTAGTAAAATGCTCGAAAGATTCTCAAACCTTTATGGGAGGCTGAAAATACAATGGAGGTTATGTTGCAAAATTTCTATGGCTTTTCATGTATTATATGTTTCATGGAATTATTTTGAGCCCTCTTTTGATGTTTGACTGGGTTTAAAATAGAAGTTTGGAAACTTGTAGAATAATTAGAGATAGCAAGCTAACTCCCACAATTCTAAAATTTGACCGGAGTTTCTAGCTCGGGATAAACTTTGTATAAATTTTCCAGAGGTTTTATGCACAACATTTCTCTCGTAAATTCTACAAGGATTGTTCTAGGGTTTGACCAAGAGTTTGATACAAGATTTTTAACCAGGAGGTTATGACCTTGGTCAATTGGAGATTTTGGTTTTGATTTCCATAATTCATTTACAAGAATTACGAATTATTCAAAACTTCCAGATGCAAGAAAAGTTTTAATTTCTACTCATTTTCTTACATTTGAAACACAGATCCAGATTTGGGATGTTACAAAACCTACCCCCCTTACAGAAATCTCGTCCCGAGATTTGGTTCAGGCGGGGAAGGAAGATGGGGTGGCCGCACGCAGACGATTTTTCCGTTTTCAAGCAGCTTCATCCACGGAATGAATTGACCGCTGAACCTTTAGGATCTTGAAGATATGATTCATTGATCTTCGTTTAACTTCTTCAAAGATGCGAACCTTCCTTTACGATTCTTTATCCATTTATAATATTTTTGTTGTACTTGGATCTGATTCTCAAACTCTGTTCAGTCCAACCAACACTTTATTTAGTTACATATTGTTCCCAGCTTGTTTCTTGTCGAGCCGGTTTTTATTTGATTTGTTTTATTGCATTGCTTCTTGTTAGGTCACGATTCTGACCCAACTTCTTGCACAACAAGAGTTTCCAACGGAGCTTCCTCTGCTGGAACACGGAGGCACTTCTTTGAACGGGGACGCATGGAACACATCATGTATCCCTTCAAGTGCAGCAGGTAATTTCAACTTATAGGCGATAGCCCCTTTCTTTTCGATGATGCGGTAAGGATCCGCATATCGAGAAGCTAACTTACCCATAACAACGAAACGTTGATGGCCCTTTCGGTCTGACCATCAGTTCGAGGATAGTAAGCTGATCTGAAAGAAAAGACGAATTCCCATATCTTCTTGTAGACTATGCTAAAATCGAGAAGTGAGCAGAGAAGCACGATCTGAAACGACTGTTTCCAGCACACCATGCAACTTACGATGCGGGAGATGTAGAGATCTGTTAGAAAATCTACACGAAGGTCATTTTTGACAGACTGAGAGCTTTTTGTCTGATTGGTGGTGCATGGCCGTTGTTAGTCGGTGGAGCGATTTGTCTGGTTAATTCCGGAGTGATTTGTCTGGTTAATTCCGGAGTGATTTGTCTGGTTACTCCGGAGTGATTTGTCTGGTTACTCCGGAGCGAATTGTCTGGTTAATTCCACTAACAACGGAATCTCAGCCTGCTAACTAGCTATGCAGAGTCATCCCTCCGCAGCTAGCTATCTTAGAGGGACTATGGCCTTTCTTAGTTGGTGGAGCGGTTTGTCTGGTTACTCCACTAACAAATGAAATCTTAGCCATGTTAACTAGCTACACGGAGTCATCCCTCCGTAGCTAGGTTCAAAAAGGGACTATGGCCATTTAGGCCATGGGGTTGGAGGAAATAACAGTTATGTGATGCCCTTAGATGTATAGGAAAGGAATGGTGCCACTTTCGTCACACGATTGATGACAACCCAGATGACATCATTATTTTCTTGGGGTTCGATGTAAACTAGTAGATCTTTTGAAATCGGGGCGGTACCGGGTACCAACTTGATGACGCACTCGAGTTCTCGAACGGGAGGCATCTCCGGAAGATCTTCGGGAAAGACATCGACGAAGTCACACACTGCTGGAACTTCACGAATATCCAGAGCCGGCTTTGCTTTAAGAGTGAAAAGATGTGGACCTTGCGGCTCGTGAGCAATGAACCTGCTCATTTGAAGGGACTTGGGAGGTAGATAAGCTTCCCGGTGCAATCGATTTATCCCATACGTGGAGACAACCAATCCATTTCAATGGTTTGCACAGTTTAGAGGTAATTTTGGCATGGATTCCACTTCCTCAATCTCAACAGGACATTCCGACACTCGGACTCGACTCTCAACTCCAAACCGGAGAGTGAATGAGCAACTAAACCAATCAAAGGAGCGAAAAGGAGACCACCAACAGCAAAAAGATCGAGGTACAAAAGATGAGATGCTCCTGAATCGAATAAAATAATATCCGAGCAAGAGTTAGCGAGAAGCGTACCTAACACGACGTCAGGTGCCTCCAGAGCTTTCTCAGTTGAGATGGAGTCGACTGGATTACAAACGATCTTGTGCTGCTTCAAAGGGCAATTGTTGGCGTAATGCCCCTTCTTGCTACAAAAGAAACAAGTGATCCCGGCAAATGGATTGCTATGCTTCACCGGGCAATTGTTGGCGTAGTGCCCCTTCTTGCCACAAAAGAAACAAGTGATCCCGGCATCTGATTTGCGGGAACCACCTTGCTGACTCGCAGGTGCACGTGATGGAGGCACGGCCTGCGAACGACGAGGGGTTGCTGCAAGCTTCTTAGGACAATTATTAGCATAATGGCCCTTGAGATTGCAGAAGAAACAAGTGACACCGCGACCTTCTTTGGAGTCACCCCGAGTCCTCTCTTGACACCGCGACGATCCTCGACTTTCTCTTTACGCCCATAGCAACAACAGGATTTTCACCACAAAGTCGAAAGTCGGGAAGGTATAAACCGGTAATTTGTCTCTCGGCTCCTCGCATAAATCACCCAAGAACTTCTCGGTTTGGAGGCATTGGTGATTGCGATGCTTGCAGATGACCGAAGAAGCGATCGCTGCAGTTCAATGACTTGGCAATCACCGTGTTCGTGCTACATTCCTTGGGATAGTGATCGCTTCCTCAAAAGAAACAAGTAACTTTGGCGATTGGACAATCTTCGGTAAATGGTCTTCATCACGCTTTGGACAAGGTATACACCGATTGTCAGAGTGTCCTTCCTCGCCACAACGCCGACAGACCTTGATTCTTCCTAGTCCGCAATTTTAAATCGAAATGCCCTCCTTCACCACAACTAAAGCAAACAGAGGATTTTCATCCCAACCAACTTGTCGACCTAGTCCGGCCGCCGATGCGCCTGCACACCTTCTCATTTAAGAGATGGGTTAACACGAAACCCAAGGACTAGAAGTTGAAGAAAGCGAAAAGGATGCCAACGACTAGGGAACGGAACATCACCCTAACCAAGGCCAACAAAATAGATAGTACAAATCCCTACCGAGTTAATAACGGATTAGATGATAGTAAATGTAAACTAATGAAACAAGCAGAAGAAAAGAAGTTATAGGGAGCATAATAAAGGAGAAACAAAAACAGCAAGGAAATGCACTTTAAAAGCTCCCAAAATGACTCCAACACAGCAAGGAAGACATAAGATTAAAGGCCAACTTCCCAACACAACTAACTTGTATTGAATGAACGAGTAATTGGTTGAGAAGATTAAAAATCAGATTGTAAGATGAGATCTAAAACTATTAGAGGGCAAGGTTAGTGCAGCGAAATAAGTGCTAGATACTTAGCTAGCTAGTATCACATCTTACCCTTTTATTCCCACAAATTTTAGTTGATTTAACCTCTCATTATCTATCCTAATTAAAACCTTTGAGCTTGCTGTCCGAAATTGACGCTTGCTGTCCAGATTTTGCATCCAAGCTTCCAAATAAATTGGCCATTCCGAAGCTTCAAAACCTTGTAGATGGGCAGCTAACACTTCAATTTGCCAAACTCATTGATTCCCCAAAACCCCATTAATCGATAACAACTATTTTGTAGAAGGAAGAGAGGAAAACAACTTTTAAAACTTAAATTAGAGGGAGATGAGAAGAGAAAGCTAAGATAGATGAGGAGTAAAATCTGAGAATTTTCTTAAGCTTTCAAAACTCATTTGATACTTTGAAATTAGGTTTTCAAAATACCCTAAAGACGACCAAGCTTATAAGTTACTTACGGTCAAGATAGCTCGATACCAACTTTTGTGAGACCTCGACGTTTATTAGGCTCATAATACTTAGTCATCCCATTGACCCTAGTATTATCAACCAAATAAACCGGTCTCGAGAGATGTATACTTCCTGAATGCAGATACATACCTCACAACAAAAGAATGTATCAATTCCATACAACACATAGTGCATAAGCAACAAACCGAAGTTAACATTAATATGGAATAGATATTACAAAAGAGAGACCCTTAGGCCAAATAACAAATACAAAACTAAATAAACAATGAAGCAAAAGTGCCATAAGATGGCCATAACAAAAGCCAATTAGTGTGCCTTTACCCACAAGACAACTAACCGACCGCCAAGCTAGTTGTCAAACCCGGCACAACTCAAGAAGAGTGAAGCCCTTGGGGCCCACCTTCTTCCTCTGCAACAAAAGCCACAAAATGCCACAACCACGGGCGGATGAGTACATAAAGTACTCCGCAAGACTTACGTGTGAGATAACAGAACTATAAATAGCTACATGCAAGCTTTATTTAAGTGGATGAGGCTTTGGACTCATTTTAGCATAAAGCAACATTTATTTGCAATAACATAATAGATTGAAGGCAATTTGGCAAAGCATTTTTAAATGTTGAAGTAACAACGAGATAATAACATAATAACAACAACAAGAACAATCACGAAGTGACTAACCCAAGTCACCACAACAATAGCATGAACTCCCGCTCATACCAACCATGTCAAGTTTTAATTAAAGGTTGTAGTCTAGTCTTGAACGACCTTACCAAGCATGTCCATAACCTAGGGCGAGGCTATTCAATAGTTTTATCCTGCAGGTGTACCACTGCACCCACACGCCGCATCGCCTTTCCTTTACGCACACTTCCAAGGTGTGCCGCACGGCTAAGTCCTACGAGACCTTTCCAAAGGATGAATGCTAATTACGAGCTGCACAACCCACGGGAGAAGGAGACATCACACAACCTTCCCTAAGCTAATGCTCCCTCCCACACTATATATATACATTTGTTTTTGAAAACACACCAACCGAGCTCGCTCATAATTAACACCTCCTAGAGTACTTAGTCAAGAGGGTTCCATATGCCCTCGTGTGGTTAGTACGCCAAATCGCTTGGCTTAGTGACCCAAGTACTCGGTCCTTAGGGACCCGTGCATACCACCACATCCAAAACCGCACCATCCATCCAATATGCCCAAGTCTAAATCAATCTTTTATTTTCAGTTTTGATTTTACAATTAATCAAAGCACAAGTGCTGGACATATAGGAGTAATAATCAGTTTTGAGTGATCAAGACCATCGACTAAGTCGATGATCGCCATTACTACCGTTATCTAAGCATTGCTAAGCATGACACCGTAAAAGCAATAAAAGAGCATACTTAAATCACCGGGCTCTAATTCACCAGCGATATTAGTAACTTATGGTTTGTGGCAGGGGTAACAATTTAGGGGCAACTATGCAATAGGAATAGCTACCTCTAAACGATAAAATACTTTGACACAAAAGCATGCATACATACAAGTTAAACGAAATATTAGACTTTAAAGTAATGGGACAATGATGGAAATGATCAAACTGCTTGCCTTTACTTGCTGGAGATGCTTAACCTGCTGCAGAGGAATACTTTCACAATCGGTAATATCGTTGGTACCTATCGCAAGAAGGAGGAAATCCAATAAAAACGCATTTAACACGAAAAAGATTCAAAATCCAAAGTCAACAAAAATCCATGAAATTTATACAGCAGGAAGACCACGATTTAAAATGAATTTAGCAACAAGAATCATTCGATTTGGATAAAGTATGAAAAAGTTATGGCTAAAACAATTTCAATCGGCTGGAAATTCCAATTTAATTGATTTCGGGTACTGTTCATCGCACAATTTTCTAGGAGGTTGTTGAGTGTGAAAATTTTATGACAGGTAGAGCATGGTGTTCTAAGATCAGCAAAATTGGATTTACTTCATTTGGAGTTAAAAAGAATTACTTACTTAATTTTTGAAGTTTAGCCAATTTCGTGTTGTAAATAATTCATTGTGGATTTTCTACTAAGAGCAAGATGTTAAGGCTTAGGCCAAGATCTTAAGACTTTATGCTACGAACCAACTAGTGAGTTTTCACTTTGAATTGCTTTATCAAAAGTATTATCTAACTCATTATCCTAGTGCTTTTGTTAACCATTAAAGCTTACTGTTTGTCTAGAACATTTATGCCCAAATCTGATTTCAGTTTGGTTGTTGCTGACCACTAAGTGTTTAAAGGCTAAAAGAACTAATGAGATTTCTAACTACTAGAGGAAGTCAGATTATTAGCCTTTTAAAGAAGCTGAAAATTGTCGTGTTTTTGCTCATAAAACTACAACTACATAAGCCTGACAAAACTGCTACCATAAGACTTCCTTCTAACTCAATTTCAGATTGGCTAACTCACTAGAGTTACCTAAATGATACTCACAAAGTTTTGCTAGCAAAAGACAATAAGTTTTGCAAAAAGGGTTACTCTGACAATGCATCTTCCTTCAATACCTAGAGTGGCACTACTGTTATTCAAAGTTGTTCTCTTTTGGTTTCTGAACCTTCACCTCAAATCTTAATTTTCAGATTTACTACTACAGATAGTTCAAGTGTTCAAAAGGTTAATTGATTCCCTACCTTTCTAACCACTAAACTTAGTACACCATTACCCTAATGCCCATTATGGCTATCCACAGATTGCTGGTCCTACACCTACAACAAAGACAAGTCGATCGACAAAAATGCCAAGCTAACCTTCCTTCAAGATTTAAACAACAATTCATTTACTCTTTTGCTTAGCTTAAATGACAGACCTAAAATTCGATAGCGATGATCGATTGGCTTTGCATTTGAGGTCCATCGACAATTCAAGTTTTCATCTAAGCTCTACTCGATACTTCACTAGTTAATGCACAAAAGAACTTCTCCGAACTGAAATTCCAATGCCTAATCATCCAACAATTTTCAATTTTACTTTTGTCTTAATCATTAGTGTCCCAATTAGTAGTTACATCATGTATAAGCAAATCATTTTCATTAACTTTACAAGGGATTCCCGGAGCTGCTGAAGGGGCAACAGGAAGGCTCAAGGCGTTAGAAGGCGCCGGTCGCCATGACAGGGCTAAGGCGGTGGCGAAAATGGCAAAATCGAACCATGAGACTCGGCTACCTTCCAGTGGTGGATTGCCGGAAACCCGCCGGTGACAACGAGACGCGGAGAGGGGACGCCGGTTGCGTGATGTAGCGTGAGCACGAGGTCTCCTCCATGCATTGGCGTCGAGTCTTGGCATCCAAGGGCTAGGGCGACACCAAAGACCGATGGTCTTGCCTCATCTCCCATTTACACTCGGATATGGCGGCGACGAGTTCCTCACGCATGCAGCGAGGAAGAAAGGGGTCGAAGGTGTAACGCAACTTGGAGAACCCGATAGAAGCACCGAGTTGAAGCTAGGCTTACCGAGGGCGGCGACTTCGGGATGATGGTGTCGGCGGCACGGTGGCGGCGTGCGAGCCAAGATGTAGCGGCGCCGGGCGACAGATCTGAGCGGGCGAGCCCAGGCCGAGGCGCATGGAGGCGGCCGAGCTGCGGCTGGCCGCCGGCCGGCCGGCAAGGAGGAGGAGGCGCTGCGAGAGAAGCGCTGGGGGCGATGGGATCTGGCGCACCAAGCGGTGGCGGATCATGGAGGAGAGGCGGATCTGTGGGAGGCGGTGCTGAGGGCCACGCAGGCGGAGGAGGGCCGGCGCCATGGGAAGGCGGCGGTCGGCGCTGGACCGGGCGGCAGCGGACGGAGGGGATGCGGCCAGCTGGGGCGGACCGGGGGGAGAGAGGGAGCCGGGGGAAGCAGTGGGGGCGCGCCATGGGGGAGGCGGCGGCGCAGCCTGGAGTGAAGGGGGCTTGGCTCCATGGGGGAGGAAGGAGAGAGCTCGGTGTGGGGGAGATGAAGAAGCCAGGAGTGAAGGACAGGAGCAACGGCTCCATTCGGTGGAGACAAGAAGACAAGGGGAAAAAATGGTTTGGGGGAAAAAAAAGAACCGTTGGGTAGTGCCCCATAGAGAAAAGAAAAGGTGGGAGGAACTTTGACTGCTTTTTAGAAATAAACAATTAGGGGTTGTAGTGATTTTGTGGACAAGAATTGGCGGAGAGCTCCCACGGTATGGAGACAACGCGCCTGTCTGGCCGACGACCACGTCTTGACGACGCCGAGCGACGGCGTTCTGACGAAGGTGGCATGGGCGCCGAAACCACGGCAAGACCGAGGGCGAAAAAAACTAACAAATGAAAATTAGGGTTTCTAGCCGTTGAAGGTGACGCACGACGAGATTAAAAGCGGACGGCCAGGATTGAAACAATCTAGGCGGCCCGATCAAGGATGGATGGCCACGATAGAGAGGGGGATGATTGGTCTAGTCAGACCGGATCCAAGTGACTCGGTCGGTTCAACAGTGTTGGCTAGGTTTTGAAAAACAGACAGAGAGTCTTAAGGGATTTTATTAACCTAGTAAAATGCTCGAAAGATTCTGAAACCTTTATGGGAGGCTGAAAATACAGTGGAGGTTATGTTGCAAAATTTCTATGGCTTTTCATGTATTATATGTTTCTGCGGAATTATTTTGAGCCCCTCTTTCTGATGTTTGACTGGGGTTTAAAATAGAAGCTGGAAACTTGTAGAATAATTAGAGGTAGCAAGCTAACTCCCACAATTCTAAAATTTGGACTGGAGTTTCTAGCTCCAGGATAAACTTTGTATAAATTTTCCAGAGGTTTTTATGCACAGCATTTCTCTCCAGAAATTCTACAAGGATTGTTCTAGGGTTTGACCAAGAGTTTGATACAAGATTTTTAACCAGGAGGTTATGACCTTGGTCAATTGGAGATTTTGGTTTTTGATTTCCCATAATTCATTTACAAGAATTACAGAATTATTCAAAAACTTCCAGATGCAAGAAAAGTTTTAATTTCTACTCATTTTCTTACATTTGAAACACAGATCCAGATTTGGGATGTTACAGGTTCACTGCTCGAGTTCATGTTCAAACCTCCTTTGTAGGTCTAGGACCTCCCCTCTGGGGTCTTAGACCAACTCGGGTTTGTGTTTCAAAAGCGTCTTTTGATCTTGAAATCCAAATGCGGGTGATCTCTGTGTTCTTTGGACCTCCGCGTGTCCTTCAGGACCTCCCTGTGTCCTCTAAGACCCCCCTTTGTTAAATATGACCGTTAGGACCTCCTTGAGATCTTAACTGCTCGCACCTCCCTTTGTTAGATCTCGACCATTAGGATCTTCCTTTGGAGATCTTAACTGCTCGGACCTCCTTTGTTAGATCTCGACCGTTAGCACCTCCCTTTGGAGATCTTAACTGCTCGGACCTCCCTTTGTTAGATCTCGACTGCTAGGATCTCCTTTGGAGATCTTAACTGCTCGCACCTCCCTTTGTTAGATCTCGACCGTTAGGACCTCCCTTTGGAGATCTTAACTGTTCAGACCTCCTTAACTGCTCAGACCTCCCTTTGTTAGATCTCGACCGTTAGGACCTCCCTTTGGAGATCTTAAACGTTCGCACCTCCCCTTTGTTAGATCTGATCGTTAGGACCTCCCTTTGGAGATCTTAACTGCTCGGACCTCCCTTTGTTAGATCTCGATGTTAGGATCTTCCTTTGGAGATCTTAACCGCTCGCACCTCCCTTTGTTAGATCTCGACTGCTAGGATCTTCCTTTGGAGATCTTAACCGCTCGCACCTCCCCTTTGTTAAATCTGACCGTTAGGACCTCCCCTTTGGAGATCTTAACCGTTTAGACCTCCCCTTTGTTAGATCTGACCCTTAGGATCTTCCCTTTGGGGATCTTAACCACTCAGACCTCCCCCTTTGTTAAATCTAACCGTTAGGACCTCCCCTTTGGAGATCTTAACTGCGTTCGCACCTCCCTTTGTTAGATCTCGACCGTTAGGATCTTCCTTTGGAGATCTTAACTGCTCGGACCTCCCCTTTGTTAGATCTCGACCGTTAGGACCTCCTTTTGGAGATCTTAACCGCTTCGGACCTCCCTTTGTTAGATCTCGATTGTTAGGATCTTCCCTTTGGAGATCTTAACCATTCAGACCTCCCCTTTGTTAGATCTGACCGTTAGGACCTTCCCTTTAGAGATCTTAACCGTTCAGACCTCCCCTTTGTTAGATCTGACCGTTAGGATCTTCCCTTTGGAGATCTTAACCATTTGGACCTCCCCCTTTGTTAAATCTGACTGTTAGGATCTTCCCTTTGGAGATCTTAACCGTTCAGACCTCCCCTTTGTTAGATCTGACCGTTAGGATCTTCCCTTTGGAGATCTTAGCTGTTCAGACCTCCCCTCGCTTCTGATCCGACCGTCAGGATCTCCCCTTGTAGATCTGACCGTTAGGACCTCCCTCGAGCGATCTTTACCCTCGAGCCTCTTGTGAACTGTGAGTAGGCCTTCCGGACCTCCTGTCCTCAAGACCTCCTCGTGTCTTTTGGACCTCCCGCCCTCAAGACCTCCTTGTGGTCAGGACCTCCCTTAGAGGTCAGGACCCCTGGTCTTTTGCAAAAGACCTCCCTAGCGGCTGAGATCAACCCTTTGACTGATCTGTTCTCTTGAGTTTGACTGGCCCCACTTATCAGCCTTGCTCACTTTTCCCAATTCTTCCACCTCGGAACTTCGTGCTCATTTAATGGTTGTTAGATCACATTAAATGTGGTCACATCCGAGGTACCTTGTTAAATTCTTTTAGGACACATCCTATCCTAATCTTGTCCTAGCTACCACCGATCATTAACACGCTTTGCTCAAGCCCCTCATTGTTTCTTCCCCCAGCTCCGGCTATAAATAGCCTGGGCATGCCTCCCTTTGTCACATTTTTGCCCATTTCTAACCTCCTTGCTCTCGTCTAGTGTTCTCTGTGCTCTAGACTTCCCCCAAGGAGCTCTTCGAGGCTGTGTTGTGCCTCTGGTTTTCTGGTTTTGGCTGAGTTTGTTTAAGCTCTTTTTAGTCTTCTTTTAAGTTCTTTGTTTGGAGCTAGTTTGCTTATTTGGTTCTTTGACGAACGTGTAGATCCCGAGTTTGAGGAGTACTTGGACCCAGCAGTTTCTACCGAAGGCTCCCCACTGCTCAACGAAGGCAAGTCGCAGACCTTTGATCATAATTGAGCCTAGCTTTTCAAATGTATTTTGCTTTACTTAATCATGCATGGCTATTTTTATAAGAAATGGTTTGGGCAGTAGTTATCTTCCTACTTGACAGTATGCCTCCTTGGATAATTGTATTTGACATGTTGACATGATCCTCTTAGACACCTTAGAAGGGGTATTTTAGTTGGCACTGTTTGGTATTGCCAACATGGGACCGTATGTTTATGCTTAGCCTTGCCTTAGAACTGTGGGTCTTGGGAGCCATGCTTCATCTTTAATAACTTGACTAATGGAACTATGGAACTTGTGGTTGGTGCCACTGATGAGCAACTGTGGTGGGATGCCACAGTTGTGTTGTTTGTGGTGCGAGGCCACTTTGTTAAAATCTTGTGTGCCAAGACCAGGGTGGTCTTTGGCCAGGTGAACCCAAAATATTTTCTTGCTCAGGCAAGTGATCGTGCAGTAAAGGGGGTGCTCTTCGCACACTGGGATGTGGAAGCCTTGCCTGAGCAGCAATTAAGGACTTAACTTTGTGTTCTGTTGATCTGGGCCTTTTAGTGCAACCACAAGATCACTTTATGGGGGTGGTCTAGGCCAAATAATTAGCATTGAGATGGCTTAGTTCTGTTGTGGTGGAGCGTGTTGATTCGCTGGCGCAAGAGGGGGCACAAATCTGGTGGGGGTAGCAACCCAACCGGAAGCGAAGCCTTAGCGGGCAGCTCCGAGCCAGATCAAAGCTTTGTAAAGGCCTTGTCGCGCTCTCTAGACTGCTCACCTTCGGAAGTGAGCAAGGGTTCCGACAGGAACCCGCCCCGCTAGAGAGGTCGTGAATTGTGGGTAAAGTTGTACACCTCTGCAGAGTATCAATCTATTCGAATAGCCAAGTCCTTGGTCATGGACATGCCTGATGAAAATGGTGCAAGGGGTAGACTTCTCAAATTTGTGTTCCAAGGCTGGCTTGGGATGTCTGCAGGTATTCTGGGTGGCTCCGAGTGCTTATGATGTCCTCGGTTGGTTGTGGAGATCTTGGGAACCCTAGGGTGGTCCAATGAGCTCCTGAGTGGGTGCTTAGAGGAGATCTTGGAGCCCTAGGGAGGTCTTGAGAACTCTGGAGTTGGTGTTCCAGAGAGGTCTTGGGAGAGGTCCTGGTCGTGGGTGCGATCAGACCTCCCCCAAGTGGACTTGGGAGCGAGTTGGTGCTCTCTCCCTCTCTTTTCAAACAAATGTACTTATGTATTAATGTTTCAAATTGAGATCTTTAATCTATACATGTTATTTACTATTAAACTTTGCTTTTTGCAACTAACCCTACAACTCTCATTGTTAAGCCCATGCATGAATATTATTTGCATAATTGTTCCCTGCGATTTGCTGAGTACATTCAAAGTACTCATAGCTTTAAGCCCTGTGTTAAAGCAGTGGTCGAAGATGAACAAGTGCAGGGATGCTCAGACCTCTTCGAGGAGGAGTTCTTTGATGACCCGGCTGCCTAGGACGTCTTCCGCTCGACAGCCTGTGGGCTTGCCGGATGGCTTAGAAGCGTTTGGTGTTTCTGCTGTAAAGGTTCTCCTTTTGTCGGTTTTGTAAGCCCAAGTTGGCAAACTTCTGTAAGCAAGCTTTGACCATAAGGTCTTGTTTAATGCAAGGTTTAATTTGTCTACTTCATCTTTTGTTTGGCCTTGTGCTTGTGATTATACCTAAGTGTTCCGTGTGAGCTAGCATCGGTTCTCCTGGGACTGGCTCAGTGCACAGAGGTCGGACCTCCAGGAGGTCTTTGGAACTCTTGGGAGGTCCTGGAGGACCTCCTCTCAGGGTATGCCGCGCGTACTACTGGACATCCTTGCGGTTGTATCGGTTGTGCAAAAAAAAAAGGGGGGGGGGAAGGGGTCGTCCTGGACCTCCCTGTGGTCCCACAGGGAGCACTTTCCCTGTTTACCCGAGAGAGGTCGTCACAAAGGTGGTATCAGAGCCCTGGTCAACTGTAGGACGTGGCCTTAGATAGAAGGGTCGTTTTAGTTAAGTCTCAAAAGCTATTTTTTAAATCAAACCAACTTTATAACTTGTTTGGTGGTTCCTTTCTTATCTTGTTCTATGCTGATCTTATCTTGTCTCAAATCTTTCTTATCTTATTCTACTTCATTATTATCTTTCTCTTTGGTTCTGATGTCTTATCTCCTCTGGAACCTTGTTTTCAAAATTTTAACTTGATCTTCTTAGCACTGTAACCTCTAATAGGGCCATTTTCCTAAGGCTAGGGTGGTAGTGGTCCCTTTGAGTTGTATCATCGCTTAGTTTGGGTCAGTAGGACCTTTTGCCTAAGTCTTGTTGCCTCTTTTGGCCTTCTGGCCTTTTGCTTTCAGGTTTAACCAAGTCACCCCTAATAGGCTAATCCATCTTTCTCTCTCGTCCTAACTTATCTTTGTGCTATTCCCTCTTATCTATTATGCTTTCTTTCTTATCTCTTAAACCAGAGAGGTTTCGTGCAGATGGTTCAAACCCGTCATTCAGCGAGTCAGGATGAGCCCTCAGGGCAGTTGCCTCCACCACCTCCTCCTCCAGTGACAGTGGCAGACCCAGGGTTGGGGCAGTTTATAGCAGCCCAAGCTCAAATGATGAGTTCCATGATGCAAAACATGAATCAAATGATGGCCCAGCAAAGCCAGACCACCACTGCATTACTTGCCATGATGAGCCAAAACAGCCAGGCAGCAGTTGTGCCATTGTAACATCCCAAATATAGGTTGTGTTTCAAATGTAACCAAATCTGGGTCTGTGTTTCAAATGTAACCAAATCTAGGTCTGTGTTTCAAATGTAACCAAATATGGGTATGTGTTTCAAATGTAAGAAAGTGAGAAGAAATTAAAACTTTTCTTGCATCTGGTAGTTTTGAACTTTTCTATAATTCTTGTAAAGGAATTGTGGAATTCAAAACCTAAACCTCCAATTGACTAAAGTCATGAACCCTTTTTCAACCATTGCTGGGAATCTTGTGTTCAACCTTGGGAAATATTTTTCCTTGGTTCTAGGGATGCTGTGTGACCCCTCTGAAAAATTTCATAAATTTTAGAAATTATTTGATAATTTTTGGAGGCAAGTCAAACCAGTTTGACCTTAGGTCAAACCCTAGAACAAACCTTGAGAAATTTCTTGAGAAAAATGTAGTGCATGAAAATCTCTGAAAAGTTTATGTAAGGTTAATCCTGGAGTGAGGAACCTCTAGTCAAAATTTCAGAATTTTTGGAGTTAGTTTGCTACCTCTAAAAATTCTTCCAAACTCAGCTTTCAAATTCAAACCCTAAACCTGGTTTCACTGTTCCTCGGGCGTGAACCATACTCGGGCTCGAGCCACTGGACTGGGTCGGACCACCTAGTTGTACCGGCGCGGTCGATTTAGCGCGAGCGCTGTGAACCGTCGGATCTCCATCGGATGGTCCACGTTGGCGCAGAGCCGCGAACGTCCGTGTGTGCGTGAGCCGTCGGATCAAAATCCAACGCTGGTCCTGTTGTCCCCTTCCTCTCGCTCGCGCACGCGCGGTCGCCATGGGCAGAGCATGCGTGGGCAGCGCAGCATCGCGTCCCCTCCGCGTCCTCGCCAACGGGTCAGAGCATTGAATGCGCGTCGGTGTTTCTCCCTCAAAGTCGCCATTCTCACCTGCTCCCGTCGCTAAGAGCGACCGTGAGCCGCGGTGGACCGTGGCTCCCTCTTGAGCATGCGCCCGCTCCCTCCTTTGCTCTCTCGGCTATAAGTAGCCACTGAGCTCTCCCTTGCCTTCCTTTCAACCCCCTTGAGCTTTGCCCAGCACCCTTGTTGCTCGGTTGAGCTCAATCCACAAAACCCCCAAATCGCAATTGTCGGCTGTGGAGCTCCTTCGTCGTCGCCAGCGCTCCAGTGGTTCATTTGCAAATCCACTCGTGTCACTTCGTGCCCCTCTCCATCTTGAACCTTTCCCCTAACTTAATTTTGGTTTGTATTATCAGGAATCAACTAATTTGGGGTTTGTTCAAATTCGGCCGAAGTTCACTCTTTTCATCCTCGCCGCCGGTAAGCTCCTCCTCTCTTCAATTCTTTGCTCATGGACCATCCTTGAGCCCTATTGAAGCTAACCCGATGACCCGGTCTTGCTCATTTTGCTCAGGCCGTCGTCTCCTCGTTGTCGTCTCCAGCGCCGGTGTGGTTGAACGTCGCCGGAGCTGCTCCGACCATCCCGGTTCCTTCCCTGCCCTCAGGTAGCTTCTTGGTAGTCCCTAGAGGCTCAGGCACTCGCTGCTTTGAACTGCTGCGGAGCAATTTGCTGTTGTCGTTGTAGCCGTGCATATCACCGCCGCTCCTCGCCAGCTCGCCGCCGTTCTGGGCCGACTCAGTCGCAGTGAGTGGTGCCGGCAGGTGCGTAGCTCAGACCACCATTGGTTTGCGCCGCCGTGGCCTGAGTCACCGGCGATTCGCCGTGGAATGCGCTCGGGTGCATTGTCGGACGCGAGCTTCACTGTAGCTTGATCATTAGGAGTTAAAGCGCATCATTAACTGCTTAATCATTAGCTTAGCATTTAATGGTTGTCTTAGCGTTCGCATGAGTCGTTGACATGCGGGCCCACGCGCTTAAACGCGCATTGTGTGCGTGCGTTTTGTTGGGTTGCTGTGAGCCGTCCGTTTCTGGATCTAGGGCTCAGATTCGCGCTAGCGTTCGCGTGGGCTGTGCTCCCGTGCGGTGGACCGTGCGATTCCAGATCAACGGTGCACATTCGTGCGTGGTTCGCGCGCGCGTGTCCGTTCGCCCGTTCAAGTTGGGCCATTGGATTTGATCTCAACGGTCCACGATGGGGGTTTCCGCGCGCGCGTCGTTGCGTCGGCCAGATCATCTTGGGCCATCCGATTCAGTATCAATGGCCCAGGCTTTTCCACGTCGTTTTGATTTAAAGAAATTTCCCGAGAGGTTTAATTGTAAACTGAAAAAGGTAATAAACTTCAAAATTGCATAACTAATTCATTTTAGCTCCATTTGAGTTGGTTCAAATTTTGTTAGCTCTGGTTTGAACTAAGATTTAATCCAAAAATGGTTGGAAGCTTGGTTTGGCTCCAGAAAATGGATTGGTAAATTGGTTTAGAAATAGGCTTTAATTGTTGCTCTAAAAATTGCATTTAACTTGTAAATTGCATAAGTATTTCTCTGTAGATCCTTTTTGAGTGAATCTAATTTTGTTGGCTTCCTCTGTTAGTGTACTAAATGATAGAATAGGTTTTAGGCAGGCCACTATTTTTAAAATCTTGGTGGGTGCATTTTGTTTTGTGCTCTTGTGCATGTCTTTGAAAAATCATAGAAAATGCATCCTAGCTCCAAATGAGGTGAATCTAATTGTGTTATTCATCTCATGAGGTGCTTTGCTTACCATAAAAATCCCAGATGCAACACCTCTTTGGAAAATTGTGCTAAAGAATTTAATTCGGGTGAACAGTAACCGGTTTGAATTTTTCAGCCTTTTTCCAACTGAGCAGATTTGTTTTGGCCATAACTTTTGCATTGGGAATCCAAATCAATTGGTTCTTGTTGATAAATTCCTTAAAAATCATGATTTTGCTGCTGTAAAAATTTCAGAGCATTTGGTGAAAGTTGGCTGTTGAGTCTTTTCGGTTCTTTTTCGCTTTTTCGTTAGGTGCCGACGAGTGTGTTGATCTCGAGAGTGACCCTCTGCAGCGTAGTGAGCATCTCCAGCAAGGCAAGCAGTTTGATCATATTATAACTCTATTACTTTTAAAGTCTAATACTTTGTTTACAAATTGTATGTATGCATGCTTTTGTGTCAAAGTAATTTTATCGATTAGAGATAGTTATTCCTATTGCATGGTTGCCCTTAAATTGTTATCCCCTGCCACAAACCATACGTTATTAATCTCGCCGGTGAATTAGAGCCCGGTGATTGAATTATGCTCTTTTATTGTCTTTTCGGTATCATGCTTAGAAATGCTTAGCTACCGGTAGAATTGGGCGGTTGTCGACTTATGTCAATGACCTCGATCACACAAAAACTATTATTCCAATATGTCCAGCACTTGTGCTTTGTTACTTTGTAAAGAAATAAAATAGAAAACAAATTGTTATTGACTTGGGCACAATGGATGTTGGTGTGATCTCATGGTGTGTTGGAATGGTGCCTAAGTCCCCAAGGACCGAGTTACTTGTGTCACTAAACTGAGCAATCTTTGCGTGCTAACCATACGAGGGGGATATGGGACCTCTCTTGACTTAGTACTTTGGCGTGTGTTAGCTCCGAGTCGTAGGAGGTTGTGTGTGTGTTGTGTTGAAAAAGAAACTTATGATATGTGTTGGGTGAGCGGGAGTGGAATCCGGTTTAGGTTCTCCACACCGAAGGGCATTGTAGTTGTCCGGGAGCTTTACCCTACAGTGGTAGTTGACTTTCGGCTTTACAATGACTCTGTCTCAACGTATGGGTTTCTATCCATACGGGCGACTCGTAGTTAATACACAATATTGGAAATGTCTTGTAGGACTTAGCTGTGCCGGCATACCAAAGGAAGTGTGCTAATCATGTGGCGAAAAGGCGGTCTGACGTGTGGGTACATTGGTACACCCCTGCAGGGTTAAATCTATTCGAATAGCCTCGTCCTAGGTTATGGACAATGCTTGGTAAGGACGTGCAAGAACTAGACTATAACCTTTAATTAAAACTTGTTGGGTTGGTATGAATGGATGTTCATGCTATTATTGTGGTGACTATTAGGTTAGTCACTTTCAGGTTGTCTTTACTGTTGTTATTATTATTGTATCGTTGTTATTTCAACAATTAAAAACAATTTGTCAAATTGCTTTAAATCTATTACATTATTGTAAATGAAAACTTGCTTTATGCTAAAAGTAAGTCTAGAGCTTTCTCCACTTAAATAAGCTTGCATGTAGCTAATTATAGGCTGTTACACTACACGTCAGTCTTGCGAGTACATTTTTGTACTCATTTGCTTTGCTTAAATCTAATTGTTGCAGAAGAAGAAGCTGAACCCCAAGGGTTCCACTTTTGTGAGATGTGCGGTGGGTTTGACGACTAGGTTGGTGGCTTGGTCGGTTGCCTTGTGGGCTAAAGGCAAACCGTATGGCTTTTTGTTATTGCCATCTTATGGCTTTTGCTTCCGCTGTTTACTAGAGCTCTTTAGCTCTTTAATTGTGATTTGGCCGGTCGGCCCCTTTTGTAATAACTCTATTATGTATGTCTTTCGTTTAATTTAGTTCGTGCTTTGGTTCTATGTTTGTATGGAATTGATGCATGATTTTGTAAAAGGGTGTATGTACATCACTTTTGGGATGTACATATTTTCCCGAGGCACGGGATATTTTGTTTGTGATGCTAGGGTCAATTTGGAAGACTAAGCATCACAAGCCGAATACCCCGGGGTCTCACAAAGTCTTGGTATCAGAGCTGTACTGACCATAGAAACCCTAGCTTGGTCGTCTTTAGGCTGTTTTGAAAACTTAGTTTCAAAATATCAAATGGTTTAGGAAAGCTTAAGTAAATTCTTAAATTTTACTCCTTACCTATCTTAGATTGCTCATCTCACCTTACTCTTGTTTGAGTTTGAAAAAGGTTGTTTTCCTCTCCTTCTTTGAAAAGATAGTTGTTATCGTTTAATTTGGGTTTTGGGGAAACAATGAGATTGGCAAATTGAAGTGTGGGCTGCCCTTTTACAAGGTTTTGAAGCTTCTGGAGTTGAAAATTTCGACTAGGAGCTTGGATGCAAAATCTGGACAGCAAGCATCAAATTTTCGGACAGCAATCTCATGGTTTCTAGATAGGGTAGATAATGAGAGGATAATACGACTAAAACTTGTGGGAATAAAAGGGTAAGATGTGATATTAGTTAGTTAAGTATCTAACACCTCTTTTGCTGGTTTTACCTTACGTTTAGGTGTGTTAGATCTTGAGTTGTGTTCTGAATTTTATCTTCTCAACCGATTGCTCGTTTTTTCAATACGGGTTAGTCGTGTCGGGAAGTTGATTTCAAGTCTGGTGGTTTTTGTCGTTCTTGTGCCTGTTTTAAGCTTGTAGAGTTCTTTTATTCATTGTCTTGTTGGCTTTTGATTAGGGTGATGCCCATTCCCCTAGTCGTTGGCTTTTCTTTTTTGCTTTCTTTAGCTTCTAGTTTTCGGGTTTCGTTGCTAACCCTTCTCTTCGGAACAGGATGGCTGGAAGGACTCGAAGTGGTCAGGGCCAATCAGCTGGTCAGGATGAGGATCTCCCGCCTCCTCCGACCATGGCCGAGGTTCTCGCTCAGATCGAGCGAAACTGTATGGATCAGACTAGGATTTTGGAAGCGATCGCTCGCAACACCTCCACTCTTTCTGGTGCCTCCAGATCAGGGGGAGGAGGTGGACATCAGCCGCGAGGGGGACTCTCGGAGTTCCTTCAAGACTCACCGCCCACTTTCTCCGTGTCCGAGGACCCACTTGAGGCGGATTTGATGGTTGCATCTGGTTGAGCGGAAGCTCAACATTGCTCAGTGCTAGGACCAAGAGAAGACACTCTTTGCCTCCCATCAGCTAGAAGGCGCAGCTCTCTCATGGTGGGAGAACTTCCTTGCCATGCAACCTGCAGGCCATGTTGTCTCTTGGGATGAGTTCCGCACTGCTTTCCGTCGGGCTCACATCCCCGCCGGCTTGATGAAGCTCAAGAAGAAGGAGTTTTTTGCGCTCAAGCAAGGGCACAGGTCAGTGGCGGAGTATTTGTACGAGTTTAACCATTTGGCTCGTTATGCTCCAGGACAGGTGGCTACTGATGAGGCCAAGCAGGAGAAGTTCATGGATGGTTTGTCTGAGGAGCTGTAGGATAAGCTATCTATTGTTGACTTCCCTGATTTCCAGACCTTGGTGGACAAGGCCATTGTTTCCGAGCACAAGGGGAGAGCGCTGGAAGAGTCCCGCAAGCGCAAGTGGGAGTCCCAAAGGTCCGCCAGGGCCAACCATCCCCGTCCTCGTTTTGGGCAAGCTCAGGTGCCCCGTCCTCAGGTTTCAGCACCTTCGAGGTCGCTTGTTGTTGCACCTCGCCCTTCGCAGGCCGTGTCTCAACCACGTGCACCTGCGAATCAGCCAGGTGGCCTCCGCAATCCAGCTGCCGGGGTCACTTGTTTCTTCTGCATCCAGAAGGGCCATTATGCGAATAGTTGCCCTAAGAAGACTGGAGCGGCCCCTTGTCCTAATGGAGGACGCGGGCAAGGAGGTGGTCATCCTCCGGATCAGAAGGTTGTCCCCGCAGCCCAGAGTGTGGGAAGCGGCCGCGTCAACCTCATCTCTGTTGTGGAAGCATAGGAGGCGCCTGACGTCATGTTAGGTACGCTTCTTGTCAACACTCATCCTGCTACTATTTTGTTTGATTCAGGAGCTTCGCATTCCTTTGTATCTCAGTCTTTTGCTGTTGTTGGTGATCTTCTTTTTGCTCCTCTGTTGGTCCCGTTGCTCATTCGCTCTCCGGGTTCAAAGTTGAGAGCTGAAATAGAGTGTTGGGATGTTCCTGTTGAGACTGAGGGAGTGGGATTTTTGGCAAATCTTATCCTCCTCAATTATGCAAGCTTGGACGTGATTCTTGGTATGGATTGGTTGTCTCAGCATTTGGGGCAAATCGATTGCGCCAAGAAGTCTGTCTCTTTGTCTAGTCCCTCCGGTGTGCAGGTTCGTTTTTCGCCGAAGCTGCTAGGCGCACATCTCTTCGCGCTTGAAGTGAAGCCAGCTTTGGACATTCATGAAGTCCCAACAGTGTGCGACTTCGTCGATGTTTTCCGCAAAGATCTTCCTGGGATGCCACCAGTTCGAGACCTTGAGTTCGTCATCGAGCTAGCGCCCGGTACTGCTCCGATTTCAAGAAGGCCTTACCGGATGCCTCCGAATGAGTTGGTGGAGTTGAAGAAGCAACTTTGTGAGCTGCAAGAAAAGGATTTCATCCACCCTAGCTCATCTCCTTGGGGCTGTCCAACAATCTTCATGAAGAAGAAGGACCATACTTTGCGCATGTGCGTCGATTACCGTCCGCTTAATGAAGTAACGGTAAAGAACAAGTATCCTTTGCCCTGCATCGACGATCTCTTCGATCAGTTGACCGGAGCTCGAGTCTTCTCCAATATTGACTTGAGAGTGGGATATCATCAAGTCCGGATCATACCTGAAGATATTTCAAAGACGACTTTTTCTACTCGTTATGGTTTGTACGAGGACCTCTCAATCCTTTGGAAGGGGCCGTGTGAACCATGTAGCAGTGGAGGAAGCCCAGACCTCTCCGGATGTTGTACTAGGTATGTTCCTAGTAAATTCAGTGCCAGCTGCAGTTTTGTTTGATTATGGAGCTTCACATTCATTTATTTCTCGGAGTTTTGTTGCCAAGCACCAGTTTAAAGTTGTTGCTCTTAAGTCTACCTTGTTGGTTCAATCCCCCGGTTTGGAGTTAAGCACGAACCAAGGTTGTCCACAAGTTAAATTGGTCATAGAGGGAGTAGAATTTTTGGCCAACCTCATCCTCCTGGACACCAAGTCTTTAGATGTGATCTTGGGTATGGAATGGCTTGCAGACCACCTTGCAGTGTTGGATTGTAGTGGTAAGAACATCTCTTTAACCAACCCTAGTGGTGTCAGAGTGAAGTTTGAAGCCTCCTCAGAGAAGCTTAATAGAGCTCTAGCTTGTAGTGCCCAAGTTCTAGCTTTGAAAGATGTCCCTGTGGTCCGAGATTTTGCAGATGTGTTCCCTGATGAGCTCCCAGGAATGCCACCAGATAGAGATCTTGAGTTTGTAATTAACCTTGTTCCAGGGACTTCCCCCATCTCTAAAAGACCGTATAGGCTGCATGTTGATGACCAAGTAGAGTTGAAGCAACAGATTGAAGACATGTTGAGAAAAGGTTTCATTAGACCTAGCTCCTCACCTTGGGGAGCTCTAGTGATATTTGTTGCCAAGAAGGATGGTACTCAAAGAATATGTGTGGACTACCGAGCCCTCAACGAAGTCACCATCAAGAACAAGTATCCTCTGCCAAGAATTGATGATTTGTTTGATCAGCTGAAGGGAGCTACAGTGTTTTCAAAGATAGATTTGAGGTCAGGGTACCACCAACTTAAAATCCGCCAAGAAGACATCCCCAAGACAGCTTTCTCAACTAGATATGGGCTGTTTGAGTTGACCGTTATGTCTTTCGGGCTGACCAATGCCCCTGCTTATTTTATGAACTTGATGAATAGAGTGTTCATGGAGTATCTTGACAAGTTTGTCATTGTCTTCATTGATGACATCCTTGTGTATTCCAAAAGTGAAGAAGAGCACACAAAGCACCTCTTTTCGGTTTTAGAGAAGCTTAGAGCTCACCAACTCTTTGCAAAATTTAGTAAGTGTGAGTTCTGGTTGAAGGAAGTGGTCTTTTTAGGACATGTGTTGTCCGAAAAAGGGATCTCTGTCAACCCCAGTAAAGTCCAAGATGTGCTCAATTGGGAACCTCCTAAGTCAGTACCTCAGGTTCGAAGCTTCCTTGGTATGGCAGGATATTACAGAAGGTTTATCGAAGGTTTTTCTCGAATAGCAAGACCTCTCACCCAGTTATTGAAGAAGGAAAAAAGGTTCTCATGGACCTCTGAATGTGAACAAAGCTTTCAAGAGCTCAAGAGAAGGTTGACCTCTGCACCAGTTTTGATATTGCCAGATGTCCGGAAAGACTTTGAAGTCTATTGTGATGCATCAAAGCAAGGACTCGGCTGTGTCTTGATTCAAGAAAGAAGAGTGGCTGCTTATGCCTCCCGACAATTGAAGCCTTATGAAGAAAATTACCCTACTCATGACCTAGAGCTAGCTGCCGTGGTGCATGCGTTGAAGATTTGGCGTCACTATCTCATTGGAAACAGATGTGAAGTCTACACAAATCACAAGAGTTTAAAGTATATATTTACTCAAGCTGATTTGAATATGAGGTAGATAAGGTGGTTAGAGCTAATTAAAGACTACAATCTGGGAATTCATTATCACCCCGGTAAGGCTAACGTGGTAGCTGATGCTCTAAGTAGAAAGGTTTATAGCAGTACATTGATGGTTAAAGAAAGTCAGCCTATTTTGTACAAAGAATTTCATAAACTCAGACTTGAGATAGTTGAAGAAGGGTTTTTGGCAACTTTGGAAGTGCAGCACACCTTGCAAAGACAGATTAGGGCAGCCCAAGTTGAAGATGCAGACATCCAAGAAATCAAGGCCAACATGAGAAAAGGGAAATCTTTGAGGTTCTCAGAAGATGATCAAGGGACTGTATGGTTTATGTGTGCCAAATAACATAGAACTCAAGAAGATCTTACTAAAAGAAGCCCATGAAGCACTGTATTCCATTCACCCTGGAGCTACAAAGATGTATCAAGACATCAAGGAGATGTACTGGTGGCCTAGTATGAAAAGAGAAATTGTAGAGTTTGTAGCCAAATGTGATACTTGTCAAAAAGTTAAGGTCATACACCAACGACCTGGAGGTCTTTTGGTACCTTTACCCATACCCGAGTGGAAATAGGAAGAGGTCGGGATGGACTTTATAACTGGTCTACCACGAACCCAAGCTGGTTTTGACTCTATATGGGTCATAGTAGATCGCCTAACCAAAATGGCTCACTTTATTCCTGTGAAGACCACCTATTCTGGAGACAAACTGGCGGAAATCTACATGGCAAAGGTTGCGTGTTTGCATGGTGTCCCAAAGAAGATAGTATCAGACAGAGGTTCTCAGTTCACCTCCAAATTTTGGCAAAAGCTGCATGATGTTATGGGCACCGACCTCAATTTCAGCACAGCTTACCACCCACAAACTGATGGCCAAACCGAAAGAGTTAACTAAGTTCTTGAAGACATGCTGAGAGCATGTGCTCTAGAAAAGCAAGGAAGTTGGGACCGAATGTTACCCTATGCTGAGTTCTCATACAATAACAGCTACCAAGCAAGCCTCCAGATGTCTCCTTTTGAAGCTCTTTATGGAAGAAAGTATAGAACACCCTTGTACTAGACAGAGACTGGTGAAGGACAAGTTCTTGGACCAGACCCATTGAAAGAAGCTGAAGACCAAGTAAAGTCAATAAGGGAGAAGTTGAAGACTGCGTAGACCAGACAAAAGAGCTATGCCGATAATAGGCGTCGGGATCTAGCTTTTGCTCCCAGAGATAAAGTATACCTCAAAGTGTCACCTCTTAAAGGAATGCGACATTTTAGGATCAGTGGGAAGCTTGCTCCAAGATTTATTGGACCATTTCCAATTCTTGCCCGAAGAGGTGAAGTGGCCTATAAGATCGACCTTCCCCCTCAGCTTGTTGGAGTGCACAATGTATTTCATGTCTCTCAGTTGAAGAAGTGTTTAAGTGTGCCCGAAGAGCAAATGCCCTGGGAAGCTGTGGACCTCCAAGAAGACCTCAGCTACAAGGAGCAACCCGTCAAGATCATGGATGTGTCCGAGAGAGTCACCCAAAACAAGACCATCAAGCTTTGCAAAGTGCAATGGAGCAACCACACTGAAGCAGAAGCAACTTGGGAGCGCGAAGAGGACCTCAAGAAGGAGTTCCCGCACCTATTCTCTAGCTAACCTGAATCTCGGGGTCGAGATTCCCTTAAGGGGTGAAGGTTTGTAACGTCCCATTTTTCCTAAGAGTTCCTGCCATTTTCAAAGCTAAAAAGGAACCATTCGGTTTATTCGCTTGTTCAAGCTTAACTTGGGATTTTGGAAATTTGGGAGTTTAACTTGACCTAACTAAACCTCAACTAAGTCATTTGGTTTGTGTTCATTGTCCTTTTGAGGTTCGCCGGTGCTCTCTGGTTTTAGCTCTCTTTCCTTTGTGTGCTCTGCGCGCCCTTCGTTTTAGCCCTCTTTCTGGACCTCCTCCTCTGTGTTCATAGGACCTCCTTGGAGATTCTTTGGACCTCCTCTGAGCTTGGATCTTTCCTTCTATCCTAATCTAGATTTCCTTTGTTGGTTTGAATCTCTTTAAGGTTTAGACCTCCCTCTCTGTTTGAATCTACCTTTGGTTCTGACCTCCCTCTTTAGGTCACAACCACCCCGAGTAGTTCACTGCTCGGGTTCATGTTCAAACCACCTTTGTAGGTCTAGGACCTCCCCTCTAGGTCTTAGACCAACTTGGGTTTTTGTTTCAAAAGGGTCTTTTGATCTTGAAATCCAAATGCGGGTGATCTCTGTGTTCTTTGGACCTCCGCATGTCCTTCAGGACCTCCCTGTGTCCTCTCAGACCTCCCCTTTGTTAAATCTGACCGTTAGGACCTCCCCTTTGGAGATCTTAACCATTCAGACCTCCCCTTTGTTAGATCTGATCGTTAGGATCTTCCCTTTGGAGATCTTAACCATTCGGACCTCCCCCTTTGTTAGATCTGACCGTTAGGACCTCCCCTTTGGAGATCTTAACCGTTCAGACCTCCCCTTTGTTAGATCTGACAGTTAGGATCTCCCATTTGGAGATTGTTGTAAGAATAATTCATCTATCATACTGATGGGGCCCGCCTCTCAGAAGACACGCATACAGACCCGAGAAATGCTATTGTGCTCATAAAAGACTGTAGTACCCCTTGCTTGTACTCATAGTATAGCCTACCCCCAAGGGGTAGTTTGGTCATTTGTACAGGCCCAAGAGCCTATAAATACCCCGTGTATCCCTCCTTTCAAAGGGATGGCTTTCTTGAGCAATAAAGAGACATGTTCAAACTGGTGAGCCCTCGGGGGCTCCCTCTCCGGAGGTAACCCCCCGTTGGCTCACCGACAGGAGTAGGGCGGTCTTCTCGGACCCCGAACTCAGATAAATCCTCGTGTCATTTCTTACTCTCGTGGACGAGGGCCCGTTAGACGGCCGACGTCCACCCCCTCACTCGTGTTTGGTTTTTACACCTACAACATTGGCGCCGACCGTGGGGACGTAGCTAATCGACGAAAGGCTATGTCCCCTACCACATACTCTAAGTCCACGAAACCTCCTCCGGCTCCGGAGGGCGGTGATCTCGTGGATGACCCATCCGCTCTTTGAAGGAGCCCCAGTCGAGCACCCTCGTCAGAGATCAAGGCCATCCACCTCGAGATGGCAACGTTCTACATGCCCTGGGGCTCCCACGCGCGTCCTCCTCCCTTTGTGCGGGTCGATGCGAGGCCCAGCCAAGAGCAAGCAGTTCAAGACACCATCACCCCCGGGACGCATGACGTCCATGCGGCGCGAGCGATGAAGGCTCGCTACGAGGGCTACCCCCTAACGTGCTACTGTTAGGGGACAATCCTGACATATAAATCTCGTATGGGCTCTCAAGACACTTTCCCTCCAAGGGATTTCACCCCCGTGGTGCATAGGGCGTACGACCTCCGCGGTCTCCCCTAACAAAAGTCCATAGTGGCTTGGGCGTCCGTCGCCTCCACCATGGCGGTTCGTGTCCTATTGGCCCTAGGGCAGGAGCGACCACCCTCGTGGTGCGTAGGCGTACGACCTCCGCGGTCTCCCCTAACAAAAGTCCATGGTGGCTCGGGCGTCCGTCGCCTCCACCATGGCGGCTCGTGGTCCCATCGGCCCTAGGGCATGAGCGACCACCCTCGTGGTGCGTGGGCGACGACCTCTAAGGTCTCCCCAACAAAAGTCCATGGTGGCTTGGGCGCCCGCCGCCTCCACCATGGCGGTTCAGGTCCCATCGGCCCTAGGGCATGAGCGACCACCCTCGTGGTGCGAGGGCGACGACCTCACGGTCTCCCCTAACAAAAGTCCATGGTGGCTTGGGCGTCCGTCGCCTCCACCATGGCGGTTCGTGTCCTACTGGCCCTAGGGCGTGAGCGACCACTCTCGTGGTGCATAGGGTGTACGACCTCCGCGGTCTCCCCTAACAAAAGTCCATGGTAACTTGGGCGTCCGTCGTCTCCACCATGGCGGCTCGTATCCTACTAGACCTAAGGCATGATCGACAACTTTGGCCCAGTACCAAGTTGATGGATGTGTTGAGGACTCGTCCCCCTTAGACTCCAGGCCACGCGCCGAACGACCTCTGGGTCCCCGCACCCCTAGCTTCATTGCTTCGCAAGGGTTAACCACTCTCATGCATTCCCGATCATAACAAAAAAACCCACATATGGGGTAAAAGGGCTTCATTGCCCTCATAGTTCGGTGCCCCACGACTTAGCCTCGTGGGCGCCACCGGTATGCCCATGACTTACTGTCAAGGGCATACGCCTAAGGTGCCCATGAGTTAGCCTCATGGGCACCTCCAAGTCCATTGGGGGGCTACCATCCTTAGTGGTCATTCGGTGCCCCATGACTTAGTCTCGTGGACGCCCCTCCGATGTGCCTATGATTTAGTGTTGTGGGCACGCCTTCAAGATACACATGAGTTAGCCTCGTGGGTGCCTCCAAGTCCACTGGGGGGCTACCACCCCTATGGGCTATTCGGTGCCCCACGACTTAGCCTCGTGGGCACCCCTCCAATATGTCCATGATTCAGTTTCGTAGGCAGCTCAAATCATCTACAATCGACCTGGCTCGAATATCGGTCAAGGACTATCATGCTCGTATAAGGCTATCACCTCGGAGATCTTAGTATCTAAAGTGATGGGACTCTACTAGTCCCTCGGCAATGACTTCGATCAATGCTCATGTCAAATGAATGTTATCTTGCTACAAGAAATAAGTGCTGATCATTCTCTCTTTCCCTTGAGAGACGCTCGTGTTGCCTACATCCTTTAACGCTTCTAGCTCGAGCTACGACGTTTCTGAGGAGTTCTACTTCGATAACTCTCGTCAAGCCGCGGAGCAAGAGGACAATTTCGCCTACACAGGCTTCTCTCCAACGTGCCGTCCGCCTCGAAGGCTATGCCTTGGCTCGGCGGCCTCGCGTTCGCAACTTTGCCTACATAAGCTTCACTTTGACGACGCGCCTCAAAGGCTATGCCTCGGCTCGACGGCTCAAGGCCCACGACTTCGTCTACATAGGCTTCGCTTCGACGCACCGCCGGCCTCGAAGGCTATGCCTCGGCTTGGCGGCCTCGCGTCCAAGACTTCGCCTACTTAGGCATCACTCCGACATGCCGTCCGCCTTGAAGGCTATGCCTCTGCTCGGTGGCTTCGCGTCCAAGACTTCGCCTACTTGGGCCTCCCTCCGACGCGCCGCCCGCCTCGAAGGCTATGCCTCGGCTCGGTGGCTCGTGTCTAAGATTTCGTCTACGTAGGCCTCGCTCTGATGCGCCGCCCACCTCGAAGGCTATGCCTCGGCTCGGCGGCCTAGCGTCCAAGACTTCGCCTACTTGGGCTTCACTCCGACATGCCGCCCGCCTCGAAGGCTATGCCTCGGCTCGGCGGCCTCGCGTCTAAGACTTCACCTACTTAGGCTTCGCTTCGACGCACCGCCGGCCTCGAAGGCTATGCCTCGGCTCGGTGGCCTCGCGTCCAAGACTTCGTCTACAAAGGCTTCCCTCCGACGCGCCGCCCGCCTCGAAGGCTATGCCTCGGCTCGGTGGCCTCGTGTCTAAGATTTCGTCTACGTAGGCCTCGCTCCGATGAGCCGCCCGCCTCGAAGGCTATGCCTCGGCTCGGCAGCCTAGCGTCCAAGACTTCGCCTACTTGGGCTTCACTCCGACGTGCCGCCCGCCTCGAAGGCTATGCCTCGGCTCGACGGCTTCGCGTCTAAGACTTCACCTACTTAGGCCGCTTTCGGCGCACCGCCCGGCCTCGAAGGCTATGCCTCGGCTCGGTGGCCTCGCGTCCAAGACTTCTACTTACATAGGCTTTCGCCCAATATGCCTTCCTCCTCGAAGGCCACGCCGACAAGTCGCGGCTCAAGATCCATGACTTCGCCTACAAGGCTTCAGCTATCGCGCCACCCACCTAGAAGGTCAGGTGCCGGTGGGCGGTCTCGCGTCCATGACTTTGCGCACATGAGCTTTGTTCGGACGCACCTTGTCTGAAGGTTGTGCCTCAATTGGGTGCCTCAGCGTTCAGTATTTCGCCTTCAGGAATGGAGAAACAAAAACCACCCCACACGAAGGGCCAACGAGAAGCGGCAGTTTGGTACCCGCCCTCGCGTGGAGCACTCACACGATATGGAGCACAAAATAAGCATAAGTCTTAGGGCATCCACATGCCCACTAGGCCAAAAGCGGCTAAGTCGCGGTGCCCATGCACGATTCTCGACCCTCGTGCCTCATGCACAGCACCGAAGTCGACTTGGCAAAGTCTCGAGTGCCCGTGATTCGTCAAAATGGAATTGGCCAAGTCTTTGGCTACATATTCATCAACAAGATACAAGACCTCAAGACTTCTCTTTGCCCCTCGAGGCGTCCCCCACAGCACCCAAGGGCGGGGGCTAGTGTTGAGGAATCCTACCACCTCGCCTCCGCACGGGCCCCGGCCTCAGGGCACCTTCGCAACGACTTCGTGTAGCCGCCGAGGGTCGCCAAGAAGACCTTCAAGACCTCGAGGCCTCGTGCCTAGCACCGCACCCTCGTGCGCCTTCACGTACCCTCGCGTGCGCCTCACAGCCTTCGCGTGTGTACTCATGCCTGAAGCCCTCTTGTGCCTCCGCGCGTGCCCTCACGCCCGAAGCCCTCGTGCACCCTCGCGCCCTCGGGGCCTCGCACCCTCGTGCCCTCGGGGCCTCGGTGCATCGGGACCCTCGAAGCCTCGCGCCTTCGTGCCCTCGTGCCCTCGGGGCCTCAGGACCCTTGAAGCCTCACGCCCTCGCGGTGCCCTCAGGGCCTCATGCCCTCGGGGCCTCAACTCTTCGCGCCCTCGCGGTGCCCTTGGGGCCTCGAGGCCTCGCGCCCTCACGGTGCCCTTGGGGCCTCACGCCTTCACGGTGCCCTCGAGGCCTTTTTTCCCTCGCTGTGCCCTCGGGGCCTTGCACCCTCGTGCACCCTCGCGCCCTCGGGACCTCGCACCCTCGTATCCTCGTGCCCTCGGGGCCTCGGGACCCTTGAAGCCTCGCACCCTCGTGCGCCCTCGTGACCTCGGGGCCTCGCACCCGAGCCTTATTTTTCACCGTCAATAAGCAAACACAAGCTACATACAACAAATCAAATGAGCATACATTCTGGAACAAAATCAAAATCAGCGTACATTATGGAACAAACTCCACATCAGTGTTTACAGCATCACCCTCACCAACGACACGGAGGTGCACCGAGGTCGCCGCGACGGCCTCGTCCTTGTCGCCTTCTTCGGCGACTTGAGCTACGGGTGGTTCGAGCCGCACGAGCTCGTCCGCCGAAGGGGAACCAGAGGGGCCGGTCCCTGTGGCCGCAGAGACGGAGCAGGTCGCAGGAGGAGAGCACGAGCAAGATCGTCGCCAGGCCGTTGGTGATCCGCGTCGGGAGGGGCAACACGCCGTGAGAGGACCCTCGCGCCGCGATGCCGCCGCCGCCCAGCAGACGCCCATTCAAGGGCGGCGGAGGAGCTCGGCTGGCCTTGCCCGCCGCCGCTTCGCTGACGTCAGAAGCCGCCGCGCTTCTTGTTCTCCCCAGCCTGTGGTCCGCCTGGTTCCTCCCCACGGCGGCTGGTCTCGAGAGGCCGGCGACGGCGGCGGCTAAGCTCGAGCTCTCCTAGGCGTCGGCCCGGTTAGGCCAAGTCACCACGGACTAAGCCGATGTCGAGGACGAGCGGGCCGAGCCGGCGGAATCTGGCGCCAGCTGAGCGGCGGCGGTCCGAGAGAGACGGCGACGGCGGCGGCTGTCCGGCAGGCGGCGACGGCAGTGACGAGCCTGACCTCCTAAGCGGCGGCTTGTGATGGAGAGGAGAGCCCCCCGTGGCGGCGGCGCCCAAGACCGATCCTGGGAAAAATAAGAAGAAGCCAAGAAAGAAGAGCAAATGGAGAAGCTCTGTTTCTTGCTTTCGGCTGGAGGAGATAAGCAAGAAAGAGAACGTGGAATAAAGAAATAGAGAGAGACAAAGGAAGAAAATGGCTTGCCTTGGATTCCCACAGGCAGCCACCTTAGCATGTCTCCCTTGATTAAATAACCTTCCTTGTTTCACGTGAAGACACAGCAACAGACTCACGTGGAAAAAGCCAAAGTGCAGGCACTGCAAAAAGCAAAAGAGCACTCCAACCAGTAGGCCTATGCGTAGCAACTGAGTATATTTTTGGACATAACCACAGCTCAAATCCGTCAGGACTCCTCTGAAGCATCCACTGCTTCGCGCAGCCCCGCGTGGCCTCTCGCCGGACGCCTCGTGCCTCCGGGGTTTTTTCCGCACCTCTGCAGCATTCGCCGCCTCGCGCGGCCCCCTCAGCGTCTCCATCGCTTGGCGCGCCTCGTCACCATCTCGCGCCTCCGAACTACATGCCTCCGGCGTGTCCACCAGGCGCCTGTGGCGCCTCCTCTAGCGCTGGCGACACCATGCGCCGACGCCCACAAGATCGAGGGGCCTCACCGTCGAGAATGCAACTACCGCTCGTAACCATCAAGACTTTTTGGAATATCAACCTCTGCATAAAAGGCACAACTTCGAGATCGCCCTTTCGGCGTTTTCCCTAAAACGCCAAGAGGCGAGGGGGCTAGTGTTGTAGAATAATTCATCTATCATCTTGATGGGGCCCGCTCTCGGAAGACACATATCTGAGACTCCAAGAAATGCTATTGTGCTCATAAAAACCTGTAGTACCCTTGCTTGTACTCATAGTATAGCCTACCCCAAAGGGGTAGTTTGGTCATTTGTACAGCCCAAGAGCCTATAAATACCCCGTGTATCCCTCCTTTCAAAGGGATGGCTTTCTTGAGCAATAAAGAGACATGTTCAAACTGGTGAGCCCTCGGGGGCTCCCTCTCCGGAGGTAACCCCCCGTTGGCTCACCGACAGGAGTAGGGCGGTCTTCTCGGACCCCCGAACCTGTATAAATCCTCGTGTCATTTTTTACTCTCGTGGACGAGGGCCCGTTAGACGGCCGACGTCCACCCCCTCACTCGTGTTTGGTTTTTACACCTACAACAGAGATCTTAACCGTTCAGACATCCCTTTGTTAGATCTGACCGTTAGGACCTTCCCTTTGGAGATCTTAACCGTTCAGACCTCCCGTATGTTAGATCTGACCGTTAGGACCTCCCCTTTGGAGATCTTAACCGTTCAGACCTCCCCTTTGTTAGATCTGACCGTTAGGATCTTTCCTTTAGAGATCTTAACCATTTGACCTCCCCATTTGTTAGATCTAACCGTTAGGACCTCTCCTTTGGAGATCTTAACCGTTCAGACCTCCCATTTGTTAGATCTGACCGTTAGGATCTCCCATTTGGAGATCTTAACCGTTCAGACCTCCCCTTTGTTAGATCTGACCATTAGGACCTCCCCTTTGGAGATCTTAACCGTTCAGACCTCCCCTTTGTTAGATCTGACCGTTAGGACCTCCTCTTCGAAGATCTTAACCGTTCAGACCTCCCATTTGTTAGATCTGACCATTAGGATCTTCCCTTTGGAGATCTTAACCATTCGGACCTCCCCTTTTGTTAAATCTGACCATTAGGACCTCCCCTTTGGAGATCTTAACCATTTAGACCTCCCCTTTGTTAGATCTGACCGTTAGGATCTTCCCTTGGGAGATCTTAACCGTTCGGACCTCACCCTTTGTTAGATCTGACCGTTAGGACCTCCCCTTTGGAAATCTTAACCGTTCGGACCTCACCTTTGTTAGATTTGACCGTTAGGATCTTCCCTTTGGAGATCTTAACCGTTCAGACCTCCCCTTTGTTAGATCTAACCGTTACGACCTCCCGTTTGGAGATCTTAACCGTTCAGACCTCCCCTTTGTTAGATCTGACCGTTAGGATCTTCCCTTTGGAGATCTTAACCGTTCGGACCCCCCGTTTGTTAAATCTGACCGTTAGGATCTTCCTTTTGGAGATCTTAACCGTTCAGACCTCCCCTTTGTTAGATCTGACCATTAGGATCTTTGTGACGACCCAGCCCTAGGGCACCGAGAGGTCCTTCATGACCTTCTGAAAAGTCCATCAGGACCTCCCTGGAGGTCCACAAAGGACCTCTCGGACTGACCACCAAGACCTCCCAGGAGGTCCAGTAGGACTTCCTGGAGGTCCAGGAGGTCATGACCCGAGAGGGTCTTGAAGCCAAGGAGCACCCGAGGGCCTTACCACGGCCAAACAGAGAGGGATGAGGAGGTCTGAGAGCATTCCCAAGATCTCCCACGACCCTCCGGAGGAGGTCGTGAGATCTGGGACCACCCGATACCTCCTGCATTCACTCCACTGTGTGTACATGGAGGTCCAAGCATACTCCAGGGTTCCCTGTGAAACCCGAGCCAGTCCCAAGGATCATGGCTAGCTCTTCACAGCACAAACACATAGGTGGTGACATCCAGAACATACCTTTATTCAAACAAAACATTTACAAAGTTGTTTACAAAGTGGCCTTGGGCCAAACATAAATACATAAAAGCAAAAGAACTCAAAAGGGTCCATCAACACGCCACAGGCAGCTGACTGGAGGGCACAACCTAGCTGCTTTGATCTTCATCACTATCAATGTCTTCTCCTGGCAAAGATTGTAATGAGCAAGAGTGAGCACAACAACCGTGCTCGCAAGTTACACCCGTGGGTTAGCAACATGACATGCATAGATGGATAATCAAAGGATGGCATAATATGGTTATTTTGCACAAAGCCAATTTTCTTTCAAATACCATTATTAAGTTCCAAAGCAGATCTTTAATAATTAAAATTCATTTTAACAAGCAAGTTTTCAGGTTGGATAACATTCATCATTAGTTGGTGAAGGATACCCTCGACAATAGGCTCCCTGCCCAAACCCATGGGACAAAATCCCAAAAGCAGTTTGTTAAACATTTATGGAAAACCCCAAAATCAACATCTAACTTCAAGTGGCATTTGCCAAGCCGTCCTTGACCGTGGACACGGCTATTCAATAGATTTAACTCTGCGGAGGTTGTGCACTTTACCCACACGACATGAGTACTCTAGTTTGTCGGCATTCGTCAATACCACCTCTCACTTCCAAGGTAAGAGATCTAGAGCTCATGACAAGGCCTTTACAATGCATTGCTCCACCACACCTTTCCTTGCTAAGGTTTCACCCCCTATGGATAGCAATCCGTCGGGAAGCTCCCTCTTGCACCGGTGGGAACAGTAGGTTATAAAAGACCATTGGCCAAACAAGACCTCCCACACCTCCAATGGAGCGACATATGGTAGAGTTTTGCAAATTAATCAGCCAGGTCCCACGCCCCTGCTGGAGACATGTGGTTGCACGATTGTGGCATAGCCCATTATAGGCATGGCATTGGTCGCTCAAAGACCGGTCCTCAAATGACTAGGGCGACTTCCACAAACCCAAGGGCATCGATCTACCATAAGGCACGATCCCGTGCATAAACTTGCACCAACCAAGTCAACCAATTAGCCTATCAAAATCCATTTTCACTAACTTTGCTTCCCCAGCGAAACTTTCATACCTCCATGACAACCCAATGTCATGGTCAAAACATTCGAAACAATTCTTGGTCATGTTGGTAAAGATTTCCCCAAAACAACAATTTTGGTCTAAGCATAACTAAGCACATGTTTGTCAAATGATCTTGGTTCATACTCTCGCATTAGCCAAGTTTGACCTAATGGCGACAATATGTTCGATCCAAAATCAACGATGGTCATATCAAGGAAATAGGTGTAACTATGAAGTTAAAACCGGTATTGAACTAACTTGATAAAAATAAGCATGCAAGACACATTAAAAGCAGAACATAATTAGTTTAAATTCTCGGGTGCAATATGATCAAGAGTGTAACTTGCCTTGCTCACTACTCGAGAATCCTCCTCTTGATTACACTCGGACTCCTAGAGTCTTCACGATCTACGTATGAAAGAACAAATTCAAAGAAGATTCAAATAAAGATCCAACTGAGATTAACAAGAAACCAAAAGAATCCCAGAGAAAGTCCAAAACTTAACCAACCAGAAAGGCCTATGGCTTAGAGTAGGTTCTTCTAGGAGTGGTCTGAGCTTACCAGGGGAGGGTGCGCTTTAAGCAATAAATAAGAAGGTCGATCAATGGTTCTTGCGCCAAATCGGAGGAGAGATCCTCACACGAGATTCACAGAAATCCAAAAGAAACCCACAAGAGAAGGTCCCATGAAGTACATGACCATTTCGGTGTAGTGGTAAACACAAGGGTGGAGGAGATCATCAAAGAGCTTACCAAGGGCAAGAAGCTATGGATGAAAGGGAGGTCGTAAGAACCAAGCTCTCCGGGAAGGCCTCGATCCAAAACCGAGAGGGTGAAAATGGAGAAGGTGGAGTGGTGGAATTTCTTAGACAAGTTGTAGTCAAAGTGGTGAAGAAAACTAGAAATACGAGTCGGGATAAGTATGGAAATGGGTCAAAGGTAGGTAGTGGCGAGGCGGTGTCACTACGATTACGGGCAAAAGGTGCGAGAAGGACACGTGTGATGTTATGGGAAGGAACAAGGAAAAATGTCGAGTGCGGTTAAGTGACCCAATTCAAAATAAAACACCACGTATATGGATGCATTTAATGTGACAAGACCCGCATTAAAGGCTCAATATAATAATGTGGTGGAGGAATTGAGAATGGTTAAGACTGGCAGTGGGGCGATCAATTTAAAACAATCGGGTCAAAATAGGGGGTCTTGACCCACAATAGAGGTCCTCGAGGAGGTCCGAAGCGGCTTAGGAGGTCCTAAGCCCAAGGCGGAAGGTCTAAAGATTGAGGAGGTCCAGACAGGGGAGGTCTGGCGGTCGGGATCTTAGCAAGGAGGTCTCAAGGGGAGGTTTGAGCGGTTGGATCTCCGAGAGGGAGGTCCAACAGCCAGATCAGCGTGAAGGGGAAGGTCCCCAGAGAGAAATAACGCGCGAGGAGGTCTGGGCCCTTGGATTCAAAGTGAGGGGAGGTCTGAACCATTAGATTCAATACAGAGGGGAGGTCTGGACCGCTAGATCCAGCACAAGGGAGGTCCTTTCGGCCAAGAAAGGATATCAAAGGGGATTTACATGAATTCAGGAGGTCCGCAGGTGAACAAGAAGCTCACTGGAACACACGGAGGTCCCAATGAAAGTCAAACCTCTCCAACCGAACCAAACTTGTAATTCTCATTAAAATAAAATAGCTTTAATTTATTTTACACATTTAAAAGGATTTAGAAAATCAGAATGTTACAATCTTCCCTTTGGAGATCTTAACCATTCAGACCTCCCCTCGCTTCTGATCCGACCATCAGGATCTCCCCTTGTAGATCTGACCGTTAGGACCTCCCTCGAGCGATCTTGACCCTCGAGCCTCTTGTGAACTGTGAGCAGGCCTTCTGGACCTCCTGTCCTCAGGACCTCCACGTGTCTTTTAGACCTCCCGCCCTCAAGACCTCCTTGTGGTCAGGACCTCCCTTAGAGGTCAGGACCCCTAGTCTTTTGCAAAAGACCTCCCTAGCGGCTGAGATCAACCCTTTGACTGATCTATTCTCTTGAGTTTGACTGGCCCTACTTGTCAGCCTTGCTCACTTTTCCCAATTCTTCCACCTCGGAACTTCGTGCACATTTAATGGTTGTTGGATCACATTAAATGTGGTCACATCCGAGGTACCTTGTTAAATTCTTTTAGGACACATCATGTCCTAATCTTGTCCTAGCTACCACCGATCATTGACACGCTTTGCTCAAGCCCCTCATTGTTTCTTCCCCCAGCTCCGGCTATAAATAGCTTGGCCATGCCTCCCTTTGTCACCTTTTTGCCCATTTCTAACCACCTTGCTCTCGTCTAGTGTTCTCTGTGCTCTAGACCTCCCCCAAGGAGCTCTTCGAGGTTTTCTGGTTTTGGCTGAGTTTGTTTAAGCTCTTTTTAGTCTTCTTTTAAGTTCTTTGTTTGGAGCTGGTTTGCTTATTTGGTTCTTTGGCGAACGTGTAGATCCCGAGTTTGAGGAGTACTTTGTGAGACCCCGCTTTATTAAGCTCATAATACTTAGTCATCCACTTGACCCTAGTATTATCAACTAAATAAACCGTGCCTCGAGATATATGTACTTCCCAAGAATGCATGTAACATTCTGATTTTCCAAATCCTTTTAAATGTGTAAAATAAATTAAAGCTATTTTATTTTAATGAGAATTACAAGTTTGGTTCGGTTAGAGAGGTTTGAGTTGCCCAGACCTCCTTTCATTGGGACCTCCGTGTGTTCGGTGAGCTTCTTGTTACTTCATGACCTCCTCAATTCATGTAAATCCCCTTTGATATCCTTTCTTGGCCGAAAGGACCTCCCTTGTGCTGGATCTAGCGGTCCAGACCTCCCCTCTGTATTGAATCTAATGGTTCAGACCTCCCCTCACTTTGAATCCAAGGGCCCAGACCTCCTCGCGCGTTATTTCTCTCTGGGGACCTTCCCCTTCGCGCTGATCTGGCTGTTGGACCTCCCTCTCGGAGATCCAACCGCTCAGACCTCCCCGCCAGACCTCCCTTGCTAAGATCCTGACCGTCAGGACCTCCCCCTGTCTGGACCTCCTCAATCTTTAGACCTTCCCGTCCTTGGGCTTAGGACCTCCTAAGCCGCTCGGACCTCCTCGAGGACCTCTATTGTGGGTCAAGACCCCCCTATTTTGACCCGACTGTTTCTAAATTGACTGGCCCCACCTGCCAGTCTTAACCATTCTCAATTCCTCCGCCACATTATTATATTGAGCCTTTAATGCGGGTCTTGTCACATTAAATGCATCCATATACGTGGTGTTTTACTTTGAATTGGGTCACTTAACCGTACCCTGACATTTTTCCTTGTTCCTTCCCATAACATCATACGTGTCCCTTCTCGTACCTTTTGCCCAGAATCGTAGTGACACCTGCCCTGCCACTACCTACCTTTGACCCATTTCCATACTTATCCTGGACTCGTGTATTTCTAGTTTTCTTCACCACTTTGACTACAACTTGTCTAAGAAATTCCACCACTCCACCTTCTCCATTTTCACCCTCTCGGTTTTGGATCAGAGGCCTTCCCGGGAGAGCTTGGTTCTTACGACCTCCCCTTTCATCCATAGCTTCTTGCCCTTGGTAAGCTCTTTGATGATCTCCTCCACCCTTGTGTTTACCACTACACTGAGCTGGTCATGTACTTCACAGGACCTTCTCTTGTGGGTTTCTTTTGGATTTCTGTGAATCTCGTGTGAGGATCTCTCCTCTGGATTTGCGCAAGAACCATTGATCGGGACCTTCTTATTTATTGCTTAAAGCGCACCTCCTGAGTAGCTCGCACCACTCCTAGAAGAACCTACTCTAAGCCATAGGCCTTTCTGGTTGGTTAAGTTTTGGACTTTCTCTGGGATTCTTTTGGTTTCTTGTTAATCTCAGTTGGATCTTTATTTGAATCTTCTTTGAATTTGTTCTTTCATACGTGTAGATCGTGAAGACTCTAGGGAGTCTGAGTGTACTGAAGAGGAGGATTCTCAGAGTAGTGAGCAAGGCAAGTTACACTCTTGATCATATTGCACCCAGTAATTTAAACTAATTATGTTCTGTTTTAATGTGTACTGCATGCTTATTTTTATCAAGTTAGTTCAATACCGTTTTAACTTCATAGTTACACCTATTTCCTTGATATGACCATTTGTTGATTTTGGATTTGAACATATTGTCGCCATTAGGTCAAACTTGGCTAATGCAGAGTATGAACCAAGATCATTTGAAAAACATGTGCTTAGTTATGCTTAGACCAAAATTGTTGTTTTGGGGAAATCTTTACCAACATGACCAAGAACTGTTTCGAATGTTTTGACCATGACATTGGGTTGTCATGGAGGTATGAAAGTTTTGCTGGGGAAGCAAAGTTAGTGAAAATGGATTTTGACTGGGGCGAATTGGTTGACTTAGTTGGTGCAAGTTTATGCACGGGATCGTGCGTTATGGTAGATCGATGCCCTTGGGTTTGTGGAAGTCGCCCTAGTCATTTGAGGACCGGTCTTTGAGCGACCAATGCCATGCCTATAATGGGCTATGCCACAATCGTGCAACCACATGTCTCCGGTGTGGGCGTGGGACTGGTGATTAATTTGCAAAACTCTACCATATCTTTGCTCCATTGGAGGTGTGGGAGGTCTTGTTTGGCCAATGGTCTTTATAACCTCTCTGCTCCCACCGGTGCAAGAGGGGCTTCCCGGGATTGCTATCCACAGAGGGTGAAACCTTAGCAAGGAAAGGCTGTGGTGGAGCAATGCATTGTAAAGGCCTTGTCATGAGCTCTAGATCTCTTACCTTTGGAAGTGAGAGGTGGTATTGATGAATGCCGGACAAACTAGAGTACTCATGTCGTGTGGGTAAAGTGCACAACCTCTGCAGAGTTAAATCTATTCGAATAGCCGTGTCCACGGTCAAGGACGTGCTGGCAAAGGCCACTTGAAGTTAGATGTTGATTTTGGGGTTTTCCATAAATGTTTAACAAATCTGTTTTGGGATTTTGTCCCATGGGTTTGGGCAGGGAGCCTATTGTCAGGAGGGTATCCTTCACCAACTAATGATGAATGTTATCCAACTGAAAACTTGCTTGTTAAAATGAATTTTAATTATTAAAGATCTGCTTTGGAACTTAGTAATGGTATTTGAAAGAAAATTGGCTTTGTGCAAAATAACCATATTATGCCATCCTTTGATTATCCATCTATGCATGTCATGTTGCTAACCCACGGGTGTAACTTGCGAAAGCACGTTGTTGTGCTCACTCTTGCTCATTACAATCTTTGCCAGAGAAGACATTGATAGTGATGAAGATCAAAGCAGCTAGGTTGTGCCCTCGATCACCGCCTGCTGTGGCGTGTTGATGGACCCTTTTGAGTTCTTTTGCTTTTATGTATTTATGTTTGGCCCAAGGCCACTTTGTAAACAACTTTGTAAATGTTTTGTTTGAATAAAGGTATGTTCTGGATGTCACCACCTATGTGTTTGTGCTGTGAAGAGCTAGCCATGATCCTTGGGACCTGCTCGGGTTTCACAGAGAACCTGAGTATGCTTGGACCTCCATGTACACACAAAGGAGTGAATGCAGAAGTATGGGGTGGTCCCAGATCTCCACGACCTCCTCTGGAGGGTCGTGGGAGATCTTGGGAATGCTCTCAGACCTCCTCATCCCTCTCTGTTTGGCCGTGGTAAGGCCCTCGGGTGCTCCTTGGCTCCAAGACCCTCTCGGGTCATGACCTCCTGGACCTCCAGGAAGTCCTACTGGACCTCCTGGGAGGTCTTGGTGGTCAGTCCGAGAGGTCCTTTGTGGACCTCCTGGGAGGTCCTGATGGACTTTTCAGAAGGTCATGAAGGACCTCTCGGTGCCCTAGGGCCGGAGTCGTCTGTCTGCAAGACACACAACTCATTACAAAAGGTTGCATCAATTCCATTCAAACACATAGAATGAACAAGCAACAAACCGAAGTTAAAATAAATAAGGGATAGTTATTACAAAAGAGGCCGACCGCCAAATAACAACAAGTCTACAAGAATACACAATGAAGCAAAAGTGCCATAAAGATGGCCCAAAATAAGAGCCAACCAAAGGTGCCTTAGCCCACAAGGCAATCGACCGGACCGCCAAGCTAGTCGCTTTCCCAACCACCAAGACAAATCACAAAAGTAAAGCCCTTTGGGCTCTACCTCCTCTGCAACAAAGTTGTTAAGCAAAGCAAATGAGTACAAAAATGTACTCATAAACCGACGTGTGAGATAACAGAATCTATAATTTAGCTACATGCAAGCTTTATTTAAGTGGATGAGGCTTTGGACTCATTTTAGCATAAAGCAAGTTTCATTTGCAATAACATAATAGATTGAAGGCAATTTGGCAAAGCATTTTTAATTGTTGAAATAACAACGAGATAATAACATAGTAACAACAACAAGATCAACTTTGAAGTGACTAACCCAAGTCACCACAACAATAGCATGAACATCCATTCATGCCAACCCATCAAGTTTTAATTAAATGGTTGAGACTAGTTCTTGAACGACCTTACCAAGCATGTCCATAACCTAGGGCGAGGCTATTGAATAGTTTTAACCTGCGCAGGGTGTACCAATGTACCCACACGTCGAGATCGCCTTTTAGCCACATGATTTAGCACACTTCCTTTGGTATGTCGGCACGGCTAAGTCCTACGAGACATTTCCAATGGATGATGCTAATTACGAGCCGCAACCCACGGGGATAAGGACACATTAGGCAGCCTAACCGGTCTGCTAATGCTCCCTCCCAACACCACACACACACATTTTGTTAAAACATACCCACCGACCAGCTCATAATTAACACCTCCCAAAGTACTTAGCCAAGAGAGGTCCCATATCCCCCTCGTGTGGTTAGCACGCAAAATCGCTTGGCTTAGTGACCCAAGTAACTCGGTCCTTAGGGACCCAGGCATGCCACCACATTCCAAAAACCTCACCATCCATCCAATATGCCCAAGTCTAAATCAATCTTTTATTTTCATATTTTTATTTTACAAATTAATCAAAGCACAAGTGCTGGACATATAGGAGTAATAATTAGACTTGTGTGATCAAGACCATCAACTAAGTCGATGATCGCCCATTACTACCGTTACTAAGCATGTCTAAGCAGTAGAAAACGCAACTACTAAGTGATAAGAGCTCATCCAACGAGCTCAAACCACAGTAAATAACCTAGGCTCATTGGTAGTAGAGGATAAACAACTCCTACAGATTATGCAACTATAGGATTACTAGCGACATTTAACACAAAGTAGCATGCATACATAGAAGTAAAACAATATATTAACCTTTAAAGTAATGGGACGTTAGAGGGGATATGATCAAACTGCTTGCCTTGTTGCTGTTGCTCAAGTTGTGGCAGAGGGTCACTCTCGGGATTACCACAAATGTCGAAACATAACGGAAAAGCGATAAAGAACCGATAAGAACGACGAAAGTAATCAAGGACAGCACAGCAAACGAACTCTAAATACTCTGGAATTTCTACAGCAGTAGGAGGATGATTTTTAGGGAATTTTGCAACAAGAACCAATTGATTTGGATTCTCAATGCAAAAGTTATGAGCAAAACAATTCTGCTCAGCCCCTAAAAACACTAAACTGCACTATTCACTAATTTAATTATGAGGCAACATTTTCTAGAATGGTGGTGATACTGAGATTTTTACTGTAAAACCAGCACCTCATGAGATGAATAACACAATTGAGTTCACCTCATTTGGAGCTATTATGCACTTTCTACAATTTTTCAAAAACAAGAACTTGAACAAAATTATAATGCACAAGTCCTCATTTTTATAACAACAATATGCTCAAAACTAATTTTCACAGTGAGTTCATTAATAGAGGAAACCAACAAAGTTGGTCTCACTCAAAAATAATCTACAGAGCATTAGTTATGTATTTTACAAGTTAAGCATTAATTTGAGTGTATATTTAAAGTGAGTTTTAAAATCTAATGGCAAAACTGTGCTCTGGAGCTGAACTCAACTTACAATCATTTTTGGATTAAAGTCAAGTTCAAGACAGAGCTAACACAATTTGAATGACCTCATTTGGATTTAGAATGAATTAGTTATGATATTTTGAAGTTCATACCTTTTTCTGTTTGCAAATACAGAGCTCACTGGAATTAAAAAAAACATAAAGACATGGGAGGTCATAAGCGGCTCAGATCACGCGGGGGAGGTCCTCAACGGTTGAGATCTTCCAAAGGAAGATCTAAACTATCAAGATCTCCCCGAGGAAGATCTACATCGTCAGGACCTCACAGGGAGGTCTGGGCGGTCCAGATGTTCCAAGGGAGGTCCTTGATGGTTCAGATCGTCTGAGGGAGGACCTTGACGGTCAAGATCTACCCCGGGAGGTCATGAACGGCTGAGATGGCCTCGGGGAGGTCCTAAGCGGAGATCTAAACATCACAGACCTCCAGGGAGGTCTGGACGGCCACGATCGCAAGGGGAGGTCTTGGACGCTCCAGATCTCCTCGGAGGAGGTCATGGACGTCCCAGAGCTCGCGACCACGTGCTTGCGCGCACGCACGAGCTTGGACATGAGATAAATGCGCGCGGGACAACGAGGAGGTCCGCGCGCGGGAGGTCTTAAATGCGCGCAAGGGGAGGATTAAATGCAGTTTAAGACGCCCAATGATTGCGAGGTTGAGCAAATGATTAGCGCATTAAACCCAGCGGATCTTGGTCCGAAAAACGGCAATAGCGCCGCAGTTCTTGTCCAACAAGATCCGAGTTTAAAAAGATGGTTCTCACCGCGATGTAGGCCTCGCCGGCGACATCAATGGTACCACCGAGTGCACAATAACTGCGCACCAGTGGACCTCCTCTCAACGGCGGCGGTCTTAAACGCCATGAGCCGAGAGGAACGCGAAGGAGATCACACGGTAAGAGCAAGAAGCAAAAAGAAGCATGCACTGCCATTCAAGCGGGTGCCCAAACAAAAGCTCCGCGACATCATACATCAGGGTGCCAGCGCCTAGGACTATCGGGGAGTACCGGAGGTCCTAACGATCTTTGGGGTCGAGGATGGCGATGGCTTTGAGTTGGAGAAGATGGGAAGCTCACGCTTCAAGTCAAGCTCCAACTCCAAGCTTCAAGCTCCACTAGCCCCTCCTGAAAAGGTCAACCTAACAATGAGTTAGGTTCAACTCAGGAGATTTTGGGGGAGCTTAATTGAGCAAGAGGTTGAGAGGGAGCCACTGGAGCAAGCCTTCACCAAGGGCTCCAAGCTTCTCAACAATGGCGGCCAAGTGGGGAGGTCAGAGGGGAGAAGGAGCTCAAATGACACAGGCGCAAGCTTAGAGCTTGAAAGTGTGCCAAAGAAGCTACGGGAGGAACCCAAATGGGTTTTATACTTGGGAGAAGCAGGCACACGAGCTGGGGTTAAGCTCATGGTGAGCTTAGCCCACGGGAGGTCCATGGAGTTGGACAAGACACGAGGTTGACAACCCGGCAGGTCTGTGCTGACCAGAGAGGCGGAAGGCTGACCTGCATTAAATGCGGGTCAGCAAGAGCTGTTGTAAGGTACACAGTGGACAGACACGCATTAACTCCTCGAGAGCACGCATGCGCGACCAAGGAAGGAGAAGAACAGGGGAGGTCATTTTGACCGTTGGATAGGACTTGGGAGGTCCTGCCCTCGGATGTAATTTTGAACCGTTACGCCTAAATGGTCGGGAGGAGGTCCCACCACACGATCAAGGATGGGAGGTCATGGCCTCACGATTTCCTTAATGTGTATGCGCGTGGGAAAATGGGACAGAGGTCCAAAGCGTTGGATCTCAATCCAGCAGTGCGGACCTCTGTGAGGTCTTAACCGCACACCTAACTTCAGAACACGAGGGGAGGTCATGGCCTTTGGATCTAAATCCAAGGGCTACGACCTCACGTCGTGGGGGAGGTCGGATGCAAGACGAGGAAAGGAGGAGGTCGTGACCATGGATTTTTGATCCAATGGTCAGTGACCTCACGTGGGTGGGAGGTTTGCTTAGTTTAACAAAGGTGAGGGAGGTCGGGGCCATGGATATTGGATCCAAGGGCTATGACTTCAACAAGGTGGGGAGGTCTTTGCGATTAATCGATCATGAGGAGGTCGTGGCGGTTGGATGTAAATCCAACGGTGCGACCGATCAAGGTGGAGAGGGAGGTCTGGCGAGGTGCGGACATGGTTGGGCTGGACCACTTTGCACAAATGCTAGCCCAAGGAACAACTGTAGGCTTTTAAATTTAGTTTTTAACAAATTGAAACTTTGCAGAATTGTTTGGGGTAGCAATTCAACTCCAAAATTCATGAAATTTTAACAGGAACTTGCTGACAATGAGATTAACCTTAAATAAAACTTCCAGAGGTTATTATGCAATGCATTTTTCTCAGGAAATTCATTAAGGTTGTTCAATGATTTGTTTTGCCTCCAAAAATTATCAACCAAGTTTTACATCTTGTGATATTTTTCAGAGGGGTCCCACATCAGCTTTAGGACCAAGGAAAATATTTTCCAATTGTTTGGCACAAGATTTAAGATAATTAGAAAATGAATTTGACTTTTGGTCAACAAGAGCTTTGTGTTTTTGGATTACACAACTCTTGGACAAGAATTACAAGAGAGATTAGGGGTTTTCAAGATGTGAGAAAAAGTTTTAATTTCTACACATATAATTATACTTGAACAAACCCTAATTATACATTTGGGATGTTACATACTTGGACCCAGCAGTTTCTACCGAAGGCTCCCCACTGCTCAACGAAGGCAAGTCGCAGACCTTTGATCATAATTGAGCCTAGCTTTTCAAATGTATTTTGCTTTACTTAATCATGCATGGCTATTTTTTATAAGAAATGGTTTGAGCAGTAGTTATCTTCCTACTTGACAGTATGCCTCCTTGGATAATTGTATTTGACATGTTGACATGATCCTCTTGGACGCCTTAGAAGGGGTATTTTAGTTGGCATTGCTTGGTATTGCCAACATGGGACCGTATGTTTATGCTTAGCCTTGCCTTAGAACTGTGGGTCTTGGGAGTCATGCTTCATCTTTAATAACTTGACTAATGGAACTATGGAACCTGTGGTTGGTGCCACTGATGAGCAACTGTGGTGGGATGCCACAGTTGTGTTGTTTGTGGTGCGAGGCCACTTTGTTAAAATCTTGTGTGCCAAGACCAGGGTGGTCTTTGGCCAGGTGAACCCAAAATGTTTTCTTGCTCGGACATGTGATCGTGCAGTAAAGGGGGTGCTCTTGGCACACTGGGATGTGGAAGCCTTGCCTGAGCAGCAATTAAGGACTTAACTTTGTGTTCTGTTGATCTGGGCCTTTTAGTGCAACCACAAGATCACTTTATGGGGGTGGTCTGGGCCAAATAATTAGCATTGAGATGGCTTGGTTCTGTTGTGGTTGAGCGTGTTGATTCGCTGGCGCAAGAGGGGGCATGAATACGATGGGGGTTGCATCCCAACCGGAAGTGAAACCTTAGCGGGCAGCTCCGAGCCAGATCAAAGCTTTGTAAAGGCCTTGTCGCGCTCTCTAGACTACTCACCTTCGGAAGTGAGCAAGGGTTCCGACGGGAACCCGCCCTACTAGAGATGTCGTGAATTGTGAGTAAAGTTATACACCTCTGCAGAGTATCAATCTATTCGAATAACTAAGTCCTTGGTCATGGACATGCCTGGTGAAAATGGTGCAAGGGGTAGACTTCTCAAATTTGTGTTCCAAGGCTGGCTTGGGATGTCTGCAGGTATTCTGGGTGGCTTCGAGTGCTTGTGATGTCCTCGGTTGGTTGTGGAGATCTTGGGAACCCTAGGGTGGTCCAATGAGCTCCTGAGTGGGTGCTCAGAGGAGATCTTGGAGCCCTAGGGAGGTCTTGAGAACTCTGGAGTTGGTGTTCCAGAGAGGTCTTGGGAGAGGTCCTGGTCGTGAGTGCGATCAGACCTCCCCCAAGTGGTCTTGGGAGCGAGTTGGTGTCTCTCCCCCTCTTTTCAAACAAATGTACTTATGTATTAATGTTTCAAATTGAGCTCTTCAATCTATACATGTTATTTACTGTTAAACTTTGCATTTTGCAACTAACCTTACATCTCTCATTGTTAAGCCCATGCATGAATATTATTTGCATAATTGTTCCCTACGATTTGCTGAGTACATTCAAAGTACTCATGGCTTTAAGCCCTATGTTAAAGCAGTGGTCGAAGATGAACAAGTGCAGGGATGCTCAGACCTCTTCGAGGAGGAGTTCTTTGATGACCCGGCTGCCTAGGACGTCCTCCACTCGATAGCCTATGGGCTTGCCGGATGGCTTAGAAGCGTTTGGTGTTTTTGCTGTAAAGGTTCTCCTTTTGTCGGTTTTGTAAGCCCAAGTTGGCAAACTTCTGTAAGCAAGCTTTGACCATAAGGTATTGTTTAATGCAAGGTTTAATTTGTCTGTTTCATCTTTTGTTTGGCCTTGTGCTTGTGATTATACCTAAGTGTTCTGTGTGAGCTAGCATCGGTTCTCCTGGGACTGGCTCAGTGCACAGAGGCCGGACCTCTTCTTAGGGTATGCCACGGTACTACGGACATCTTTATGTAGTACCTGTTGTCAAAAAAGGGGGGGTCCTCCCGGACCTCCCTGTGCTCCCGTAGGGAGCACTTTCCCTGTTTACCTGAGAGAGGTCGTCACAGGTTATTTCCGTAAGACTGAGACCTTCTCGGTCTTATGAAAATAACTCTGGGCCTCAAGTAAATGAATTCCAACGTAACTCCATCTAAGTGAGAAGTCCTGACTGAACTAGGGCTCTGATGATCATGCGTACTGCTCCTCTACAAGCATTACATGATGACTGGTTCTCCAAACAGTCCAAGTCCACACTTAATGAGTTAAAAGGGAATTCAAAAACATAGGGTATGTGACCGTGTTGGCTCCTAAGATTAGCGATCAACACGCCCATACCCTCATTCAACGTCAATCACAGTCATACAACAAATATACATTGATAATCCAAAAGACATACAACATAATAGTTAAGTCTACAACTATTACAAAGCGGCTGATCGACCAAATTCAAATAAGAACATTAAGTAGTAGCGGAAGCAATATAAATAAACCAAAAGGTCAAGCATGGTGTGCCCCATAACCCATGGCAACCGATTAGGAGCTAGAAACAACACTATTCGTTAGCGTCGCCAAACTCGGCGTTAACGAACTCGTCGGGCGAAGCATCATCCTCACCTGAATTTGCAGAGCCGGGTTAAGTGCAATTGTACTCTCAAGTCTTCCACAAAGGAAAAATTATTTATGCTTAGAGGATATCAAAGAATGGCATTAGTGGCTTAGTTTTGCGAAAACACAATAATTTTCACCCTACACATACTAGTTTTCAAATGCCATTATGTAAACAAGTTTTTAAACAAAAGATAAACATGTGACATAGATATACATTAATAAACAATTGAAACAAACAAATACCAAAGTGGCAGCCCACTTTGATAAACTAAAATGCATGAATACCCGTTCATGCCGAATACCAAGTTGTAACCATGTCAATTTTAATTCAAAGTCTAACAATAATGGCTCCAGAATTCAAGTGGTCATCCGTAACCGCGGACACGGCTATTCGAATAGATTTACACCCTGCAAGGGAGTACTACTTTACCCACACGACTCGATTAGCCCGTAAGCTTCCAGATAATGACACACTTCCTAAGGTATGTCGGTCGGGGAAATCGAGATTCGGTACTTTTTAGCAAGAAAGCCCTATTGAGATAAGTGCCGCTTGCGAGATGAACCCCAAACTTAGTACAAACGACTGATAGAGCTTGCTAAGAGGGCACGTAAGTCATGTTGGAAATACTGATACAATGTAAACAAAGAAAAATAGTGCTCCCATGCACATTATAGCATGCACATTATAGAAAATTGCATCGGCTCCTACGGACAAATGATCGAACACAAGTGTCCTCACACCACCTGTAACTTAACCCAATAAAACCTTCCCCTTACTTGACCAAGCCGGTTCCCACCTCTAGCGTGTGGTAGCACGAGTTGTACTTGAATTAACGACGTCACCAAAGTTCGGTCCTTGTTGGTCCGGACAAGACAACCACAAAACCCGAGTCTCATGCATAACATCACCCACACTAACAACTACTTGTCTAGACCCAAATCACTTTTGAAATAAACAAAGTTTAACTTAAGAGATAGATATGAATATTTAGAATAAAACGAAGACAAGAAAGTTTTGTGTCTCCCATAATTGACGGGTTAATCCCGGCAATCGACCTAACGCAAAACTAGACTCGCATAGCTAAGCAATCCCATATATAATATATATTTCACACAACCTAAGTTAAGCATTCATTTACTGGATTAAATTCAAGGATAACCTCATGAGTAGGACATAACTAGTTACGCATCACAAAAATATCGACATAACAAAATAGCATGAAAGAAATATTATTGCTTTTCAAAACACTAATTTATCAAAAGCTGGGATCAACATGATGCAAAAGAAAGTTCAAATGATGCTTGCCTTGCTGGAAGTCAAGTTGTTCGCTCTCGGCGGCGAAGGAGTCTACGTCGATCACCTCGGACTCTATAGAATTAACGACATTGAATAAACACTGAGAAATACCATAAATTTCAAAGTGCTAAAAAATACATGAATTTTCTACAGTATCTAGGCCATGATTTTATATGAATTTAGGTGAAAGAATTATTCCATTTGGATTTAGTATGTGAGAGTTATAGCAATTTGAAAATCAGTTTATCAGGAAATGCTAAAAACAGTGTTTTGGTTACTATTCATTGGATTTTAATTATTTAGTAAAAATTTGCAGAATAGTAGTGTAGAAAAGGATTACATAGATAAATAGAGAATACAATTATAAGACCAAAATAACTTGGTGCAACTCATTTTGAGTTCAGAAACATTTCCTATGAATTTTCAAAGTTAAAAACATTTTCTAGCATGAAAATAATTCGGTTAAGGATCAATTTCCAAAAACTATATTTTCTGGGCTAGAGATAGGTTTGAAACCTATTTCAAATTAAAGTTCATTTAAAATGAAAAATATCAAAATTGGTTTCACTGGATTTTGAGTTGAGATGAAATAGCTATGCATTTTTGAAGTTAATTGAATTTTTTCAGTGGAACAGTAATTCATTTTAGGATTTCCTAAAGCAATTTATACTTTTTGTACTGAGCGCTACGTTAGCTGTAGTCGTTGATGAGTGGGGTCTGATGAATAGTGTGCTTTTCCATTTAAATTTCCGATTAAACTACGCACTGACAAGTGGGGCCCTAATGTCAGTGACTCGGTGCATGAAACAGTGCATGGACCGGACGCCATCACACTGGTCCACCGGTCCACGGCTCGTGAGCTAATCCACTTAAACTCCCCGGGACCCATCTGTCATACACTCGTGGCTAGCCATTAAACCAACTAAACACGTTTTACTGACAAAGATTGCGACTTAACTATTAATGATTACGATTAACCGTAATGACGCTGCTACAGTCGTTGTCGGACGTCTCGACAAGAGAGCTCTGGCTTCGCTGGAGCTCCTGGCCACGGCGGCGCAAACTAATGGCATGGATGGGTTCCAAATAGTATTGCACACTTATTGGGAGTGGTGGCGGCGGCTGAGCCGGCCTAGAATGGCGGCGAGCCGAGTTGGGCGGCGGTGCCTTACGGCCAAAACATGCATGCAACAAAAGAGCTCCACAATGTCCAAATAAGCGGGTGCCACAGCATCTAAGGGATCTATTGATGCTACCTGAGTATCGGAGAGGAGTGGAGATGACCGGAGGTAGCTTTTCATCGGTGAGGTCCATGGCGGCGAAGGGGTCCAACGTGGAGAAAGTGGTCTGAGGAGAACCAACAAAGAAGAATGGCCGGGATAGTTTCCTTGGGTAGAGGAGGTGATGTCACAGAGAGGAATTGAGGTATGACTCAACACACCAGCATCGAGGAAGACGACTAGGGTTTGCAGTCGACAAAAGAAATTCTTCCAAATCCAAGAGCTCCTGTCGTGTATTCCCCAAAATAGTTGAGCGGTTTTCATTGTCATACATAAAGACACGATATGACACACATGACCGAGGATAATGCTGACTGGAGGTGAAGAAGGCTCGGGGTGGCTTTCGGAGCATGCTCTGGCAACTCCAATGGCACTGCCTTGTCTCGGAGACTACAAACAAAGGTACGGGTTGGTATTAGTAAAAATGAAAATGGCATGCAAAGGAGAAGTTAAGGGACACAGTGGTGAGGAGTTTGCCGCAGAGATGAGCAAATGTGAGCACCTTCTTCCTCAGCTCCGAGAGGAAGAATGAGGGAAATGAGAGGGGTGTTATGCTCGGGCTAAGACGGAGATGGAGGCGGTGTTACACAGTGAAGCTCCAGCCATGGTCCGAAGTGGCGGTGGATTGACGGCGTCCACCTATGCCGACTAAGCGTGTCGGAGCGGCGCGGCTGTGTGGCACTCGGCTCCTGCGCGAACCAACGAGAGGTACGAGAAGGAGCTGACAAGTGGGCCCGTTTTGTCAGCGTCTCAGCAACGGCGCAGTCGGAGGTGGGTTCAAGCCAGGTATGTTTAGTTCGTTTGGTTCAGTTAATTGGCTCGGGTCGGACTCGGGTTGAACAGTCGGATTAGGTTGGGTTTGAGTCTAAAGTTTGACTGGGATTTAAATGAAAACCTTCTACTTTGACCGGGCTCTATAAAATAGCAAATAAATTCCTAAAATTATAAAAATTTTCAGAGGTGTTCCTGGGACGTCCTATAGTACTCAAATAAAATCTTAAACCTCACTGTTCAAGATTTATTTGCTTAATCTAAATTCAAACCTAGAATTAGTTGTTGAAATGAGTTTACATTTTCTGTGGGTTAGGTTAAGTTCCAAAAATTTGGAAAAAATTATATTTATTCGTGATAAATATTATAGTATTTGAATAAATTATTTTACAAAGGACTTTATGAGCATTTTTTTGTTTTCTTTTTGGAGCTTAGATTTGAGTTGTAGGTTTAATCTTTGATTGGGATTTTTCAAGTGCAATAAAAATAAAAATGCTCCTAAAACAATATGCATGCTGATGAAATGTATACTAATTATTATTAATTAACTTGGGGATGTAACACTCGTCGGCTTCTACTCCAGCCTGAGCGTTCACGAGCTTCGCGTACGACTGCGGGGGATGTTAGAGTACATGTCTTGTATGATAAGATTATTACAGATAGGATAAAATTAATTAGGATTTATATCTGATATGGTTCCTCCACATCTCTAGTAGCCTTTCATATCTTTAGTAGATTGACTTGATCTCTAAGTCAACTTGTACTCAATCAATACATCCTCAATTATTTCGGCTATTCTATCCTCCTTCAAAATATACACATGAAAAATATTAACGCTCAAAGTTTTAGTTTTGGAGACCGAGGGAGTACATAATTTAGGGGAATTAATCCTATAAGAATTTATATTGATACATTATTCCGGAATGGCGTCTACAAGCCCAAGGCGCCGTCCTAGCTAGTCCGTTAACAATGTCCATCTCGCAGGTCGAGTTTAAATACCTAGGCATCTCAATCCATCACAAGCAAATTAAGAATTGTGATTGGATAGGGTTGGAGGAACGTTTTGAAATTGGCAATAGTTTATAGACTAGGTTTTGGGAAGACCCCTGTTTGGTAATTTCTCTCTTGCTCAGCAATACTCTAGGCTCTACAACATTCTTTAAGTGAAAAATGCTAGTGCGGCTGAGACTGGAGAACATCTTTTAGGAGAATGGATGAGAATCCGAATGCCTGGTCTCATCTCCTCTTAAGATGTTCTGACCTTAACCTTTCAAGTCAAGGGGATGTTTTATTTTGGAAGTTTAGTCAGAACAAGCAGTTTTCTGCGCGCTCTATGTACTCTTATTTAATTAATCCTGGCTATTGTTTTCCACACAAAGTAATTTGGAAAAGCGAGATTCCTCTGAAGATCAAAATTTCTCTGTTATCTGTCCAGAGGGCTTATTTTGACTAAGGATAGTCTGTGTAGAAGGAACTGGAGAAAAAAAGGATAGGTGGTGTTGCTTTTGTCCAGCTTTTGAAACTATTAAACATTTGTTCTTCAAATGCCCCCTAGCTAGATTTTTGTGGCAGGTGGCTTCTGCTTCTTTTTGTTTTACCATTCCTATTAGCAATAGGCACATGTTTGGTCAGTGGTTACACACCTTTGGGAAAACTAGGAGGTGTTTATTATTTGGTGTTGGCATCGCTGCACTATGCTGGTCTTTACGGAAAACCCGCAACACTGCTTGCTTTGATAAGAAATGGCCGGGACACCTGATTCAGATTGTGTTCTTTATGTGCCATTAGGTCCATCTTTGGTTCCAGAAACAGTAAGACAGGGAGCTCTTGATGTCCGGGGCAGCAAGAATGGCGAGAGTGGCGAATGGGGTGTTCCTGAAGAGCGTGGTTGGGGCAACATAGCTGGATATTGCTTCACGGGCGTTGAAAACCTCGGTGGCCTGCTGCCATTTTTAGTTGCTTTAAGCTCTGGTGTTTCCTTCCCTGTTCTGAGATTTTCAGTTCTTCGTTTCCAGACTGTATGTAGTAATCGTAGTTTGGCTGTTTGGTGAACTTTTGGCTATCTGATGTATGTTCAGGCCGGAGATGTAATTGCGATCTCCATTATGTATTTTTTTTAGTTCAAAGAATATAAAAAGAAAGATTAATGGAGACACTGATAGCCTCGATCAAGTGCTTAGAACAAGCACTTCAATATTATGTTTCGTGCTGAGGACGCATCAACTTTATTCAATTTTAATCATTGCATAGACAAACAAAAACCTGAGTTTGTTAATTAGTAGGGAGGAACTTGGGCTCGGACGTACTTCCCACCGTCCGGTTTGATCGGAGATACAACATCTTTATAAAAGCATTGCAATATTTTCTTCCTATTGTTGTAACATATCAAATCCATATATGCAACATCACCTCAAAATCTCAGAATCAAGCAAACAAAATTCTCATAACCAAAACTCAGGCACACAAACACATCACAAACACATCTGGATATGCCAACATATTAAAAGAAAATGCAACATCTCAGAATTTTGTATGCAACATTTTTTTCCGTCGTATGCAACAAATTTTCTCCTCGTGTGCAACAAATTTTTCAACGGTTGCAACATTTTCCCCTCCGGCTCTCTTGCTGTGCTCCCGCGACCACCTCGCAAGGGAGGGCCACTCGGGCTTGCGCCGCTGGTGCCGAGCCACGCGAGGGCACGGGTGGCGGCGGCAGGGAGGCGCCGGGGCTGAACCGGGCAGGATGAGGCGGGCTAGCGGCAGCAGCCGGAGTAGGGGGAGTGTAACGTCCCGTTTGTCCTAGAGTTCTTGCCGGTTTTCAAAGCTAAAAAGAACCATTTGGTTTTGCTGAGAATTCAAAGCTTAATTTGAGATTTTAAAAGAGCTTTAAATGACTAAACCAAACTTCAACTAAATCAGTTTGGTCTCTTTTGGAGTTTGCTGGAGTTTTTCTTTTTCTCTGTTTGCTCCGTGCTTCCCTTCGGCCCAGCTCTATCTTTCTTCTTGAGAAGACCTCCCTGGTGCTTGGACCTTCCCCTAGTTCAGACCTCCTCTTAACCTCTCAGGACCTCCCCTTGTGCCCTTGGTTTGGACTTTCCTTTAGTCCAGACCTCTCTTTAGACCTCTTTATTTGTTTGAATATCTTTTCAGGGTTTAGACATCCTTTTGATCTAAACCACCTTCTCTGTTTAGACCTCCTTCTCCGTTTGAATCTTCCCTTGGTTTTGACCTCCCCTTTGGGTCACAACCACCCCCGAGGTGTTCCAAGCTCGGGTTTGTGTTTCAAACATCCTTGAACTTTGAAATTCCAAGCTTGGGTTGATTTCCCCTTTCTTTTGAACCTTCTTTGTGTTCTTTGTGAACCTCTCTGTGCTCTTTTGGACCTCCCTGCATCCCTTTGGACCTCCCTGTGTCCTATTGGACCTTCCTGTGCTCTTTTGGAACTCCCCGGGTCCGTTAGGACCACCTTGGCCTTCTATCTTGTCCGATGAGACCTTCCCTGAGTTGGTCTTGACCGTCAAGATCTCCTTTGGTTCCATCTTGACCGTTGAGACCTCCCCTGTATTGGTCTTGGCTGTCAGGATCACCTTCGGGTTTATCCTGACCGTCTAGACCTCCCTTTTGTTTGGATCTCACCGCCCGTCTGTCTTTTCCTCTCCCCTCGCGTGAGCGCGCTCAGTCCGTGTCGCCCGATCGAGTTTGGACGGCCCGATTGGGAAGTGAAGCGTTTGGTGGCCCAAACATTCATATCCCTTTTGGACCGCCTGATCCAAAATAGGACAGCCCCGCTTCGCCACGCCTTGCTTTGTTCCTCAGGACCGCCTTGTCCTCAGGACCTTTTTGGTCTTTTTGCAAAGACCACCCTCCTGGTCATGACCACCCCTTGTGGTCAGAACCACCCTCTTGGTTGCGACCTCCTCTTTTGTCGTTTGCCATGACCTCCCTCTTGAGTCACGACCTCCCTGTTGGTCACGACTGGTCTTTTTGCAAAGACCACCCTCTCTGTCCTTGCTGGTCTTTTTGCAAAGACCACCCTCATGGCTGGATCTCCTCCCGACCCGTAGGACCTTCTCCCATCGAGTCGAGCCTCTTTTCTGAGAGCCTGTTCCTTGTTGGTTGTTCCGAGTTGGTTTTAGTTGAAATTGCTGGAGCTTTGTTGTTGTTCCTCCCCTCTCTGGTCGTCCCGTGTTTTGTCTTTTGTGGTTTAGACCTCCTGTGAGGTTTAGATCTCTTTTGAGGTTTAGACCTTCTATGAGGTGTAGATCTCTCCTTGTGGTTCAGACCTTTTCTTTCGGGGTTAAGACCTCCTCTTGGACTCGACTTTCCCTTTGGTCAGGACCTCCTTGTCCTCCAGACCTCCTCCCTTGAGCCTCTTTGTCCCCAGGACCTCCCCGTGGTCTTTTTGCAAAGACCACCTTTGTGGTCAAACCTTCCCTTGAGGTCACGACCTCTGGTCTTTTTGCAGAGACCACCCTTGCGGCCATGATGTGAGGAACTCCACCGGAGACTTACTGCACGAATTTTTTTTTTGCAATTGGTACTATCGCGTCAAGGGTAGCGGTAGTACCTCACCACAACCGGTACTACCGCACGAAGGAGCAGTAGTACCGCATGGCAAGCGGGGCAAGCACTGCCAGCAGCTCAGGGTGGTCCGAAAGGACCGCCCGGAGCGTCCGGTAGTACCACGGCCTGGAGGACCGTGCGGTAAGTCTGAGAGGAGGTCCGCCAGGACCTCCCAGGAGATCCCAAGACCTCCTGGAGGTCTTGGCCCTGTGCACACCGAGCCAGTCCTAGGATCAGATTGGCTAGCTCACACAGATCCAACATTAGTGTAATCAAATCCATACAACACGCTCAAAGAGAAGCAGACCAAAATATCACATATATTAACAAGGGGCCTTAAGGCCAAGGTTAGTACAAGGGTGCCTCTCAAGGCTAACAGCAAAAGAGAACACAACACAGCGGAAGTAAAACAACGGCAAGGTCCATTCGGCCAGCCCACAGGCTACCAAGTGGAGGACGTCCTAGTGCACAAGGTCTTCAAAAGAGCTCCCCTCCTGAGAGCACCTCTGCTGATCAAAATAGCAGTATACAAGCCAATGAGTACTTTGAATGTACTCAGCAAGCCATGGGTAAGGTATGCAAGTAGTATTATGTACGGCTTGACAATGAGAGCTGTATGGTTAGTTTGCAGAAAGCTAAGTTTGATGGTAAATAACATAATAGATTGTAAGACAATAAGTTTAAAAGCTTAATACATAATTACTTTTGATTTTGCAAAGGAGACAGTGAGCACCCACTCACTCCCAAGGCACCCACCAAACCTCTCTGGAGCACCCACTCCAGAGCACCACAAGACCAGCCCCTGGACCACTTTGTGAGCCAGCCATGACCCCTCTGGAGCCGGCCAAGGTCTCTTCGAGGCACAAGCCATGACCTCTCACCAAAGCGCCCAGGAGGAACACAGTTCCACAAAAGTAATTCTACCCCTCATTCGAAATCTCTGGGCATGTCCATAACCGAGGACGCGGCTATTCGAATAGATTTACACTCTGCAGAGGTGTACAACTTTACCCACAAGAGGTAGTCGCTTGATATTACACACGTTACCTTAGACATGTGAATCAAGTAGAGACCACCACCGTGCTTTTACAAGGTCCCGCTCGACTTGGCCCCAAGACACTAAGGTATCGCCATCACAATGTGCGTATAGCACTTGGTGGCCTTCCTCTTGAGCCGTGGTGCGCTATCAGCACCTCATCACCCATGGAACCGAACTAGAGCATGACCAGTTATTACACCCGGTCCACCTCATAATGAACATGTGGTTGCACGAAATGGCCCAGATCAATGGCTCCCAAGGTTCAGTCCTTAATTGCTGCTCAGGCAAGGCTTCCACAAACCCAATGTGACCCCGAGCTCTACAACTCTGGGGCACCCAGGTGACCCCATAGCACCAACATATGGAGCCCCCAGATGACTCCATAGCACCAACATATGGAGCACCCACTACTCGCACCTTGCCAACTTGCCCGAGTATAAAACAGTTTTGGGTTGAACCTGGCCAAGACCACCCAGTTCTGGCACTGCAAATTTTAACAAAGTGGTCTCGCACCATAAACAACAAAACCTGCGGCTCCAACCACAGTTGCTTATCAGTGGCACCAACCAAAGTTCCATAATTCAATTAGTCAAGTTCAGCAATAAAAGATGATTCATGAGGAGACCAACGTCTACTAGAGCAAGGCTAAGCAGGAACGATACCCATGTTGGCAATAGCAATAAGAGACCAAATAACAGTACCATCCTGAGATTTTCAAGGAAACATGTCAACATGTGGATTGCCAAATAGACAAGGAGGCATAACAACTAGTAGGTATTTAGCTAGAGCCCAAACCATTTTATACAAATAGCCAATGCAGGTTGTAGTAAAACAAAGTAGTTTTTGTAAGGATATGTTCAAAATGATCAAGGACCACGAATTGCCTTCAAGGGCGAAAGTCACGAGCTTCAACCGGCCATCGATCACCGAGCTCCTCAGCCACAACGAAATCTACACAACAAGAAAGAGAAACAACTAAATAAAGCAGCTCCAAAAGGAAACCGAAAAGAACTAGCAAGAGCAGAAAGAAAAGATACACAGAAGGGGAGGTCCAACAAGGGAAAGGAGGTCCAAAACCGAAGGGGTGCCAGAGGAGCAAGGAGAGCTTCTGCAGAACCGAGAGAAAGAGAGAAGGAGAAGAAATGACGAACAGGGAGGAAATGGGTGCCCCTGGTGCTCTATTTAAAGCAAAAGGGAGAAGAGGAGCACCATCAAAAGGGACGCCTAGGTTCAAGGCATTAGTACAAAAGGTACACAGCCAAAGGTACGACAAGGGGCTTGAAATAGGGCTAAGGAGGTGACAAAAAGTAGAGACAAGTACAAAGGTAGGGGGTAGCATTTAATGTGACTCAACCCACATCAAATGCACTTAAGGCTATCAAGGGAGCCAGTCAAAAGGTGCACAGACGAGTCAAGGGAGTGGTCTGAAGGGGAGACCCGAAGAGGAGGTCCAAGGAGTAGGTCCTGCGAGGAGATCCAAAGAGGAGGTCCTGCGAGGAGGTCCTGTAAGCAGGTCCAAGGAGGTGGTGGTTTAGACCACAAAGGTCTAAACACAAGGAGGAGGTCTAGACCACAAAGGTCTAGACAGACAAGGGGAAGGTCTGAACCTAAAAGAGGTCCAGACACACGAGGGGGAGGTTTGAGCCTAGAAGGGGTCCAAACACACAAGGGGGAGGTTTGAACCTAGAAGGGGTCCAAACACACAAGAGGGAGGTAGGGAGGTCCTCGAAACAATGAAGACCAAACTCGAGCGGTAGGTCCAACCAGGCAAGCGGGAGGTCCGACCTGGGGAAGTCCTGAGGACATGGGGAGGTCCAAAGGAATGCAAAAACAAGGAGGTCCCATGGACAGGAGGTCCAAAAGACACAAAACGGGGAGGTCCTATGGACAGGAGGTCCAAAAGACACGAAACGGGGAGGTCCTATCGACAGGAGGTCCCAAAAGACACTAAACGGCGAGGTCCTATGGACAGGAAGTCCAAAAGACACTAAACGGGGAGGTCCTACGGACAGGAGGTCCAAAAGACACAAAAACGGGGAGATCCTAAGGGCAAGATCCAAAAAGGGCAGGTCCTGACGGTCAGATTCTCAAGGAGCAGGTCTTGACTGTCAGATCCTCAAGGAGCAGGTCCTGACGGTCAGATCCTCAAAAGGAGAACCTGAACGGCCAAGATCTCAAAGGGGAGGACCTAAACGGTCAAGATCAAAAGGCAAACGGAAGGTCCGCGGAGGCAAGGACGCGCAGGAGGAACAGGGGCCGTCAGATCTTGATCGGACGGAGCAAGGCAAGTGGGCCGTTCGGACCAAGCGAACGAGCCAACTCAGCCAAGCCGTCTGATGCGGATCAAACGGTCCTAAGGCAAGAAAGGCAAAACTCAAGCGGTACGACCGCAAGAGTCAGCAGTGAGTCCAAACGCTAGGGAGGCCTAGGCCTAAAGAGGTATGGACCTTCCGATCCAAACAAAGAGGTGGTCTGGATCGTTGGATTAAACAACGGAGAGGTCTGGACCCTAGGATCAAATAGAAGAGGGATCTGGATGGTTAAGATCTCCAAAAGGGAAGGTCCTAACGGCCAGATCTACACAAGAGGGAGGTCTGAGCGGTCAAGATCTCCGGAGAGGAGGTCCTAACGGCCAGATCTAAACAAGGGGGAGGTCTGAGCGTCCAAGATCTCCAGAGAGGAGGTCCTAACGGCCAGATCTAAACAAGGGGGAGGTCTGAGCGGTCAAGATCTCTGGAGAGGAGATCCTAACGGCCAGATCTAAACAAGGGGGAGGTCTGAGTGGTCAAGATCTCCAGAGAGGAGGTCCTAACGGCCAGATCTAAACAAGGGGGAGGTCTGAGCGGTCAAGATCTCCAGAGGGGAGGTTCTAACAGCCAGATCTCAACAAGGGGGAGGTCTGAGCGGCTAAGATCTCCAGAGAGGAGGTCCTAACGGCCATATCTCAACAAGGGGGAGGTCTGAGCGGCTAAGATCTCCAGAGAGGAGGTCCTAACGGCCAGATCTCAACAAGGGGGAGGTCTGAGCGCCATAGAGAAGCGGTACAACCGCAAGATCTAAGCGGTACGACCGCACTAGAGGACGGAGCAAGCGGGATGTTCGCGAGAGCAAGGAGAGAGCCAAGGGAACCAAAGGGAGGTCCAACAGGGAGGTCCGAGAGGACACAGGGGGATCAAAAGAGCCCCTTATGGACACAGGGAGATCCAAAGGATTCCAAGGATGCCCAAAGGAGGTCTTCACGGAAGAGATTCAAGCCAACAAAGGGAAGGTCTGGACTAAAGGAAGTCCGAACAAAAGATACAAGGAACGGTCGAAAGATCAAAGAGGTTTGAAACACACACTCGAGCTGGTCCAAACTCAAAGGAGAGGACTTAGACCAACCAAGGGGGTCCGAGCAAGGGAAGGTCTAGAGGAGGACAAAACAGATGCCAACAGAAAACACTAGAGGAGGTCCAGGAGGCAAGGGAGGACCAAAGAGGAAAGAAAAGCACTAGGCCGAAGCCAAGCACAAGGCAAACAAAGACAAGGGAAGAACTCCGACACAGCTCAAAAGGACAAAAGCTGATTTTTAGTTAAAGTTTGATTTTAGTCAATTGAAGCTCTTTTGAAAACTCAAGTTAAGCTTGAACTCTCAACAAAACCAAATGGTTATTTTTATTTTGAAAACTACAGGAACCCAGGATAAGCGGGACGTTACAAACCTACTCCCCTTAAAGGGAATCTCGACCCCGAGATTCGGGCTTACTAAGGAATATGTTGGGGAACACGGGTCTTGCTCACTCTTCCAACATTTCTCTCTTGAGTGAGGCAAAACCACCACTGACCAAAACATACCAAGGAAGAGGTCCTGAACCGGTTGGGCTTGCTCCACAGCAACTTGGTTCACCTGCCCACTAGGAGCTGGCACTGCAGGTCGGATGGCTTGCCTTGGAGCTAGGGGAGGGGCTTGCTTCCACTGTTGGCGTTGAGGGCAATGCTTGGCGAAATGACCCCACTTCTGGCAGTTGAAGCACTGTACACCTTCGGCAAGCTGGGTGCCCTTGAACTGCTGGTTGCTGATGAATTCCTGAGGATCTGAATGAGGCACTGCTGCAGAGGTCCCAAACGCACTAGGAGGTCCTGAAAGCTGGTGTTGCATAGGCATCCTAGCTCGCTGGGGAGGTCTTTGATGTGCTCTGGACTGTGACACCTTCCTCTTGAATGATTCTGAAAGCTCTCTGCAGGATTCTTCAATCAGCAAGGCCTTGTTCACAAGATGCTGAAAATCTGCATAGTCATTGCCAATGACTCGGACCTTCAAACTGGGGTTGAGTCCTCGCTTGAACTTCTTCTGCTTGGCATCATCGGTGGCAACATCTTCTGGAGAATAGCGTGCCAGCTGAGTGAACTTGTCAAGGTATTCACCCACTAACAAGCTACCTTGATTCAGCTCTCGAAACTCGTTTTTCTTCATTTCCACCATCCCATCTGGAACATGAGAATGACGAAAAGCTTCGGAGAACTCTGTCCAAGTGATACTCTGGTGGTCTGCATGGGCGGCACAAAAATTTTCCCACCACTTGGCTGATGGGCCTTCAAGCTAATGAGCTGCATACAACACCTTCTCACGGTCGTTGCATTGAGCAATGGCAAGCTTCTTGTCGGTCGAACGCAACCAGTCATCAACATCCAAGGGCTCAGGGGAGCTAGAGAAAGTTGGAGGCCGGGTCCTCAAGAAATCCACCAACTTTGACTGGGGAAACACTGGAGTTGAAGGCTGCATGGCAACCGATCGATCGCTTTGGTTCATCGTATGAGGAGAGCGGCAGTTGCCTGACTTTGCTGAGCCATCATCTGATTCATATTCTGCATCATGGTACTCATCAACTGCGCTTGAGCTGCCATGAACTGCCCCAAACTTGGATCCGAAGTTGCTGCTGGGGGAGGTGGGGGTGATGACAAGGAGGGTTCCACGGGATCATCTTGACTTGCTAAGCTACGGGTCAGAACCATCTGCAAAAAGCTCCTCTGGTTTAATAGATAAGGAAGGGAAAGCACAAGAGGTAAGAGGGAAAAGCAACAAAGATAAGTAAGAACCAGGGGGAAAAGATGGAACAACCTATTCAGGGAGAAGTAGGTTAACCCGAAAAGAACCAACAGCCGAAAAAGCTGCAAAGAAGCAAGAAAAACTCGACAAAAGACACTAGGCCTGGGACTAAACGGTACTGGAGCAAAAAGGGGCCCAAAAACCGCACCACTAAACCTAGCTTAAAGGGGTGGTCAACATAAAACAAGTCCAGATCTAACAAGATTGCTGAGATGAGGAGGTCATTTTTGAGCTTAGAAACAAAGTTTCCAGAAGGGGTAAGGTACACGAACCCAAGAAGAAGCCAAGAAAAGGATAGGTTAAGAGAAGAAAAGAATGAATCAGGTTGAGAACAGAACAGAACAAGGTAAGAAAAGAACCACCAATCAAGTTTTAAGTTGGTTTGATTTAGAAAATAGCTTTTGAAATAGACTAAAACGACCCTGCTAACTAAGGTTACGTCCTACAGTCGGTATGGAGCTCTGATACCACCTCTGTGAGGAACTCCACCTGAGACTTATTGCCCGGATTTTTTTTTTTTGCAATTGGTACTATCGTGTCAAGGGCAGCGGTAGTACCTCACCACAACCGGTACTACCACATGAAGGAGCGGTAGTACCGCATGGCAAGCGGGCAAGACGCCAGCCAGCCTCGTGGTGGTCCGAAGGACCGCCCGAGCGTCCCAGAGTACCACGGCCCGGAGGACCGTGCGGTAAGTCCGAGAGGAGGTCCGCTAGGACCTCCTAGGAGATCCCAAGACCTCCTGGAGGTCTTGGCCCTGTGCATACCGAGCCAGTCCCAGGATCAGATTGGCTAGCTCGCACAGATCCAACATTAGTGTAATCAAATCCATACAACATGCTCAAAGAGAAGCAGACCAAAATATCACATATATTAACAAGGGGCCTTAAGGCCAAGGTTAGTACAAGGGTGCCTCTCAAGGCTAACAGCAAAAGAGAACACAACATAGCGGAAGTAAAACAACGGCAAGGTCCATTCGGCCAGCCCACAGGCTACCAAGTGGAGGACGTCCTAGCGCACAAGGTCTTCAAAAGAGCTCCCCTCCTGAGAGCACTGGTCACTGATCTCCAACCTCTGGCGATCAAAACAAATGAGGGCACAAGCCAATGAGTACTTTGAATGTACTCAGCAAGCCATGGGTAAGGTATGCAAGTAGTATTATGCACGACTTGACAATGAGAGCTGTATGGTTAGTTTGCAGAAAGCTAAGTTTGACGGTAAATAACATAATAGATTGTAAGGCAACAAGTTAAAAAGCTTAATACATAATTACTTTTGATTTTGCAAAGGAGACAGTGAGCACCTACTCACTCCCAAGGCACCCACCAAACCTCTCTGGAGCACCCACTCCAGAGCACCACAAGACCAGCCCGTGGACCACTTTGTGAGCCAGCCATGACCCCTTTGGAGCCAGCCAAGGTCTCTTCGAGCCAGTTGGATAGGATTAGAGATAATAATTGTGTGTCTTGTGAGGCTTTGAAAGCCGAGGTAGCTCATTATAAGGAAAAATGTGATAGGGCTAGCATGTCAAATAAGTGTGCTTCTTGTTATGAACTAGGCAAACAAAATGACTACCTTAAAGAGACTCTTGAGAGATTTATTGGTGGGAAGAAGAACCTCAACATGATTCTTGACAAGTCTAAGGTGAGTGTGAATAATAGAGGCCTAGGATTTGATTCTCTAGAGCATACCAAGAACCATCCACCTAAGATTGTTAGAGCTGTTGAGAGTGGTCTGTTTGAGGTAGAACCCCCTAAGCCATCCAAGATAGTCTTCAAATCAGCTGGTTTTGCCCAAACCACTTCTAGCAAGATAGGTGCTTCTACTTCATCAGTCGCACCCTTCAAAAGGTCAAGTACCATTGCACCTTCTCGCAAGAAGAATGGCCACATTGTTGAGTTCTCGCTCAGAGAGCCAAGATTGAGAGGAAGGAGAGGATGAGTAACTTGAGAACCATTAGAGGAGTCCCTTAACTTTCTTTGTAGTCTCTAGAGCCAGCAAACTGCTTTTCCCTGCTAGACATAGGCCTAGGTTCAGAGAGGACTTCTTTGACTCCTTTGGTGGTTCTAGGCAGCACTTTGGGTTAGGACATCATGAGGAGAGACCACGGGTAGCATCTAGACAGGGGGAGTACCAACCTTTTGGTAGGTCGATTCGGAGAGGTCTAGGTGGTTCTCGTGTGCATTCTTATGATTTTGCTCCTAACCATTTTACTGCTGTTTCTACTGTTTTGCCCAAGCATCATGTGACTCAGTACTGGATTCCAAAGTCTCTTATCACTAACCCCAGTACCGAGGCACAGATGTTTCCTGTTCGTGCTTTGTAGGTCCATCGTGCGAGGAAGGAGGACATATGACTTGATTGACTCTGGGTGTTCTCGACACATGACTGGAGGTTCTAGATGGTTCTCCTCTCTCACACGTGCATCCGGCAATGAATTGATCACATTTTGGGATGCTTCTACCGGGACTGTGACAGCCAAGGGCACTGTGAGCTTTCTTACACCTTCATGCCTTTATCTTCACGATTATTCAGTCCTGGCATGTTGTGATTATCATTGTGCTCATTTGTATCTTATCGGCATGTGCTCACTTATGATATTCTTCATCATGCTGTTGCGTGTATTTTGTTTATATATTCTTGTACTATATTGTTATTCACTAGTTTCATGGATGTATAAGCTTGGTTTAGTCTTCATGAGCTTGTGCTGTTTTGTATATTCTGTATTTTGCTCTTGTTGATTTTTGCCTTGTGTATTCACATGCTTACTTGATTTCCATGATTTGTTCCTTAACATATCTTTTGCTCTCATGGTATTGTGGATACATGGGTCTTGCCATAGCTATCACTAGCATGTTTTACCTTTGACAGTAATATATGATGTGTGTTATGCTATGTGCGTGTTTGCTTGCTCCTATGCCTTATTGTGGACTTAGAATAGGTTGAGCTTTGTCATATCTTGAATAGCATGCGCTGAAATTGAGTTGTCTCTCTCCATGCTCATATCTTAAATTGTTGATTACATGCTTTCATGAGCTTTGGATCATTTGTTTGCTATTCTTGTTAGTCATATGTCTTGGTCTGCTTTCTAGATATTGTCTCACTAACCCAGTACCAAGGCATAGACTTTTTCTGCTCTCTTTGGTGTAGTCTTTTCAGCTTGAGAAGAAGAACATGTGATGCATGATTTCAAGCTGTTGGTTCTTCTTCATATGTGCATTCAATGACAGCTATCACTTCTTGGAGACAAAGGAATTTGAGATGAGGATGATGGGTGAGCGCAACTACCTTCTAGAGCTTTAAGGATTGGATCTCCATCCATCATGACTGCATCTCACTGCCAAGCAGTGCGACTCAGGTTCGAGCTTCTATACCCTACATTTCTGTATGGTATCCCTAGTCTACCTTGCATATCATCTGTTTTGTGTCAGGTGTTGGGCTTGTTGTGTTCAGGGTAGATAGGAGGCTCTGTTCTAGCACGTGTCTTTTCTAGGCTCTCTTCTTATCCATTGGTTTTCTAGGATGCACTCTTCTCACAGCCTAGGTCGAGCTTGTCTCCTAGTCACTGGTCCTTAGCAGGTTTTTGAGTTGCCTGTAGGTCTTTTTAGTGATGGTGTTTCGCTCCCTAGTTTTTCGAGTTGCTTTCCTAAAGATCTTGTGGAGTTTGAAGTCTTTGTGCTAGCTTTGTGGAGTCCAAGGCTCTTTTGGCAAATCTCCTCTCAAATCTTTTAGACCCAACAAGGTTTGCCACCTTGAGAAGTGAGTTAGGGTTAATTTTTCCCTATGGGATGTTTTGAGGGGGAGTTTGTTCTTTTTGCATTCATTTGTATCATAATGCATTTTACAATCCAGCAACTTGCATTGTAATATAACCTTGTGGAGCTTTGATTATTATCCATGTATGACATGATTTCATACTTTATACCCTGCCATGTCTTGTGTTAGTTTGCTAGACTTCTTTTATGGCTTTTTATGTATAGCTTAGCTTTTGCCATGCTAGCTTTATTATCTATGAGCAAACTGAATTATAATATGACTTGTTGGATCTTGTGACTAGTTTTGCTTTAGTGATCCTCTCATGATTCATGCCATGTCATATAGGCTTAATTGAGTTTTGAACTTATTCTGAGTTTTAAATTGAGCTTTGATAATTCTTAAGTCAAGCAAATGAAAAATGAGTTTTTCTGTGCGAAAAAAACTGATCTCACCAATTCTCTCTTATGAGACGGCTTGCCATTGCACTAGGCATGAACTCAGGGGGAGCTTTGGATGACCCAGACTATTCTCTTAAGCTTTTGTTGCTTGGGATGGTCGCAGTGAGGCTTGAGATCTAGCACAATGCTAAGAAAACAAATTGGCAATTGGTTGAAGCTTAGAAGGCGCCAGTGGATGGCTCCTAGTCCAGACTTGCTTTACTAAGATAAAACCAATCTTTTTCAGCAAAGTGCTCAATGTGCTAAATTCTAAATGCTTGATCAAATTGTTTCAAATCTGAATGCTCAAACTTGACTCTTTTTCTAGGTTCTGGCTCAATCTCGCTTATAGACATGACCTGACTCATTTTTGGATACCTTTAGTTAAACTATGATCTTGAGCACCTTGTCATGTTGTCGATTCATTTAATCTCAGATTATTGCTATTTTGGCCTTAGTTTTGCTGTACATGTTTTGCCATGATTGAATATAGCTTCTTCACATAATATGGCTTGGTGTAATACTTGTACAGTCTTCATGGATAATCTTCATGGCTCCTTTTGCTCAAGTTAAAAACCAAACAAAAAAAATGATGAAAAATTGAAAAATTACAAAATTGCAGCCATTTCATTACATTCATGCTCTATCTTTTTCCATGCACCTTGATGAATCCATTGTCAAAGGGGGAGAAAGATTGGTCAAAAATGTTGTTTTAGAGCTTTTCATCTCAATGATCAAAGGTCAAATAGAACAATTGTTCTTTCATATGGACCTTAAGTGAGATTTTGTCGATTCTTTGGAAATTGAAGTTTTTGTGCTTTCTTTTGCCTTATCTCACTTGCTTATGCTATTCTGAAGCTAGCTTGGTCATTTCCATTGCTTTCTCTTGCTAATGGACCAAGTTGTGCCTTTGCGCGAAAACTGCAAGTATTTTACTTTTCAAACCATAAAACTACATTTTCTGAGAGATTGCCAATGTGTTCATCAAGGGGGAGATTGTGGATATCATGGGGATATACCCATGATCTTAGGATGATGAAACAATTGGCAATGTGGCTTTTGGTTTGAAGTTTTACGTGTTTTCGGCAAAGTTAAAAGGCTGATCTTTAGCCATTTTGGGAATTTGGCTTTGGGATAGATTGAGTTCATAGGCTATAATGCTTATGTTTTGCATATTGCATGTTTTGATCTAACGTGGGTCAAGTTGTGAAGAACTTGTTCCCGGATTCGTGTTTGCTTGTCTATTGCTGTGCAGGTGGCTTGCAGGTCAATGACGGTCAACGGCGAGGAGGATCGACTAAGCTTGGAGAGCCGAGGTCCGAACGATCATGGATGCCGGTGAGGTCAAGTGACTCAAGCGTGGCGCAGAATGGACAAGGATGACCGAACAGGCGATTCGGTCGATCGGTTGATCAAGCGGTGCGGGTCGGTGCAAGTGCCAAGGTGGTCCGGTGGGAACCGGATGGGAGAGACTTGCCGACACGATGAGAGCCGCTGGATCAACCTACACGTGGCGTAAGACGGTGCGTCAGGAAGTGGATTAAATCAAGAGATTTGGAGGCGACGCTTTAAATTGCTTGCGTATGTGTTCTGTAATTGTTGGGTCTTGAGAGAGCCCATTAGGTTTGGTAGCTGCCCAAAAAGAAATAGGAGATGGATATTAGGGTTAGCTGTGAAAAAGGAAAAGGGAACTCAGAGAAAAGGAGAGATGAGCGGCGGCCGGTTCCAACACGAAAAGAAAAATGAAAAACTCCCTAGCGGCGCGCCTGTAGCAGCTCCCCAACAAATCTGAAGCCGAGTCTAGTGGCGGCGCTGTTAGAATCCTCTGGAAAACATGAGCGCCTGAAGTGCTAGAAAAATCCTGTGCTTGATGTTTGAGTTTGTCCAAGATCTGGTTTGCTTTGAGTTTAGCAATTTTTATTGCCTTGAAGTCACTGCATTTCATTCTCGTGGCTTTGATTACTTGTGTCCAAGCTGTTTTTATTTCTTGGCAGCACCACTAGAATCCACCGAAAAAATGGTCTCCTGTAGCGGCGCCCTGGTGTGCGCTGGGTGAAAAAGAAAAAGCTGAGCGCTGTGTGGCGGCGGAAGAGCCCCTAAGAAAAAAAAAACCTGGAATTATGGCGGCGGACGATGTGCTCAAAGAAATTTACCTTCTTGCCATTTTTGCTTGTTGCGTGTAAGCAGATCGCATCTGTTTGTTTTGCTGTAGCAAAACCTTTGTTATTTGGATGCCACCTTCGATTATTTTGTAGCTTGTTGGTTATAGAGATTGTTTAGTAGAGTGAATTCCTGTTTGCTTTTAAGTCCTCTCTTTATCCGGCTGTTTTGATTTGTTGCATGTCGCATCCGTAGAAACTGAGTTGGTGGCGGTGCTCCTTGCTCCCACAAAAAATTGCAGCAGCCGGTTCCTTTGGATGTGAACGCCTTGTGTGCGCCTGTAGTGAGCCCCGCTAAAACCGGATCACTGGGCGGCGCGTTGAGTTGTGTGTGTAGACAGAAAAGTAAGGGCCGTCAGTTGTATATGCATGTGGTTCTGCAGTTTTTCTTGCTTGTCATCTGTGACTCTGTGTGAAACCGATTCACTTCCTTTGAGTTGATCCAAGTACTTGGCTGCTGAAAGATTTTGCTTGTCCCATCAGTTCATGGACTCTCAAAGCTGTAGCATCATGAAGTTTAGATTTTTCTATTGCCTTTGACTGCCAATTGATGCACCTGAGCAATTTCCTGTTCTCTGTGCATGTGTCGCCGAGCTCAAGAACAGAGTTGCTGTGTCTGCAAAAATCGGATGTTCTGGTGGTGGCTTGTCTTGCAAAATAGGAACCCCGGGGCTGCATCATTTGCTGTTCAGCATTTATTTGTTGTGGCTGCTACCAATGATCTGCAGTTTCGTTTATGTTTTGATTGTTACTGTAGATGCCTTAAATGATCCGACTGATACTTTGTTTTACCATTGAGTTGATACAAGGTTTGGGCAGCAGGTTGCTGTTTGTATTGTTTTTATTTGAATTGCTACTGCCTGCTGCATCTTGATGCGTCTGGAGTTTTGCTTTTAACTGCTAGTGTGCTTTGCTGTGTTAGATTAGTTTTTTGCTTGTGCTCTGCCGTGAGAGGAGGCTTTGGATTGTGTGCGTGCGGTCTTGAGTTGTTTGTAGTATTGAGCTTCGGGGTTTGATCAGACTCAACATAGGTTATCTGCTGTACCTGTATACAGATCTTCATAGCTTTTATAGCTATTGGAGTGAAAGTAGTGTTGAATTTGATCAAGGTGAAAAATTAGAGAAAGCGTCTATTCACCCCCCTCTAGTCGCCTTTCCGGTCCTACAACAAGGGGAAGGTCTGAACCTAGAAGAGGTCCAAACACACGAGGGGGGAGGTTTGAGCCTAGAAGGGGTCCAAACACACAAGGGGGAGGTTTGAACCTAGAAGGGGTCCAAACACACAAGAGGGAGGTAGGGAGGTCCTCGAAACAATGAAGACCAAACTCGAGCGGTAGGTCCGACCAGGCGAGCGGTAGGTCCGACCTGGGGAAGTCCTGAGGATACAGGGAGGTCCAAAGGAACACAACAACAAGGAGGTCCCATGGACAGGAGGTCCAAAAGACACAAAACGGGGAGGTCCTATGGACAGGAGGTCCAAAAGACACGAAACAGGGAGGTCCTATGGACAGGAGGTCCCAAAAGACACTAAACGGGGAGGTCCTATGGACAGGAAGTCCAAAAGACACTAAACGGGGAGGTCCTATGGATAGGAGGTCCAAAAGACACAAAAACGGGGAGATTCTGAGGGCAAGATCCAAAAAGGGCAGGTCCTGACGGTCAGATCCTCAAGGAGCAGGTCCTGACTGTCAGATCCTCAAGGAGCAGGTCTTGACGGTCAGATCCTCAAGGAGCAGGTCCTGACGGTCAGATCCTCAAAAGGAGAACCTGAACGGCCAAGATCTCAAAGGGGAGGACCTAAATGGTCAAGATCAAAAGGCAAAGGGAAGGTCCGCAGAGGCAAGGACGCGCAGGAGGAACAGGGGCCATCAGATCTTGATCGGACGGAGCAAGGCAACTGGGCCGTTTGGACCAAGCAAACGAGCCAACTCAGCCAAGCCGTCTGATGCGGATCAAACGGTCCTAAGGCAAGAAAGGCAAAACTCAAGCGGTACGACTGCAAGAGTCAGCGGTGAGTCCAAACGCTAGGGAGGCCTAGGCCTAAAGAGGTCTGGACCTTCCGATCCAAACAAAGAGGAGGTCTGGATCGTTGGATTAAACAACGGAGAGGTCTGGACCCTAGGATCAAATAGAAGAGGGATCTGGATGGTTAAGATCTCCAAAAGGGGAGGTCCTAACCGCCAGATCTAAACAAGGGGGAGGTCTGAGCGGTCAAGATCTCCGGAGAGGAGGTCCTAACGGCTAGATCTAAACAAGGGGGAGGTCTGAGCGGTTAAGATCTCCAGAGAGGAGGTCCTAACGGCCAGATCTAAACAAGGGGGAGGTCTGAGCGGTCAAGATCTCCGGAGAGGAGGTCCTAACGGCCAGATCTAAACAAGGGGAGGTCTGAGCGGTCAAGATCTCCAGAGAGGAGGTCCTAACGGCCAGATCTAAACAAGGGGGAGGTCTGAGCGGTCAAGATCTCCAGAGAGGAGGTCCTAACAGCCAGATCTCAACAAGGGGGGAGGTCTGAGCGGCTAAGATCTCCAGAGAGGAGGTCCTAACGGCCAGATCTCAACAAGGGGGAGGTCTGAGCGGCTAAGATCTCCAGAGAGGAGGTCTTAACGGCCAGATCTCAACAAGGGGGAGGTCTGTGCGCCACAGAGAAGCGGTACAACCGCAAGATCTAAGCGGTATGACCGCACTAGTGAACGGAGCAAGCGGGAAGTCCGCGAGAGCAAGGAGAGAGCCAAGGGAACCAAAGGGAGGTCCAACAGGGAGGTCCGAGAGGACACAGGGGGATCAAAAGATCCCCTTATGGACACAGGGAGATAGATCCAAAGGATTCCAAGGATGCCCAAAGGAGGTCTTCACGGAAGAGATTCAAGCCAACAAAGGGAAGGTCTGGACTAAAGGAAGTCCGAACGAAAGATACAAGGAAAGGTCCAAAGATCAAAGAGGTTTGAAACACACACTCGAGCTAGTCCAAACTCAAAGGAGAGGACTTAGACCAACCAAGGGGGTCCGAGCAAGGGAAGGTCTGGAGGAGGACAAAACAGATGCCAACAGAAAACACTAGAGGAGGTCCAGGAGGCAAGGGAGGACCAGAGAGGAAAGAAAAGCACTGGGCCGAAGCCAAGCACAAGGCAAACAAAGACAAGGGAAGAACTCCAACATAGCTCAAAAGGACAAAAGCTGATTTTTAGTTAAAGTTTGATTTTAGTCAATTGAAGCTCTTTTGAAAACTCAAGTTAAGCTTGAACTCTCAACAAAACCAAATGGTTATTTTTATTTTGAAAACTACAGGAACCCAGGATAAGCGGGACGTTACACATGACCTCCCTCGTAGGTCACGACCACCCTTCCTTTAGGACCGCTATCTCGGGTCCTCTGCATTTAATGCTGATTGTGTCACGTTAAATGCTATCTTTTTCTCCATACCTTGTCTTTTGACTCTGCTGTCACCTCCACCTTGACTTTTTCCTTCTCTTGTCTCCCCCTTTACCTGCTCTAGTCCTATTTTCATACCATCTGGCAGTGTGCCTTTGTACCAATACCTTGAACCTAGTCACTCCCCTTTATGTGGTGCTCCTATTCTCCTTCCCCTTTAAATAGAGCACCCAGAGTGACCACTGCCTCCTTGTTCTTCACCCAACCTCCCCTTCATCTCTCTCTGCTCTGGAGAGCTCTCTTTGCTCCTCTGGTTGAACCTCCCCCTTGTTGGACCTCCCTTCTAGAGAACCTCTTCTCGTTTTGGTTCTATTTAAGTTCTTTTCGGTTTTTGTCTTGAAGTTGCTTTATTGATTTGGTTTCTTTGCGAATGTGTAGATTTCGGTTGCACTAAGGAGCCTGAGGATCCAGCCGCCTTCTCAGAAGCTCATCAACTCGCCACTGAAGGCAAGTCGTGGACCTTTGATCATCTTGAACCCATTTTTACAAAAGTATTTTGATTTGATATAAATTGCATTGCTAGTTGTATAAAAATGGTTTTAGGCCTAGTTAATTACCTACTTGTCTTTATGCCTCCTTGATTACTTTGCAATCAACATGTTGACATGTTCCCTTTATAAAGCCGTAGCATGGGTAATCTTAGTTGGACATTCTTGTTTACCAACATGGGTATCGACACCCCCGTGCCATTCTAGTTTCCGGTGAGTATTATCCTCGAGCTTGCGCGTCACTTTTCTTGCTTTGGTCTTCTAATCAAAACCCCTCAACTAATTTGAATAATGCACAACAGGGATTCAGTGATTTGGAGTTTGCACCGTTTTCGCCCAAAGCAATAACCTTTGGTCTCCCACTTGTTTCGGTAAGCTATTCTTCGATTCGTTGGTTCCTTAGCATCCTCATAGGGTCTTTGAGCTATCCCGAGCTGTAACATCCCAAATGTATAAATGGGTGTGTGTTTCAAATGTAAGAAAAGGTGTAGAAATTAAAACTTTTTCTCACATTTTGAAACTCTTGAACTCACCTATAATTCTTGTCCAAGAGTTGTGGAATCCAAAAACACAAAGCTCTTGTTGACAAAAGTCAAACTCATTTTTCACTTGTCACAAATCTTGTGCCAAACCTTTGGAAATATTTTTCCTTGGTCCTAGAGATGATGTGGGACCCCTCTGAAAAATATCATAAGTTTTAAAACTTGTTCAATAATTTTTGGAGGTAAATCAAACCCTAGAACAGCCTTGATGAATTTCTTGAGAAAAATGTACTATACAAAAACCTCTGGAAATTTTATGTAAGGTTAATCCTGGAGTGGGGAAGCTCCAGTTAAAATTTTAGAATTTTTGGAGTTAAATTGCTACCTCTAAAAATTTCTCCAAAGTCAGCCTTCAATTCTAAATTCAAACCATGCACTATTCCTTGGGCCGAGCCGCTCCCTTGTTGGTCAAACCCAACCCACTCCCCTGGCTTAGTCGTGCTCCTTCCCCACGCGTGAGGTCGTAGCCATTGGATCAAGATCCAACCGCCACGACCTCCGCTGCAGTCAGCTCGGCCCTGTCCTCTCCCAACGTGAGGTCGTAGCCGTTGGATCTCAGATCAATGGCCACGACCTCCCCTCTCTGTCGTGCGCATCAGACCTCCCACCTCGCGAGGTCTTGCGCCGTTGGATCAAAATCCACGGCCATGACCTCCTCTCGTTATCGAGCGCGTAGGTCCTCCCCGCGCGATGGGTTGTGCGCCGTTGGATTAAAATCCACGGCCACGACCTCCCCTTTTGCATCGTGCGCACCAGACCTCCTCTGCCTGGGGAGATCTGAGCCGTCCATGACCACTCCCGAAGTAATCCAACCGCCCCGATTGGAGTGAACGTTCGGGTCACTCGGTTGCCCCTTTCAATCGTGGCCATCCGTTTCTAATCCAACGATCAAGCACCTCCCCCTCGTTAGGACATCCCTTGGAGATCTAGAGCGTTCACGACCTCCCCTTGGAGATCTGAACCGTCCAGGACCTCCCCTTGGCTCTGTTTTTCTTCCTCGCACGCGTGCGCCATGGCAGAGGGCAAGGTCAGTGCCTTGACCTCTCACCTCTGACTTGAATGGCTCTATTGCTGCCAAGCATTTAATGCTCAGCAGCATTAGCATTAAATGCGTGTCAGCTTTGCCCCCAAAGTCATGCTCAAAGCTGCTCCCATCACTTCAACCTGCCATGGCAGAGCCGTGGACCAAGCATAGGCAGAGCTCACCATGGGTATTGGCCCGAGCTCCATGCCTTGCTCCCTTCGGCTATATAAAGTCTTCAAGCACCTCCTAGGGTCTTTTCGACACCCCCATTACCTCACCTAGCTCCATTCCAGCTGGTTGAGCTCAAGCACCCGAGGGACCCAACACATCATTGTTGGCCGTGGAGCTCCATTGGTGGCCGTGGTGTTCAGTGGTTCCTCCTCCTCTCTTTTAGCATCTATGTGCACTCCTTAGCACCTTAATCTCTGGCCCTAACTCGATTTGAGTTTCCATTCACAGAAAGCTTCGAATTTTGAGTTTGCGTCGGTTCGGCCGGAATCGTCCCCTTTCTTCTCCAACTCCGGTAAGTGCTTCTCTTGTCACTTACTTACTCATGGACCTCCTTTGGGACTCAATGCAGCTATTTTGACCACCCAGTGGTGTTCATTTTGCTCAGGCCGTGTTGTCATCGTCCTCTTCCCCAACTCCGGCGACCTCTCCAGCGCCAAGGCTCCTTCGACCTCCTCTGGACCTCTTCTGTGCTAAGGTAGCTTAGTAATCCCTAGAGGTCAGGCACCCGCTCCGAATCTAACATGAGCTTTTCGCTACCTTTAATTTCGGCCGTGCTTGTCACCTTCGTCATTTCCGACTCGCCGGCGTTCCGGGTCACCGCCGCCGTCATGAGTGGTCCCAGAGGCTGCGCACGACTAATGCGGACCCAACCGTGCCCTTGGTTGGCACCGGTGAAGTCACCATCGCCGGCGACAAGCCGTTAGCGCGCCGATTTTGTTTGACGAAACAATGGTCTTTGTTGTCGCTAAGGACAAAGATCCCCCCTCCCCTTAAATGCGTCAATCATTGCTAATCTCTGGTAATCATCTGGTTAGCCATTAATGCCTTAGATCTTGTCCCTTGTCGCGTAATTAAGGCCCGCGCGCCTGGTCTCCCCACGCGCGCGCGTCGCTCTGGGACCTCTTTGCCCAAGGACCACCCTGTGGACTTTTGGCAAAGACCACCCCAACGACCTCCCCTCAGGGTCCTCTTTGCAGAAGATCACCCCTAGTCTTTTGTAAGGACAACCCCTAGGACCTCCCTCCTTACGATCTTGACCGTTCAGGACCTCCCCATGGAGATCTGAACCGTCCGGACCTCCCCTCGGTTAGATCTTATTGTCTAGGACCTCCTCGGGTAGATCTGAGCCGTTAAGATCTCCCCTGAGCAGATCTTAACCATTCAGGACCTCCCCCAGAAGGTTCTTGGCCGTCCAGGACGTCCTCGAGTAGATCCTAGCCGTCCAGGACCTCTGTAGTGTCGCTGAGTAGTGCAGGACCACCCCACGTGGGTTGGACCACTCAGGACATCCTCTGTTGGACTTGAGGTGCCCAGACCACCCCTCCGCGTGATCTGGACCACTCAAGACCACTCCCGTGAATGCATCTGGACCGTTCAGGACCTCCCTTGCGCCCTGAACAGCCCAGGACCTCTTCTATTTTGTCGGATTAGCCAGGACCTCCTCTGGTGGTTGTCGGGAAGGTCTAGGACCTCCCCGAGAGCTCATCCAAGCCGTTCAGGACCTCCCCCAGGTCATCTCAGCTGTCCAAACCTCTTCCATTGGTCTGGGCTGCTCTGTTGCTGTTCTAAAAGTTATTTCAACTTGTAAAATGCATAGGTAATTCCCTGTGGATCCCAATCGAGTAAACTAAAACTTGTTAGGTTCCTCTGTTATTGTGCTCTAGGATAGCATAGATTTTGCTTATGTCTTAGTTTCTAAAAGCTCATGACCACTAGTTTCATAACTTAACAAAATCATAATTAAATCAATTTAACTCCAAATGAAGTAAACCCAATTTTTCTGTTCTTAGAATGCCATGCTCTACCTACCATAAAAATTTTGTGTTCAAAAACATTCTGGAAAATTGTGCGATGAACAGTACCCGAAAACATTTTAATTTGAATATTTTCCAGCCGAATGAAATTGTTTTAACCATAACTTTTGCATACTTTATCCAAATTGAATGGTTCTTGTTTATAAATTCATTTAAAATCCCCCTCTACCTGCTGTGTAAATTTCATGGATTTTGGTTAACTTTGAGTTTTGAATCTTTTCGGTGTTCTTCGTTCTTATCGGTCCTTTTCGCTCTTTCGTTAGGACCCGACGATTGTGCTAACCTTGAGAGTGATCCTCAGCAACATCTTGAGCAAAATCAACAAGGCAAGCAGTTTGATCATATCCCTTATGTCCAGTTACTTTAAAAGTCTAATATGTTGTTTAACTTGTATGTATGCATTGCTACTTTGTTGTTAAATGATATCGTTTTAGTGATCCTATAGATGCATATCCTGTAGGTAAATGTTCATTCTCTACTACTAAGCTTAGGACTACCTTGCTGTGATGTAGAGTTCGTTGGATGAGCTCTCATCACTTAGTAGGTCACGTGTTGGTATGCTTAGAAATGCTTAGATAAACGGTAGAAATGGGCGGTTGTTGACATTAGGTCGATGACCTCGGTCACACAAAAATTATTATTCCATTATGTCCATCTCTTGTGCTTTGTTAATTTGTAAAGTCAAAACAAAACTAAAAATGAAAACTATTTGGACTTGGACACAATGGATGATGGTGTGATTGTTGGTTTGTGGAATGGTGCCTAAGTCAACAAGGACCGAATATCTTGTTATACCAAACCAAACATTTTTGTGTGCTAACCACACGAGAGGGATATGGGACCTCTCTTGGCTAAGTACTTTGGCGGGTGTTAGCTTCGGGTTGTATGGTGGGCTATTGGGCGAGCAGTAGTGGGGTTATCCATCGCAAGGAGCACCACCAGATAAGGGGTGAGCATCTTTGATGACTCAAGATCAACGTATGGGGCGGTTGTATCCCCATATGGGCAACTCGTGGTTGACACTCAATATTGGAAAGGTCTTGTTGGACTTAGTGCGGCCGGCACACCAAAGGAAGTGTGCTAATAGCTTGGCGAAAAGGCGGTCTAACGTGTGGGTACATTGGTACACCCCGCAGGTTAAAACTATTCAATAGCCTCGCCCTAGGTTATGGACACGCTTGGGAAGTCTTTCGAGAGTTAGACTACAACCTTTAATTAAAACTTGACATGGGTGGTATGAATGGGTAATTCATGCTATTGTTGTGGTGGCTATTGGGTTAGTCACTTCGTGATTGTTGTTGTCATCTATCTATTGTTATTATGTTACTTGTCTCGTTGTTACTTGCAAATTAAAAATGAATTGCAAAACTGCTTTGAATCTATTTAAATATTGCAAATGAAAGCTTGCTTTATGCTAAAATGAGCCTAAAGCCTTCCACTTAAATAAAGCTTGCATGTAATTAACTATAGTTCTGTTATACTACACGTCAGTCTTGCGAGTACATTAATTGTACTTATTTGCTTTGCTTAATAACTTTGTTGCAGAGGAGGTAGAGCCCAAAGGGCTTTACTTTTGTGAGATGTGCTGCGGTTGGGAGTCTAGCTAGGCGGTTTGGTTGGTTGCCTTGTGGGCTAAAGGCAGACTTTGTGGCTCTCTTTTGTTTATCGCCATCTTATGGCTTTTGCTTCCACTGTATTTATCTTTCTTAGTTGTATTTGGCCAGTCGGCCCCTTTTGTAATAACTCTCTCTATATTATGTATGTCTTTTATCCTAGTCGTGCTTTGGTTCTATGTCTTGAATGGAATTGATGTATGATTTTGTAAGGGGTGTGTATATTGCATTCTGGGAAGTATACATATCTCGAAGACACGGGTTATTTCGTTTGTAATGCTAGGGTCAATGGATGACTAAGTATTACAAGCCTAATAAACCAGGGTCCTCACACGAGCACTCACTGGTCTTAGTTTTGCTCAAGGTCTCCTCTTCACGTTGAGGCTTATCGCTGCCGTGGTCTTCTTCAATGCCGACGGTGCTCCAGTTGCTCCAAGCCTTCCCGAGCACCCTTCTCCACTCAGGTAGTCCCACATAGTCCCTAGGAAGCTCAGGCACCCGCTTATCAGAACCGCTGCGAAGCTCTCTCGCTGTTGCATCATTGCCATGTATGGTAGCACCGCTCAACTCCAGCTAGCCGCCGGTACAGGCCAGCTTAGCCGTCGAGACTACTCTCATTATGAGCTCAATACTATTGTGCAACTGTACAAGCCCTTGACCGGCGCCGCCGTGGCCGGAATCGCCGGCAAGACGCCAGGCAAGGGGGCGAAACCATTGTCGTACACGGACCGGCCCTGTAGCATAATCATTAAGCTTTAGCTTCAATGATTAGTATTAATGGTTGTCTTAGCCGCCCTAATGCATCACTTACACGTGGGCCCGCACACAGCAAACGGGCGCATTAGTTTAAACCCAACAGAGGCTGATGGGTGGGACCTGCCGCTTAAGCGCCGTGCGCTTTGCACGCATGTGCGTGGACCAAGTCCCGTGGACCTGGTCGCTGACAGCGGGACCCACCGGTCAGAGCTGATTTTAAATCTGAGTTAAAATGGGAAACCCACTATTCACCAGGCCCGCTGATCAGTGACCGCGGCTAGAGTAGCGCCCGGTAAGAAAAGTAATAAAGACTTTAGAAAATTCGAAATCCAATTCTTTACTCACTGAAAAATATGTATAACTTCAAAAATACATAACTAATTCATCTCAACTCCAAAATGGATGAAACCACTTCTGATAATTTTCATTGTTAATGAACTTTGTATTAAAATTGGTTTCAAACATGTCTCTATAGCAGAGAGTATTATTTTGGAGATTGATCCATTAACACCATTATTTTTACAAAAGAAAATGCTGATAACTTTAGAAATTCATAACTAAATCATGGAAACTCCAATTGAAGCAAACTCAACTGTTTTGGACTTGTATTAATATTCTATAATTATCCATATAATCCTTTGTCCCGCTACTGTTCTGAAAATTTTGCCCAAATAATTAAATTAGATGAACAGTAACCGGTTGGAATTAAACTGGATTTTCTAGAAAACTGATGTTCAAACCTTAATAACTCTCACATACTAAGTCCAAATGGAATAATTCTTTCACCTAAATTTCTATAAAATCATGACTTAGCTACTGTAGAAAAATCATGCATTTTTGAGCATTTTGAATTTTGAGGTATTTCTCGATGTTTATTCGGTATTGTATTTATATAGATTCCGAGCCTATCGATATTGACTTATATGCTACTGAGGGAGAGCAACTAAGCTACCAGCAAGGCAAGCATCATTTTAACTTTCTTTTGCGTCATATTTGATCCCAGTTTTGATAAGTTAGTGCAATGATAATTGCTTGCATGCTATTTTGATAATGTCGCTATTTTTGTGATGAGTAGATTAGTTATCTCCTATTCATTGAGGTTAATCTTCAATTGTTCCAGTACCACATGCTTGAGATAGGATGTATGAAATATGTTGTTCGGGTTTGCTTAGCCATGCAAGTCTAGAAACGGTAGTTGATTGTCGGGAATAACCCGACAAATATGGGATAAACACAACTTTCTTTATATACTTTTGTTTCAGATCTTTGTATCTATTTTATGAGATAAATTTTGTCATTTTAAATGAGTTTTGGTCTGGACAAGTGATGGTTAGTGATGGTGCCTTCGGGCACGAGACTTGGGTAAGTGATGGACTTGTTTGGACAATTAAGGACCGAACTTTGGGTACCTGCGGTTCAAGCAAAACTAGTGCCGATTGCTTGGTTAAGTAAGGGGTTGGTGTTGTTGAGTTGATGACTGGTGGTGTGAGGACGTATATGTGTTCCATCGCATATATGTTTCGTAGGGTGCCGATTGCAATTCTATAATGTACGGATGAGCACTATTTAAACCTTGTTAATTGGGTCGGTGTTCCCGGCACAACTTGCGTGTCCGTTTGGTTAGTAGGCTGTATAACCTACACTAAGCGGGGTTACGTCACGCATGGGTGATTCAACTCAATAATGTTAACTTGCTGAAAAATACCGAGTCTTAATTTACCCGGCCAGCATACCATGGGAAGTGTGCTATTTTCGGAGGCATCTGGAGGCTTACGGGCTAATCAAATCGTGTGGGTAAAGTAGTACACCCCTACAGGATATAAATCTATTCGAATAGCCGTGTCCGCGGTTATGGACGACCGCTTGAGTTTGTGGTTGCTAATTGTTAGACTTGGAATTAAAATTGTGGTTATAACTTGGTATTCGTCATGAATGGGATGTTCATGCTTTTTGTTGTATCAAAGTGGACAGCCACTTTGCTATTTGTACGATTCATTTGTTATTCAATTTATTACTTATTCACATGCTTTACTTCTACTTCAAATCTGATTTTGAAATGGCACTTGAAAAACTAGTATGTGTAGGTTGTAAATTGTTGCGTCTCTTTTGCAAAACTAAGCCAATATGAGCCATCCTTTAGAACAACCTTTAGCATAACTAATTTTTATTTGTGTAAGACTTGCGAGTACCTTTATACTCAACCCGATTGCTGCAATTTCAGGTGAGGAAGGTTATGAGCCCGTTCAGCTCGTTAGCTCCGATTTAGGCGACGCTGACGAGTAGTGCTATCATTTATCTCCCAGTCGGTTGCTGATGGGATATGGGCATACCACTGTTGGTCTTTTGGTTTATTTACTTGTTTTCGCTGCTACTTAATACTCTTATTTGAATTTGGCCGGTCGGCCGTTTGTAATAGTTGTAGACTTTGACTATTATGTTGTATGTCTTTTGAACTATTATTGTATGATTGTTGTATGGATGTGATCAACGTTGTACAAGAGTATGAGTATATTGGTCGCTGATCTTGGGAGCCAATATAAGTTCATGCTCGTTGCTCGTGGCTTCCCATTTAACTCACTAAGTGTAGTACTTGACTTATTGGAGAACTGACAATCATGTAGTGCTCGCAAAGGAGCAGCGCGCATGATCGTCGGGACTCTAGTTTTCAGTTAAGCCTCTCGCTTAGATGGAGTTAAGTTGGAATCCATTTACTTGAGGTCCAGAGTTATGTCCTTAAGACCATGCTTAGTCTCGGTCTTACGGAGATAACCTAGGGGTCCTCACACAGGTGGTCCTGTCGGACCTCCTGGGAAGTCCTGGGAGATCTCTCCAAGAAGCTCCCGAGACATGTCCTCATAGGGAGGGGAGTAGCCGGGGGAGAAGGGGAACACTCCACTGTGGGTCAGCGCGGTCCGGGGAAGGCGAATCCGTGCTGGGGGCGGTAGGAGGCGGAAGAGCTCGGGGGAGATGTGCTACCGAATCCGGACGCCAGGGATGCAGGGCACGAGCAGAGGCGGCCGGCGGCCGGAGCCCGAGCCGACGGCGCGACGCAGGAGCCGGGCTGAGGGCGCATGGGTGCGGGGAGCCAGGCCGGGTGCGGGCTAGGAGCGTGGGGCGGGCGCGAGCTAGGGGGCGGCGGTGGGGGAGGAAGGTCGGGGGGAGGAGCGAGGCGGGCATAGGAGCGAGTGGTGGAGGAGAGAGCGATGCGGATAAGAGCGGTGGGCGTGGGAGTCGAGAAGATGGAGTGGAGTGGAGAGTGGTTTGGCGTCTGGCGCACCGGACGCACGCTTTCTATCATTTCCCTAATTAGTACGAGAAGTAGAGAATTATGAGATTAAATCACTAGTTAAATTTTAGATACCTAAAAATAGCTACAAGGGCCTAAATTTCTTCTGTCTTACCTATCTTGGATTTTGGACATATTTAGCAAAGCAGTGCCCCGCTCTTCTCTCCTCGTTGTCTCCATTCCATATATATTCCCGCCTTTTTCTCACAGCCTCTCCTACGAAACCAAAGCAACGCCCATATAACCCACGGTCGCCTCCCTTCCATGCACGGTCTACCCAACCCAATCCACCCCGCCACCCGTCGCCGAACGCCGGCCGCTCGCTCGGAGTGGGAGCACGCGCAGCAGCCGGAGGGACGTCGATTCCTATCCAGCTAGCTAGCCTAATAATTACTTAAGAAAGCCATGGGGAAGCGCAACGTCCCCCGCTACCCCGACGACGAGGACGACAGCGGCTGCTGCGGCTGCCTGTGCTGGTGCTGCTGCTTCCTGGTCCTCATCGTCGCGGCGCTCGCCGGCACGGCGGCCTACTTATTCTTCGTCTACAAGCCCAAGGCGCCGTCCTACTCTGTCAACAACATGTCCATCTCGCAGTTCGAGTTCAGCTCCTCCGACCTCACGCTCTACACCAAGCTGGTCGCCACCGTCCGAGCCGAGAACCCCAACGACATGATCGGCATCAAGTACGGCGACGGTTCCCACACCGTCGTCTCCTACCGCGGCACGCCTCTGTGCTCCGGCCGCCTCCCGACCTTCTTCCAGGGCCACAAGAACGTCACCGTGATGGACATCGCCATGGAGGGCCGCCACGGGTTCGGGTCCGGCCTGCAGAGCGCGCTCGAGGAGAGCGAGAAGGCCGGCAACGTGCCGCTCGACGTGTACGTCAGCGTGCCGGTGGAGCTACGGCTTGGGAGCATTGACCTCCGGCAGGTCAAGGTCAACGTGCACTGCGCGCTCGTCGTCGACAGCCTCACGCCCAAGAAGAAGCCGACCATCAAGTCGGCCACGTACAGGGGCAACATAGAGTTTTGATTTGATTCCTATATACTCGATCGAGCGCTGGGTTGATTAACTAGAATTTATTTTTAAAATAATCTATTTTTTATTCAAAATAACAAAAATATTCCGGCGATAATTTTTTTTACAGAAATATACTCCTGTCGCTCAACCGTTGGGCGACTGGACTAGTCGCTCAGCGACTGGACCAATCGCTGAGCGACTGGTTCCAGTAGCTCAACCGTTGAGCGACTGGAACACTTGTCGCTCAGCGGTTGGTCCTAATATGCAGCTCACTTATCTAGCCGGGCATGCATAGTGCCCAGTCGCCCAACGACTGAGCGACAGGAGTATATTTCTGTAAAAAAAATTATCGCTGGAATATTTTTGTTATTTTGAATAAAAAATAGATTATTTTAAAAATAAATTCTGATTAACTAACTGCTAATTTGCTGTGATGACATATTAATGGCTCGTTCAGTGGAGTTGGGGAGGAAGGATACATATACTATCTTGTGTTGTAACACAGTAGTCAAAAGGGTTCAAAATTATATTGTTTCGTTGCTTTTATATGAGAGATACTTTTTGATTGGAAGGTTCAAAATTTAGAGATTAATGTATTTAGCAACCATGTGGCAACAGTTTGCAACAAATCAATATTTTTTAATGGACTTTTTTCTCACTATTTTTTTCCCTGCTGACATGCATGCACTCTCGACTTGTCTTGGTTTGACCACAGGCTAAAAATACGTCGAGACTGGCGTAACCAGGATTCCACTATACTACAGGCTGAATCAAGGAACAATACACTAGTGCAATTTCAAAAATCTACCGCGCAACCAAGGAACCCCGGTAGTAATAGATCACGGGATTACCACTAGACGTGCGGACTCACAGCGGAAGAAGAGTTGATGTAGCACGTTAGTGCGGTTGTAGTCGTACTAGCCTCGCGCCTCCTCCAAGTGCTCCTCGCGACCGTCAAAAATTATGGATCGTCTTAGCGTTGAAGCCTCGCAGCAACGCCTCCAAGGTATCTACTCGTACGGGGCAGAGACACCACATGCCGGAGTGCTAGCGCCAGCTGCGCGGTTTTGGACAAGGGAGGTGTGGCGGCTAGGGTTTCAGGAATTCCGAAAATCACACTAACCCTATGCCACCACCCCTCTATATATAGGCATCCATGATAGGTCTCGAACTTTGAGGCCTATTAGGAACTTGTGGTCCCATAAGAATTCGGATCACCATCCAAAATATGTCCCAACCCTTTAAGCGTGCGACCCTATAGGTTCACGTACACTTGGACATGTCCCGAGTACTCCTACTCGTCCACAAATCAGTAGTGGCCCCTAGCAAGATATGTCGACTCCCAAGTATACGTAAAGATTACATCGGACGAACCTTAACAAATCTCATATGTATCTCCCTTTGCCTCACGATATCAAACTCAAGGCGAGTACATGCCATCCTTGTTGGTTAGCTCGACCACTCTTTCTCAATTACGTGACTCAAATTCCGCGACTATGGTTAACTCTTTAACCGTGAGTAGCATGTCCATACATTTCTGGAATCTGATCACTCGAGAGGCCTAGAGATATTTTCCCATTGTATGGAGAGGCAAATCTTATCTTGATCGACTATGCCTCGACGCATGTATCATGACAAACCCGAAAGCTACCTTTATAACTACCTAGTTACGGAGTAGCGTTTGGCAACTCCTAAGTAAGTCAGTACACATCTCAAGTACGTGCGACGACCTCAAGCCTAAGGATATAGCATACGCATTGTAAATGAGACCAACTGATGACATATAAGAATACAACGTTCTCGCAGTGTCTCATGGTGGGTCGATCCAACCCCATGTTCACTAACATATGTCCATATTATTAGTTTGATATCTCCATATCTATGATACGTGAAACATGGTCATCAACCAATACATATGCTAGTCTATTCATATGTGTCCTCATATATTTCTGACTAGGGATCGCTTTAGAATAATCATCGCAAAGATAAATATAGAGTTTCACAATTTACATACTTGATAATAAATATTAACGATATTATTCTTGGAACAAGATAACATATGATCCAATAAATTATGAACATAACGAAATATAATCATCTCTATGATTGCCTCGCCTCTAGGGCATATCTCCAACAGTCTCTCACTTGCACTAGAGTCAATCATTTAAGTATCTAATACCAATAACTCTTGTATGCGCCTCATGTTTTGGCTGTGTGAGAGGCTTTATCAATGGATCAGCAACATTTAAATCCGTGTGTACTTTGCATATCTTTACATCTCCTCTATCCACAATATCGCGAATAAGATGATAGTGCCTGACTATATGCTTGGACTTCTGATGGGATCTAGGCTCCTTAGCCTGCCGAATGGCTCCATTATTATCATAATAGAGATCCATTGGGCTCGAGGCACTCGGGACCATACCCAATTCAGCAATAAAATTCCTTATCCAAACACCTTCTTTTGCAGCTTCAGAAGCTGCAATGTTGTAGGATCGTAATGGCAATCAGAAGGGGGGGGGGTTGAATGATTGCAGCGAATTGACCCCCGAATTCAAACTTCTTCTTGTGCACAAGAACTCCAGAATCTCTCCGATGACTCTTGTGTAGCTCCACAACAAAGATCACCTCAGGCGCACAGAAGGAACACCAAATCAAGAAACAAAGTAGAACGAATTTGAACTTTATATATCAAACTTGATTTGTGTCTACAAAGTGCTCAGCAAGCACCCCTCAAAGCCCCAGATCGAAGGACCTCTAAACCGCACCAAACAGTAAGAAAGCTACGGTCAAAAACCCTATTCTTGGCCAAATAGCATCTACATCCGTACCCCAAAACTCCTTTTCTTATAGCCTAGAGTCCTATCCATGTCCAACACAACACCAACACGGATTCTACCTCAAAACAACTAGATTTGGAAATCCTTCCAAAACTGTCTTTCCAAAAACCGAACTCTCCACGTCGTAAGCCTCCAGGAAACATTCCCGTAGCTCCAACGTGATCCACCTTTGTCTTTCACGTGCTTCAGCGCGATCCAAACCATCTCTTGACATCCACGACTTCCAAGACCTCAGATTCCCCATCCTAGTCCGAGTCAATCCCGTCACCGAACGTAGTTCATCCTCACGCCTCAACCTGCACATGCAAAGATCAAAGAAACCCAAATCTTGGCACAGGTTATCCAACTTGACCATCCATTAGCTCACTCACACCCATAAGCACTATCATCCATCATGCAACACATTAAAGCATACGAAATCAACAAATCCGTAGTCAAATCCCCAAAGCGACAAAACTGACAGAGTGTAATCGGAACTACCACCATTACACTCCGTATTATCACAAGACGCGCGTCGCATCGCTCAAACCATCATGGAACTATCGCTCATCGGAAATCTCAAAACTTCCAAAAACATGCTCTCTGGAATTTCCATACCATAACCTTGCGGTCATACTTTGCGGTACTTACTTGCCGCTTCAAGCCGCGAATTATCGCTCACGGCCGTTCCGCTCCAAAACTCCAGATCATCCGATTTTCATTTAACTGTTCATGTCAGAGACACTTTTACTCTTGAAGAACAAACACGGTACTACCGCTGGCAACCCATGGTACTACCGCTCCACAAAAATTCCCAAAGTCCTCAGAACAACGTCCTTTGCCATGTGGACGCTCCAGATCCATGGGCCGATCGGACCATGGGTCTCGGTAATTAGATTTAAAGACAACAGAGCAAGTCCGAACGACCCACTTGATTTCATTCGTCAGATTTCAATCTAACGGCCCATAGTCCTTGAGCAGTTCGGACGGTCCGAACGTTCACTTCAATATCAGCCGTCAGATCAAGATCTAACGGATCGAGCAAAACGCATCAGAGAAAAAGTCTTGCGGTACTATCACAAGACACCAGCGGTCATATCAAGACTCCGTAGTTCCAAGACAAACAAAGCCGGTACTACCGATAATCATGACAAAAAATAATTTTCAGCAGAACTTAACAGAGCTCTGAACCAAGTCACCACAACAAGTCTTAAGGACAAAGTATTGAACATTAAGTACTGAGACTAAGTCTAACTTATTGTCAATGTGTTCATCATCAAATAACTTGACCAAAAACCTCTTGGTCTTACAAATGTACTCGACCTCCATTATAGAATCAGCATCCGTCTCTTACTTGGAATTTTTTCAGCTCATTGCTCCTCCATTCAAAATGAATACAAAACCAGATTACGAACGATAATCATCTTTGTCGGTTTGGAAGCTTGCATCGGTGTAACCATTTACAACGAGCTCTTCATCACCACTATAAACAAGGAACATGTCCTTAGTCCTTCTCAAGTACTTAAGAATATTTTTCACAGCTGTTCAGTGTCCTTCACCGGGATCAGCTTGGTATATGCTTGTAACACTTAGAGCATATGATACATCTGGTCGAGTACATATCATGGCATACATGATAGATCCAATAGCTGAAGCATATGGAATATCATTCATACGGTCTCGCTCATTAGTTGTCGATGGACACTAACTCTTGCTAAAACTTATGCCATGTGACATAGACAAGAACCCCTTCTTGGCATCCTACATGTTGAACCGTTTCAACACCTTGTTAATATATGTACTTTGGCTAATCCAATCAGCCTTCTCGATCCATCTCTATAGATCTTTATCCCTAAGATATATGTTGCCTCTCCTAGGTCCTTCATAGAAAAACTACTTTTCAATGAGGCCTTAACGAATTGCAGCATAGGAATGTCATTCCCAATCAATAATATGTCATCCACATATAAGATTAGGATTACAAGTGTGCTCCCACAAACCTTCATGTAAACACAAGGTTCTTCTTTGTTCTTGATGAAACCAAACATTTTGACCTCCTCATCAAAATGTATATTCCAACTCCGAGATGCTTGCTTCAACCCATAAATGGATTTATGAAGTTTGCACACTTTACTAGCATTCTTTGGATCGACAAAACCCTCAGGTTGTGTCATGTACACATCCTTACTTAGGTTTCCATTAAGGAAAGCCATTTTGACATCCATTTGTCATATCTCATAATCGAAATATGCAGCAATAGCTAGAATGATGCATACAGATTTAAGCATCGCTACCGACGAGAAAGTCTCATCATAGTCAACCCCTTGAACTTGTCGAAACCCTTTTGTGACAAGTCGAGCTTTATGAATTTGAACATTTCCATCCATGTCAATCTTTTTCTTATAGACCCATTTGCACTCAATGGTTTTAACACCATCAGGCGGATCGACTAGGTTCCAAACCTGATTGTATCCTATGGAGTCTCTCTCGGATTTCATGGCTCCAAGCCATTTCTCAGAGTCTGGGCCTATCATCACTTCCTTATAAGTCACAGGCTCATCGCTATCCAACAATAATATATCACCCGAATACCGAGCAGGTACTTTGCGCGTCTTGTCTGACCTTCGTAGATTTGGTGCTTCCCCGATCAGGGTATCTATGATTGCGGGTTCCCTAACCACATTTTCCCTTATTGGGGCATCTGCGGCCAGGTCCTTCCCAAGTGGAGTTTCTCGAATCTCTTCGAGTTTTACAGTTCTCCCACTCGCCCTTCTCGAGAGAAACTCTTTCTCTAGAAAGACACTGTTACAAGCGACAAAAACTTTGCCCTCTTCTCGGTTGTAGAAGTAATATCCTTTGGTTTCCCTAGGATATCCTATAAAGAAGTATTTATCTGACTTAGGTGTGAGTTTATCAGATGTCAAACGTTTAACATAGACATCACATCCCCAAATCTTTAGAAAAGACAAACTAAGACTCTTCCTAGTCTACATCTCATATGGTGTCTTATTCACTAATTTAGATGGTACCCTATTTAAAGTGAAAGTGGAAGTTTCTAGAGCGTAACCCCAAAAAGACAATGGCAGATTTGATTGGCTCATCATCGATTGAACCATGTCCAATAAGGTCCGGTAACGCCGCTCGGACACCCCATTAATTAAGTTTAATGGAAAGTGGCGTATGTGTCACATCCCCAAATTAATTAATGATAATTAGTATGTATATCATCAGCATGCATATTGTTTTTGGAAGCATTTGCATGTTTTGTTGCTTTTGGAAAATCTTAATCAAAGATTAAAACCCTAACTTGAACTAAAGCTCCAAATGAAAACAGAAACAAATGCTGATAAAGTTCTCTGGGAAATGATTTATTCAAATACTATAATATTTATCACGAATAAATATAATTTTTACCAAATTTTTGGAACTCAATTTGACTCGCAGAAAATTCAAACTCAATTCAATAACTCAAGTTAGGTTTGAATTTAAATTAAGCAAATAAATCTTGAACAGTGAAGTTTAAGATTTTATTTGAGTACTAGGATGCCCGAGGAACCCCTCTGATTTATTTCAGATTTTTAGGATTTTTATTGCTATGTTTAGTGGCCCGGTCAAAGTAGGTTTTCAATTTTAATCCTAGTCAAACCCTAAACTCAACCCTAGCACTGTTTGACTCGGGTGCGACCAACCAAGCCACTTTCACTTGGTTGAACCCTACCGTCTACACGTTCAAACCGTCCGATTTGATCGGATACGTTCGGATTGTCCGAACTCACGGCTCATCTGGACTATCAGATCTAGATCGGACCGTCCAAACGCGTGGTCCGAATAGCCCTCAGTCGGTCCGAACGTTCCGACCGCGCCACTAGACTCAGCCCAACCAACTAACTGAGTCGGTCCAATCGTCACTCGTGCGCACGTGCGTTTGAGTCATTGCCATCTCGGGCCCACTTGTTAGCTTTGTCTCTTTCCTTTAATTGGCTCGCGCAAAATGCGTACGCCACGTCGCCACCACATGCTGCGCCACCCCGTCAACGCCGAGAATCCACCGCGGCCGTTGACCACTCCTGGAGCTCCTCCGTTTAACACCGCCTCCACTCCATCATCTCCCTGAGGATAATACTCCCTCGGCACCCTTCTCTTCCCTCACTTTTCCTCGTTTTGGCCGAGAAAAGGGACGCTCGTTCTAGCTCTTGTCTCTGGTAAGCTTCAATCCTAAGTGTCCCTCGTTCTCACCTTCTATGCCGTTTCCATTTTGCCTAATGCGAGCTCTCCTCATCGCTTGTAGCTCTTGGACCATCTTTGTGCTCCCTGCAGCTCTAGAGTGCGCCCCGAAAGCCACCTTTGTGCAAACATTATCTTCGGTGAGTATTATCCTCAACCTTGCATGTCATATCATGTCTTTGGATATGATATGGAAAACCCCTCAATAAATTTTGTCATTGCATGACAGGATCTTGTGAATTTGAGGCTTTGTCCATCTTCGGCTAAAGAACACCCCTTCGTCTCCCACTTCATTTCGGTAATGCATTCTTCGATTCCTTGCTACTAGAGCATCCTCTAATGATTTTTAAGCTATCCCGACCATTCATTGTCCTTATGGTTGCCTAGGAAGCCTTCTCCTCGTTGAACCGCGCCGCCGCCGTATGCTTCTTCGTCGCCGACAAGATTCCGGCCATCTCCAACCCTATCCAACCCTCAGGTAGCCTCACTTAGTCCCTAGATAGCTCGGGCACCCGCTTGTATGCGCATTGTGGAGCTTATGCATGGCATGCATGTTCGTCGTAATGGTAGCGCCGCCCTTCTCCGGCTAGCCGCCAGTACCAGTCACCTCAGCCATAGCCACCACTTCCATTAGGTGCGCAATACTATTGTGCAGCTATACCAGGCCTTGTTCGGCGCCGCCGTGGCACGTAGTGTCAGTGAGCCACCGGGCAAGCACGCGGCTGGGAGCTCCTGTTGTTGCGGCAAATCCCTGTAGCGACACAGTTAAGGCTAATCCAGTTCATTAACTGATAATGATTGGTTAGTAATTAAATTGATGTCTTAACGTCGTAACGTATCACTTATATGTGGGCCCCGTGCACAAAAATCTGAGGTGATAAGTGAAACGCATTAGAGACTAACATGTAGGCCTAGCCCTTAAGCTGAATGTGCGCCGGTGGACTTAGTTCACCGGTCTAAGTCTATGACGGTTGGATCCATATGTCAGGGCGCGGTTAAATCGGAAATTTAAATGATAAATGCACTGTGCACTGGACCCCATACGTCAGCGTCTATGGCTAGCTCAGCGCTCGGTATAAAAAAATCTAAAATGCTTTATAAAATTCGGAATCCATTAATTGGTACACTGAAAACTCATTTAACTTCAAAATTGCATAACTAATTCATCTTAACTCCAAAATGAGTGAAATCAGTGTTGATAATTTCCATTTTAAATGAACTTTATTTTAAAATAGGTTTCGAACTTGTCACTATCACAGAAAAGTTAGTTTCTGGAGATTGATCCAAAAAACCAATTATTTTAACACTAGAAAAGGCTATTAACTTTGAAAATTCATAACTAATTCATATGAGCTCAAAATGAGTTGAACCAAGTTATTTTCGTCTTATAACATTATTCTCTATTTATCTATGTAATCCTTTTCTTCACCACTATTCTACAAATTTTCTCCAAATAATTAAATTAGGATGAATAGTAACAGATTTTCAAACCACCATAACTTTCACATACTAACTCCAAATGGAATAATTCTTTCACCTAAATTCATATAAAATCATCATCTAGACACTGTAGAAATCTCATGCATTTTTGAGTAATTTGAATTTTTATGGTATTTCTCGGTGTTTATTCAATGTTATTAATTCTATAGAGTCCGAAGTAATTGACATAGACTCCTTCGCCACCGAGAGAGAACAACTTGAGTACCAGTAAGGCAAGCATCATTTGAACTTTAGTTTGCATCATGTTGATCCCAGTTTTTGATAAGTTAGTGTTTTGAAATGCAATGATATTGCTTGCATGCTACTTTGTTATGTCGATATTTTTGTGATGTGTAGCTAGTTATTTCCTACTCCTGAGCTTATCCTTGAATTAATCCAGTACCTGAATGCTTAAGTTAGTTTGGGTGAAATATATTTGTACATGGGATTGCTTAGCCACGCATGTCTAGAGAGTGCGTTAGTATGGTTGACGGGATTATTCCGTCGACCTTGGGAGACACCTTACTTTTATCTTCTCTACCTTTGGCCTAGGTCTTCGAGTCTGGTTGTTTAGTTATTTTGGTTAAAAATTAAAAATGAATTGGGTCTGGACAAATGGTTGTTAGTGAGGGTGCCTTCGTGCACAAGATCGGGTATGTGGTTGTCTTGTCCGGACCAAACTTTGGTGACATCGTTAATTCAAGTAACATTCGTACTACCACATGCGGTATATGGCTGCCGTTTGGTTAAGTAAGGGGAAGATTTCATTGTTTTAGACCATAGGTGGTGTGAGGACATAGTGACCGTGAAATCCTATGTTCCTTAGGAACCTAGTGCAATATATATTGTGCAGGTGAGCACGATTACTTATGTTGGGGGTCACCCAACATACTAACTACCTTACACTGGACCCTCCAACACAACTTGCGTGCCTGCTTAGCATTTGCTATATGCATATGTACTAAGTTGGGATTTCATCTCACATAGGTGATCTAACTCAATAGGGTCTTCTTGCTAAACAATATCAAATCTCGATCTACCCGGCCAACTCACCAAAGGTAGTGTGTTTGGCTTACAGGCTCGCGAGTCGATGTGGGTAAAGTTGTACTCCCCTGCAGGGTGTAAATCTATTCGAATAGCTGTGTCCACGGTTACGGACGACCGCTTGAATTTGGGAGTCATTATTGTTAGAAATTTTGAATTAAAATTGACATGGTTACAACTTGGTATTCGGCATGAATGGATTTTCATGCAATTTTTGTTTTTCAAAGTGGGCTGCCACTTTGGTTTTTGTTTGACTCAATTGTTTATTGATGTTTAACTATGTCACATATTTTACTTTTGTTTTAAATCTGTTTTCTAAATGGCAATTGTAAAACTAGTATGTGTAGGATGAAAATTATTGTGTTTTCCTCAAAACAAAGCCACTATTGCCATCCTTTGAATAACCTCTAGCATAAATATTTTAAATTTGTATAAGACTTGCAAGTACATTTGTACTTAACCCGGGTGCTGCAAATTCAGGTGGAGATGATTCTACACCCGATGAGTTCGTTAGCACCGATCTAGGTGACGCTAACGAATAGTGCTATTATTTAACTCCCAGTCGGTTGCCATGGGTTATGGGGCACACCATGCTGGACCTTTTGGTTTATTTACCTTGCTTCCGCTGCTACTTAATGTTCCCATTTTACTTGGCCGGTCGGCCACTTGTAATAGTTGTAGACTTGACTATTATGTTGTATGTTTTTTTTTTGAATTATCAATGCATGAATGTTGTATGGATGTGATCAACGTTGAATGAGAGTATAAGCATGTTGGTCGCTGATCTTGGGAGCCAACATGGTTTCATACTCGCTGTTGATGAATTCCCTTTTAATTCATTAAGTGTGGTCTTTGACTGTTTGGAGAACCGGTTATCATGTAGCGCTTGGAGAGGAACAGTACGCATGATCATCGAAGCTCTAGTTCAGTCGGGACTTCTCACTTAGATAGAGTTAATCTGGAATTCATTTACTTGAGGCCCAGAGTTATTTCCATAAGGCCGGGAAGGCCTCGGTCTTACGGAAATAACCCGAGGGTCCTCATAGTATGTATGTAGACTTTACTGATCTCAATAAAGTTTGTCCAAAAGATGATTTTCCTCTTCCTCGTATCGATCAGTTGGTTGATTCTACTGCTGGTTGTGAAGTATTAACACTACTACAAAAAGGCTAATACTAGGCGCCTTATCACAGACGGTTGACCAAAACCGCTCAGATTATCTGCAATCACAAACGGTTTTGGTTTAGAGACATGCGTATTCTTGGCTGCGCTAAAACCATCTGTGTGAAGAGTAATATCACAGACGGTTCATGTTGAAAACCGTCATGAAGTATCCTGAGCGGTTCTTGTTAATAACCGCTGCGTGATAATACTATATCACGAGCGGTTTTCAACAAAGAACCGTCGTGAAACATCCTGACGGTTCTTAACAATAACCGTCGTGATATTACCACATATCACGACGGTTTTTGTTATAACCGCTGCGTGATAATATCGCTTCTAACTCCTTAAATCGTCGTCGTCTCTTCGCCGCCATCCGCCGGCTCCCGATCGTCTCTTCGTCGCATCGATCCGCTTCGGCTCCCGATCGTCTCTTAAATCTCACGCTCGAATTTATTCCTTGTTTTATAAAAGGATTATCCGCCATCGAAGATGATCATCCCCACATACTTATAAAAAAAACAGAAATGGCTGCCTCTTCCTTGTCGCCGGCATTGGTGGCCTTTCTGGCCGCACTGTACGAGCACCTCTCTCGGTGTACGTTGAACTGTGCTGCGGAAGAACACTGTTTGATCAACAATGTCTTCACTCCTCTGCCGGCCGGGAATTAGCCGGAGCAGGTGACGGCCACCTTCCGCCGTCTTGACATCCTCCTCCGCCGTGTCTTCCGGGTGATCTCCCACTTTCGGCGAGTTTACCACGTCATCAACGTGGTCCTCCAAAACGATGTTGCACGTCTCTAGGAGGTTTGCCATCACTTGGACTGCGTAATCGAGGCGGCAGGTGACCGAGTCGACCAGGCTGAGACCCCTCAAGCAAGGAAAGAGAGCCTATGGGCTCAATTCTTCTTGGTTCAACAGTCCGAGGGTCTTCGAGACACTTTCGAGCAAGCGCGAGAAGCGGTGGGCGATTTCGAGCTTCATTCGATGATGATCGAGAACCGTCCGATCGATGCTGCCGCCTATGAAGTATTGAAGACGGAGATAGCAGCCTACCTCCGCCACTAGAAAAACTTTGTTTATATATAGGTTTCTACTTTTTAAATCTTTTGTAAGTGGTAGCCCATATTGTTTGGTCATATGAAAATTCCAAAATGAAAAAAAAAGTTTGGAGGTGAAGTTACTATATTAATTATATGTTGAATTATTACTATATATATATATATATATATATATATATGTATGTATGTATGTATGTATATGTATATATAGTTAAAGCAAATTTTCAAGAGTATTTAAATGATAAAATTGACATATAAACATGTAATTTCTTCATCTCATGTAAGTTCATATACAAGACAAATATATATACTTGAGAAAAAACCTTTTCACAGACGGTTCCATAATGGAACCGTTTGTGATAATTATCACTGACGGTTCCATCATAGAACCGTCTGTGATAAGTCTCTTTATTAGTAGGATCCTGACCCGCTAGGGTTTGCGCTCGCCCTAACTCTCGTCACTCCCTAGTCCCTCTAGGGTTTGCGCCCGCCCTAACTCTCGTCACTCCCCAACAAGATTTACTCTACCTCGGCGTCGCCCTTGACCCGTCATTGCCACCGCCGGTTGTGACACCACTCTGAATCGCACAAGACACTCAAATGCGATAGTAGTGTCTTGTGCGATTTAAAATCGTGCCACAACTACGGTGACGCCACCACCCAAGCCACTGGGCTTGGCCCCGCATGCCGCCTGCGCCGCCATGGCTTGGTTCTCCTACTCGGCCTCCTGCGCTCGGGCCCTGGCTGGGCTTTGCTTTCCCCATCCTCCCTCTATTCTCCTCTAGATCTGTTAGCTTAATGTCTTTTGTTGAGTTTGATTTTTATGCTTGAGCCTTAAGTTGTGTCCTGATGTTTGTGTGATTTATGTAAGGTGAAGGAGATGGATGTGGGTTGTGCTAGTGGTAGGGTCGCCACCGTGGTTGCGCTGTACTGAGGTATCACCCTACCTTACTCCCTCTCTGTCTCTACCCCCTTGCTCTGTGATGAAAATGGCTAGTGCTCTCTGATGATCTTGAGGCTACTCTCGGTGTGGTGGGTTTGGACACCCTTGGTCTTCTTGTCTTCTTTGTTGAACTACTCAATGATGTTAATAGTCTTATGCTGAAATTGAATTGATAATTAGTTCATATTAATAGTCCCTTGCTCGTGATATAAACCGAGGGCTATTGGTGTATGTGCATTCTATGCATCTTGCTTAGTTCATCTTGTGGGTTCGGATGGGGCTTGATATGTTATGACTTATTGGGTTGTTGATATGTATGAAATTTGTTGATATGTTATATTGTTATGAGTTATGACTTATTCAGAAGTGTCAAGTGTTGTCTGCTATTGATAGTGGAAACTTGCTTGGTGAACCATGGGCTATTGATATGTATGATTGATGATTTGCAAAAATAGATGTATAAAATGTGTGATATGTATGTTATGACTTAATTGTTGATTTGTCATTTTGTCAAGATGTCATTTGTTGCTTCTCACCATTCATTTCACATTTGTCTGTGTAACTGTGTTCATGCTGGTCAAGTTCTCCTACCTTGCGTCCTAGGTACGTCCTACCATTCCATTCCTATTCTCTTCTCTATAAAGTCTCCAAGCGGTGGTTGCTTGTGCCTTTAAAACCGAATTATATATATATATATATATATATATATATATATATATATATATATATATATATATATATTGTTCTTAGTCCCTCGGCCACTTTAGGAATTGAGTCCCGCACCTGCACATGAGGAGGAAGAGGACGCAGCAACCACGGACAACTTCATTGGGCCAAGAATTAGTTTAAACACGGTCCTGGACGCATCGGGACATCCAATTACTTGGTTGCTAAATTGATGCCACTTCAATCGAGGTTGCCCGTTAAGAAAGTGGCGTGGGCCTCCTCATGCTAGTGTGGCAACCCCTAAAAGTGGCTAAGGGACTAGGAACAATAGAAATATATATATATATATATATATATATATATATATATATATATATATATATATATATATATGCCGCTTTTAAAGGCACAAGTAGTCACCGCTGGTGGTTTATAGAAAATCATCACGACGGTTTCATCCACAAACCGTCTGTGATAACTTAATATCACAGACGGTTTGTGGCTGAAACCGTCTGTGATAACTTAATATTTGTGGCTGAAATCGTCTGTGATATTAAGTCATCACAGACGGTTTGTGGCTGAAACCGTCTATGATAGTATGCATCATAGATGGTTTTCAAATCGTTTGTGATGACCTCATGCATTACTGACCCATAAACTCAGACGGCTCAAGAAACCGTCCATGTTGACGTTTTTGAACAATCTGTGAAGGCCTTTTCTGTAGTAGTGTAAGTTTTCTAGATGCATATGCTGGTTATCATCAGATTAGTATGTGTTTAGATGATGAAGAAAAGACTGTATTTATTACACTATTTGGAATATTTTACTATGTTAAAATGCCATTTGATCTAAAAAAAATGCTGTGTTTCTTTTCAACGCTTGATGCAAACGACGTTTTCACCTCAACTAGGCCAAAATTTGGAAGCCTATATTGACGATCTAGTCATAACACTACTACAAAACATGCAATAGCAGATGCCTCATCACAGATGGTTCAAAAGGAACCGTTTGTGTTGGGTCCGTCGGGACCGGGCATAGCCTATCACAGACGGTTTTTTAATAGAACTATCTGTGATAATCACCGTTATCACAGACGGTTCTTGATAACAACCATCTGTGAATTAACACAGACGGTTCTAGTTACATATCACACCTTGCGCCTCGGTTCTTAACAAGAACCGTCTCTGATTGTTGGGCGGAAAACGAAAATTTGGACATAATGGGCGGGCTGCCGAAACTCGCTTTATATTAACCTTGCGCCTCTGCCGTCTCTCCTCCTCACACCTCATACCTCCATCTCCTCCTCACACCTTGTGCCCCGGTCTCCCTCGAGCTTGTCGCCCGTGGCCTCCTCCAACTCGCCCTGGCCTCATCGTCACCGGCCTCCTCCGAACCGTCGCCCCCGACCTCCTCCACCTTGCCCCGGCCTCGTCGTCACTGGCCTCCCACGACCTCGTGCGCCTCGGCCTCCTCCACTTCCGCCGCCCGGCCTCCCACGACTTCACTCTCTCTCGCCCCCTTTGCTCTGTGATGTGGATTCTTGAGAGCTAGTGTTAGTGCTCTGTAAATGGATTGAGTTGATGCTCTTGTGATGTGGGTGATCTTTGTGGTTTATTGTTGGAGGCTCTCTGTGCATGTGTAGTTCATCCTGAGTTATTTGGTTTGGGCAAAAATATAGATGGTAGATCGCGCACTGTTCGGTAAAACCGCCATAACTTTTGCATACGAACTCAGATTGCGACGTTCTTTGGCTCGTTGGAAAGCTAACGAAAAGTTCAATCCGAAAATCCATAAAATTCATTCGCGAGGCTCAGGAGACTTCAGACAAAGTGAAAACCCCCCAAAAAGGTCGTTTAGGGCCTCAAATCAGCCTCCGAAGTTTTAGCAGCCGTTTTCGGTTTTTTTTTTGCAACAGAAAAGGCTATCACAGACGGTTCTAAACAAGAATGCGTCAGGAAAACGCCATCACAGACGGTTCGAATGAGAACCGCTGTGATGACGTTCCGACGGTTCTTGTTTATAACCGTCTGTGATAGCTTTTTCACAAACGGTTCAAAAACCGTCTATCATGACCTCATATCATCACAGACGAACAAATTCAAACGGTTCGGAAACCGTCTGTGATGACGGTTTTGAACCGTCTGTGATGAGGTTTTCCCTAGTAGTGTAAAAAGCATTAAGTGACTTAATCATATTTACGACTTGCAAGAAACATTCAACAACCACAGAAAACATTGATTGAAACTTAATCCTGAGAAGTGTGTGTTCGGAGTCTCATCAGGAAAATTGCTTGGATTCCTTATCTCTGCACGAGGAATCGAAGCAAATCTTGAAAAAGATAAAGGACATTGAACAACCGACTATGAAGAAAGAAGTCCAGAAACTCACAGGGTGCATGGTGGTTTTAAGTCGTTTCATCGCACGTCTGGGAGAAAAATGACTTCCTTTCTTCAAGCTTCTCATGAAGCATGAGGGTTTCGAGTGGTCAGATGTCGAACCCGAAATTCTCAAAGGCATTTTGGACTTAAATAAAATAATTCCAACTTAGACTTGGTAATAGTTTTTGCAATTAAATTTGTTTTAGCTTTAAAATAATTAAGGAAAAGCTTTTAAAATTTCAAAAAATCCACAAAAATAATTAAGTTTTAAATTTTCTCTGAAATTGAAAATTTGGGCTGTTACATAAGAAGCGGCAAATAATGCCTTTGAGGATGTCAAGAGGTATCTTACGAGTGCTCCTGTTTTGGTTTCTCCGAAATCAGAAGAGATGCTCTTAATTTATCTAGCTGCCACGCCACAGGCAGTGAGCGCAGTACTGGTTGCCGAACGTGAGAAAGTCCAACGACCAGTTTACTACATAAGTGAAGTTTTACACGAGCCTAAGGAGCGATATCATCAGGTTCAAAAACTTCTATATGCCTTCCTCATGTCTTCGAGGAAACTACGGTATTATTTTCAGGCGCACAAGATAATTATGTTGTTTGAGTTTCTCTTAGGAGTGGTCCTCCAGAATAAGGAAGCAGCAGGACACATGGAAAAATGGTCAGTAGAACTTGAGGAGTTCGACCTCCATTTCGTGTCCCAAACGACCATTAAATCCCAGATCTTGGCGGACTTTGTCGCCGAATGGACAAATCCTGAACCTGTTAAGGATCCCCAATACGATACCCACGACCAGTGGACGATGTACTTTGATGGGTCACTTACGCTAAGTGGCTCGGGCCTGGAGTGGTCCTAGAATCTCCTACAGGAGGGACCTTAAAGTATGCTATTTAATTACACTTTCCTAGTACTAACAACATGCCAGAATACGAAGGTTTGTTGGCTGGCATAGGGCAACAAAAGCGCTCGGGATTCGACGACTACTCTTGAGAGGAGACTCTCAAATTGCATGCTAGAGTTGTTGGTTACAAATATGAACTAGCATTGTCAAACGAATATGCTAGCCAGCCAGCCAGCCACATAGGGGTGGGGTTCAATCGGTGTGCCAATCAGGAATCAGGATGCCTGCTTAAATACTGTTGGGATTAGACCAGTGTTTGTGTTCCACCAACTGCATATAAGATAAGTTAGCTTGCTTAAATTTCCCAGTAATTAATCTTGTGGTTTCTTAACAGTTGTACTATTGCCAGCTAGCTCCATGATATCAATTTCAATAGGGGAAAAATGAGACCTGCAGCAGCTCAAAAGAAACCAATTAACCAACATTTTAGTCAGGCCACCATTCTACTCTCTTCATCGTCACCGTGCTGGACATCAGCGTTATTCACATCTGGCTGCCTGCATGCAGCTGCGCCGGAGGAGAGCAAGAAGGCCGGCAACGTGCCACCGCGCTCGACACGTGCGTCAGCTTGCCGCTAGTTGAAGGTGAACGTTGACGTAGTACAGCCTGCTCGTCGTCTACTTCGGAATGTTTCCAGGCCACCCGGTCCGGCCCGTACAGCCCAGCCCAGGGTTAGGGTTTCTTACACCGGGCGCAACTCAGTCATCGGCCGCTGCGCTGCTCTGTATTAAAATCCCCCCCGATTCAGCCGTAATCCTTCCACCCATCCACCGTGCTCCCCTTTCCATCGCACGCGCAAACGCAATCCCATTTCGATAGCTAGGGTTTCGTGGTTGACGGCTTCGACCAAGCGAGCCATGGCGGCGGCGGCGGCTGAGAGCAGCGCTGCGGAAGGCAAGATGATCACGCTCGTCAGCTTCGACGGCGAGCGCTTCCAGCTTCCGGAGGTGGCAGCGTCACTGTCGGCGACCATCCGGCGCATGATCGACCACACCTGCGACACGGACGTGGCCGGCATCACGCTCCCCAACGTCGCCGCCAGGACGCTCGCCAAGATCGTCGATTACCTCAAGAAGCACGCCGCGGCCGCCAGCTCCATCAGCGACGGGGAGAAGCCCATCAGCGAGTGGGACGGTGAGTTCATCAGCGTCGGCCAGGCACTGCTGTACGACGTACTCCTCGCGGCGAACGACCTCGAGATCGAGGGGCTCATCGACCTCGCCTGCCGGCGCGTCGCCGAAATGATGAGCGGCAAGGCGCCGGACGAGATCCGCAGGATGTTCGGCATCGAGGACGACTTCACGCCGGAGCAGCGGGACGAGATCCGCAGGGACAACTCCTGGATATGATTTCCGAAGAATATACTCAGTCAGCTTCTTCCTCACCGATCGTGCATGCTGCTGAGTTACATTTCATTTCATCGTCAGTTTCATAGTTTATTTGCTGCAGACCAACCTACCGAGTGTTTAATTATGAAAACCATCTGTCAGTTAACTATATATGTGCTGCTCTTGAAATAATGGAGTTTAAATTTCTGAAACGTGTTCCGGTACTTTTGCTCAAGTAATTCTTGTCAGGATATTTCAAGCAAAAACCTTTAGACAAGATCGTCTCAGCAAATAATTGATTCAACGCACTTTTGTATAGATACCAATGATCCCATTTTGATCCATCAGTCTCTATTGTATTGTGCATGTATAGTTCTAAAGTATTTTCTCTCCTCTCTTTCTTCTTCTCTTTTCTTCTCTTTAGTAGTGTTCTATCGACGATTAGAGAATAAAACTATCATGTTAACATTGTTACGTGTGAATAGGCACACCCTTTTCTGTTCACTTGTTCTTCTTATGCTCTTGGCAGGTTTGTACATTTATGCGCTAATCACCATTTTATAGTGCATCTGCCTTGAACTTGAAGTGTTGCGTTGTTTTGCTGGAACAAATTCACCGGACCAAATTACAGCACATGCTTACAACAGTGTCGGACCCAGATTCCAAGAATCCAAATTCTCTGTGAAAACATTGTACTATTCCCTGGATCAGTAGATAGGACTCATAGATACATCACTGAATCAAATTATACATGGTGTAGATTAAACCATACCATTCATTAATCAACACATCAGAGTTTACATAGACCGTATCGGGTCGGGTTTTACAAAAGGGGCCGAACAAGACCAAATTGATTACATTACATGAAAGCAACGAGTGGAGCTCATCTCATTGCAGGCAAGTGACTGGGGAAACCCGTGTGCGTCCGATATATATTACCCAAAGACTCAGATAATATAGGATGTACGTAAGCACCAACGGAGTCAACTAGACTAGGATGAGACTAGAACAACTAAGACTAACTACGCTTCATCAACTCCTGGGCCTCCAGCTTCTGGATCCTCGTAATACGTGTAGTCTTCAGGGTTTCCTACTTCTGAGGGTTTTTGGGGAAAGAGCGAGAATGAGCACAACTTCTGTACTCGCGAGCCAACACACAATGCAATAATATACATGCAAGGCTAAACAAGGATGACTCGAGTTCTTTTATTTGCTAAAGCAACATTTTCAATTATCATAATTACAAAGTCCTATCACTTAACATTTTAACAAAATTGCATTTTATTAAAGAGAGTAATTGTGCAATATTTATTTCAGTAGAGGTTCCCTCCATCAGAAACTCTACACTATGCATCTTTTGATTGGAGTTACCTCCAATTATTACCACCGCTGAGCTCGAAGGCTCAGGTAAAATCCAAACTCAGGACTAGGTAAGCCCTCCACATTTTCATTTCCACCCACAAAGGTTTTTGAAATAGAACTAACTCAAGTAAAGTTCCTATGTCCGCCTTTGACTGTAGGCGCGGCTGTTTAAACAGTTTAATACTCTGTAGAGATTGTACACTTTACCCATAAGAGATAATCGTCTTGATATGTACACATGCTTCCTTAGACATGTGAATCAAGGGGAGATCACCACAAGGCCTATACAATACATTGAACAGTATTAGTTACACCCGCTAAGGTTTCGCCTGATAAGGGTTACGCTCTTGAAGACCCGTTAACCCTTACCCAGACCCTCACTCTTACGCCCTCTTAACGACTTACGTCGTGCGCCCCGACCCCCTTCGCCACAAAGGCTTACGGCGTCGCGATACATCTACTTGGTGCAACTCGTACTGATGGATACAGATTATTTAGCCAGGTTATATTTTACAGACTTGTGGTTGTACTTGTTTTACACAGGAGGTCATGATAAGATTAAGTCTTTAGGGTTATCTGGGCGGTTCATTCCACATACTAGTATTCCTTAGGCTGCATTAGCACCCACCAACATACCAGTATTCCTTGGGCTACATTAGTACCCACCATCACATCATCCATCCTACCATCTGCCTAGATGGGAAAAGCAGGTTATTAGGGTTTTGAGAAGTAAAACCAAATTATCTCATTCATTTCAATCATGGACCACCAATGACTACCCAAAATCATTTCATGTTTGAAGAGATGATGACTGGGGTATTTAATACCCCGGTACTTAAGCAAGACTAGCATGTCGCTTAAGTACAACCTATAATGGATTCAAATATTAATGGATGGCATATTAACTAATTAATCATCAAATGGGTATTTAACTATCTTAAGCTTTAACATACATTTGATTAAAGAATTAAAGCATGCAATTTCGGTATTTTAAATGAATATAATTTGCATAAAATATAAGCTCAAAATGATCAAAGTATTGACTCGCCTTGGATTTAGGTAAGAGGATCTTGACAATCTTGTGCTTGATCGAAGTGGAGATCCTCCGCGTCTTCGAATCCTAATCAGATGGATGCACCGGAAAAAGACACAACAAGCAAAAGAAAACAAATAAATACACACGAATAAACAAATGAACTTCAAAATGAACAAGACCTATGCCATTAGCAAGATCTTGAATTAACAAATTTTTAGAAGCAAAATTCATAATTTTTGGAGTTATGATGAGGGAGAACGAGACTTTTGAAGCTTGAGTTTGAATTAAATCAAAGAGGAGAGAGGCCGGATTGGTGTATCCAATAGTGCATGGACCATGTTCATGCACCAGTCAAAGGGGGGGTGTACTGTTTGCGGGCTCACTTGGAAGAGAGAGGGAGAGGGGCTTAAGCTAATGACATGTGGGGCCACCCAATTCTTTCCCCAATTCATCTCAAATGGCCAAGAGAAAAAGGGGGGGGGGTAGAGGAAGGGCTCGGGTGGTGTGGCTTGGGCTCAGGCACGGGCTCGCCGCGGTGGGAGGAAAGGAGGGTGGTGCCGGGCAAGGTCGGGAATGGCGACCAAGGGGGAGGCGACCGCGAGGGTGCCAGTGGCTGGGCTGGTGGTGCCGTGGTGTGACGGTGCGGTGGAAGGCCTACAACGGCGGCTCCACGGGCTGAGCGAGGCACCGACGATGGAGTGACACGGCGGTGAAGAGGGCGTGCGCACGGGCGACACCTGGAGGTGGGGAAGTCCGCAAGGGTGGTCGGAGCAGCCTAGAGGCGACCGTGGTGGTGGGGCAGCGGCGACCGTCACTGGGGAGGAAGGGAGCTCCGGTGGTGGTGCTTCTTGGTGGCAGGGAGGGCGAATGGTGGTGCGGGATGGCTTCGAGGCCTCAGGAGGCGCATGATGACGTGGTCGCCCGGGGCGGCGGCTCATCGGCACGACGGTGCGGCAGCGAGGTGACACGGCCAGCATGGGAGCGCGAGTTCGGCTTCGGTTCCAGCTTTGCGCACGAGAAGGAGAGGAATGAGGTGGGGGATGGAAGAAAGGCCGGAGGACGAAGGGGAGTTAGGCCGGGGCAGCTGGGCCATCGGGCCAGGAAAGGAGGAAAGGAGGCCCACAGGAGGTTGGGCCGGCCCAAAAAAAAGAAAGGAGGCCAAATGAGAAAGGGCCCAAAAATTCAAAAGAAGCAAATTCAAAACTTGAATTTGAATATCAAGGATCAAGGGTATTTGAAACACAAACCCGAGCTTAAAGAAAGCTGGAAGTTTTCGAAAATAGTTGGTAATTTGAAATACGGCGGAAAACGAAAACCAGAAATAATTACTATTCCTGTTTTCGAAAATGGGACGTTACAAACAGGTTGTCTCCAATGCCTCCACATCATCTAGAAACAACATTAGAGACAACTCATATAACCATTCGTCTCTATCATAATACTCATGCCAATTTTTGATTATTTTCACCATACCTTTCCTCGCTAGCCTCCCTCACAATTCTCTTTCTTGCACGATGGTTTGTATGCCCAGAGACAGCATCTTCTTTCTCTTAACATTTTATTCCATCCACCTAGGATTTTAGATGATGTGGCAGCGAAGAAACGACCTATGTGGTAACCATTGTTATACCCCTATGTGGTGATATCGATTACAGATGATCATGTGTCTATCTACTTTTGTGTTGGTCTCCTATATGTTGTAATCGGCTGTTAGTTAGTTGCCATACAACTATACAAGCAAACGCTTGCTATGTTATCTTTCTAATATATTTAATTATCCTATGCACACCCCCAAGATGTGTGGCTCATTCAGTTCCGATTCTCTCCTAGTTCTCGTGACCCCCACCAAAATTTTAGTTTCTCCCATCACCCAACTTAATCATCCTCATATCTCTGAATCATACACCGAGAGATCGAAACTGTGTGCATCATAAATCTCAACCCACTGTTCTTGTCCTGATTGGAAAGCTCAAATGTTATATATATTTCATTTCATTTCTTCATCGGATGTATGATATATATATCTCCTGGCCTACCACGTAGTTTATTAAGAACATCTATTATGAAATGATTGATTTTAAATACTTAAGGTGGTGGATTTTAAATTCCTGAAATGAGTTCAAGTAATTATGGGACGAATTTCTACGGGGAACTGCATGGCTTGTTTGATCAAGGACAAGAAGATGCGATATTTTTGTCCACTAAGAGGATGGGATTTTAATTTGTTTGTTATTTATGTAAATCGCCTATCATGTCTGCTTATATAAATCTATGCAGTTAAGTTAGTTGTAGCCTGTTCAAGTCCTAAAGAAAAGGTGGATATAGCATGTTTGTCCGGCCCCGTTCTCTTCGTTTTGAACCCTACCATTAAATTTTGGGATTAATTTGGGGTAAGTGTGTGGCTCATCATATACCTAAAAAATAATAGGTGATATTTAAGGCACCTCCTTCGTTTAGAGATCTAAAAATCCCAAAATAATCCTTAAATCAGAAAGAAAGCAAAATTCCTAGAAATTTTTCTCTCGTTAATCAAGGGAAAGAGAGAAGATCTAAGGGTGTAAGATTATATGGTGTAGATTAATCACATATAGATATTACAACTATTATAATTATATAATAAATACAACTACATCCTTCAAATATATTAGAGTTATATGACTAATTCAATATGTTTCATTATCTAGTCATGCAATTGCGATCAACGAAAGCCTTGTGCTAAATTACCTTGACGAGGATTACGTGGATCGTCCACGCGCCTATTATGAATGTATGCAATTAAATCTAGTCCGTTTGTTCACGTTTTCGCATGAAATTTTTTCTTATCCTCATCACGATGTGGGTCCCTATGCTCCTGTAGACAATTTTTTATTATTTGGACGTAAAAGATCCCTATGAAATTCGCGTCCCGTTGAGTTCCACTTATCAACACTTCGATAATAATGCTCCCCGTGTTATACACTACTAGAAAACGGGGCAAACCTGACGGTCCCAAATTACCCTGACGGGCCCGCAACGGCCGTCAAGGTTTATTATTTTGGTGACGGTAATAGTAACTCCCTCAGAAAAATTCTAATTTTCCTGACGGTTATAATAAAACTGTCAATATAATATATTTTCCTGACGGTTACAACCGTCAGGTTAATTGTTTGGGAATTTCGAGCGCGGGAATTTGCCTCACGCGCTAGACCACCGCGCCAATAGTTACTGTGCCACGCGAATTGCAATTTTCCTGACGTGTAAAGCACACCGTCAAAACAATGTTTGGGTCGAAAAACCTAAGCACTTCTCCCCCCCAAACAGACGCCTCAAATCCCTAGCTTCCTCATCCATCTGCCGCCGCCCCAGCTCCACCCACTACTACAGGAACCGACATCACGATTTGTTCGAACCGTCATCACGAGGCGGTTTCCAACCGTCTATGTTTGTTGGTGCGTGATAACGAGATATTATCACAGACGGTACAAAACCATCGTGATACGAAATATCACGAGCGGTTTTATTAAAAACCGTCTGTGAAGTCAAGTATCACGAGCGGTTTGAAACAAAACCGTCGTGATAGGAGAATATCACGAGCGGTTCTAAATAAAACCATCGTGATAGGAGAATATCGCGACGGTTCTAAATAAAAACCGTCTCGTGATTTACGAATATCACAGACGGCTTTTTTGTAGAACCGTCTGTGATATTCTCCTATCACAGACGGTTTTTATTTAGAACCGTCTGTGATATTCTCCTATCACAGACGGTTTTCTGTTCAAACCGTTTGTGATACTTGACTTCACAGACGGTTTTAACGTAAAACTGTTTGTGATAGCTCGTACCCCCTGCCCACAATTTGGTGTTTTCCTGGCTAGCCTCAGGAATTGCTAGCCATGCCCTCTGAAAACAAGCATTCACATAAACAGATTCAAGCATTCACAGAAACAGATTCAAGGAGCCATGACAACTCAAAGTGATCATTACTCAAAATAAATTACAAAAGATCCGCATTTGTTCAAGTATTGTCGCTATAGTTACAACTAGATTACAATTGTTTGCGTTGAGAGGTTTTAGTGGGGTGATGCTCTGGGTTGGCGACGGAGTGAAACTCTCCGTTGTCGTTAATGATTTCTGTGTTGATAAAGGCGCAGAGCTTCCCTCGAATGTCCTTGATCTCTTCCGCAACGAGTGAATCACATTGTAAATTCAAGGCCTGCCACTAGCAAGAGTAAAGTGGTAAGATATATATATTTAAATTTATAATTAGGAAATAATTATTTCGAGATTGACAAACCTCAGGATCCTTCTTCCTAGCTGTAAGGATTAGCTGCATATGATAGCAGACGTAGATTGCACATAACTCATCATCTTTTTGCTGGCGGCACTGCAAAAATAGAATTACATATATAGGTATAGTCAGTTCGAGACGCGTTATTATGAAGTATGATATAGGATTATAGTGTTGTAGCGCGTACCGGAAAATCCATCCTAGGTGTTAGTTGAGCGCTCTTTCCATTGTATATTCCTTTGTTGGCAACATAATTGATGAACGACCTACATGATTCGAAAAGGTTATCCTCGGCCATTTCAAACGAATGAAGACTACAATAGAGTTATGTAAGGAGGAAATGAGCATACCTCTCGAGTATTCCTCTTAGAGTGCTGAAGTCGTGCTTGTTGCGGTTTAGGGAATCAAGGTATATCACATGGTTCCTCTTGGGTATAATAACTAAAAGGATCCAATGGTACCTACTCATGTATGTCGCTATAGTCATTAAACCTAAGTTCATCTTTGTCACAGATAAAGTACAAATGAAATTTGTATAGCAAGTAGTGACACTTACCCCTCGGTTGTAGGGCACCACTATGTACTTCATGTTCGCCCTGACGAAGCAATGACCTCGTTATGTATTTCTCGGCGAAGGAGGGTCTTGTTGGATGGTTTGCAACGATACCACATGTGGGTCGAGGAAACCCACGGTTCTTTCCATTCCGGATATTTTTCAAAGATGTATCTATACATAAGCAATGAGTTGTGATATTTATTGGTATTACATGAATGTAGAACTTGATTGTACGCACTTACAGTGTCCAACATCGTAGAAGCGAGACGTCGAGGTCAACGAGGTTGAATAGTTGAAATAAGTCATTGAAGCCCACGACGAAGTACCTCGTCCCGTTGAAGAAATGCTTATCCTCGTATCTGACGGTGATTCCAGTATCGCACCCCTTCTGTGATAAATAAGAACCGTCTGTGATACTACACAGACGGTTGTAACGTAAAACCGTCTGTGATTAGGGGGATTATCACAGACGGTTTGTGAATAGAACCGTCTGTGATAATTCACAGACGGTTCTATTTCTCAACCGTCTGTGATAGCTGACTATCACAGACGGTTCTAAAAAATACCGTCTGTGATAGTTGTTCGCGCCACCCCATGTTGGATGACCCATACGAGCGGTTCCAAAGGAACCGTCTGTGATGGGCGTCTACTATAGCCTGCTTTGTAGTCTTGACCCCCGCCGCCTCGACTCCACCCCCGGCACCACCCGCCGCACCTCCACCACCTCCGCCCGCCTCCACCTCGGCTCCACCCCGTCGCCTCCTCCCGATTCACAGAATAGCCTCGGCCCTAATATACATAATAAAGTCTTGTTCATGTCATTATTGTTCATTTTGGCAATTTAGGCAACTTGTTACAACCTAATTTCCCAAATTTCTATTACAAACTTCAACTTGATCAAAATTTCAAAAGGAAATACCATCCAATGTTGGTATTATGACTGGGATTTATTTTAATTAAAAATCGATGAATTATTATGGTCAAAAACAATTTTTATGAAATTTTTAGAAATTATTTTGATTTTCGAAAAATACTTGTCTTTAAATAAACCCTAGTTGATTTAAATGAATTAATTATGTATTTATAAAGAAGAAACAGTGGTTTTAAAATTTATTTGGGTAGTATATCATCCCAGTAGTGATTCTGCAAAATTTTATGAATTTACAAATTTATTTGCTATTTCAAAAGTCCCAGTCAAAGTTTTGGAATTTTGAAATGAACTGGTCAACCTTTCCGGTCCAAACCCTGACCCTAGCACTGTAGCGACCGGACCAGGGTTCGAACCATGCGACTGGACCTCACCCTGTCACGTTCGTACGCGCATCCTTAACCTCCCGTGCGTAATCGCCGTTCATTTCCGCGCGAACGGGCCCGATTCACTGGGCTGTTCGGACCGCCTCCATCCCCCTTTCATTGTTGGCCGTTGGATCCTTAGCGTACGGCTCAGATTTCGTGGGAGGTTCGGACCACCCTCGCACCCCCATGATTCCCACCGTTGGATCGAAATCCTACGTCATCTCACTTTATTCCTTTTTCTAAAAACCTTTTTAAAGCGGCCACCATTGGATCTTCTTTGGGCGGCCCAGATCCTTTGTGATGTTCGGACCACCCTTACACCCCCACGATATTCACCGTTGGATCACGATCCTACGGCATCTCGTCCTGTTCCTATCTCTGAAACCCTTTTTCCTATAGCAGCCACCGTTGGATCGTCAACGTGCGGACCTGATGGAATGTGCCGTTCGGACCATCTGGGGTTCCCTCGATCTTGGCCGTTGGTTTGTGATCTGACGACGAGGAACCCTAGGGGCCGAAGCTCACAAACGCGCTGAGATCTTGTACCGCTGGTTTGCGATCGCACGGCTCCTGTTGAGTGGGCCGATCGGACCGCGACAGTTCCCCATTGCATCGCGACCGTCAAATCCAAATCGGAGGGCTCTTGTGAAGTGGGCCGTTCGGACCGCTACAGGACCCTAGATCGTGGCCATCCGCGGGAGATCGTGTGGTCCGGGTCGCGAGATACCGTTTCAGTGTGTCTTGGCCACTGAATCACAGCCGCTCAACCTGAATCGAACGGTGGCTGTGCGTCGCAGCTGATTGCGTGCGTTGCATGGCTTGGTTAGCCCTGGGACCCACGCGTCAGTGAAGTAAATTGTGATTCCTCTCTGGTTTTCCACCGTAGGCACTGTTGCAGCCGAAATGGTGGTAGAGCACAGTGTTTTGGAGGATATTTTCTCTTAATATCTATCCATTAGTGCCACCTCATGAGCTCTAGATAATTCTTGATTGATCTGGGCACCTCCCCACTATATAAACCCTAGCTCTTGTAGCTCTGCCATTGTTGACCCAGGGAGGAGCTCATTATCCTTATCTCCTTTCCAGTGAAGCTCTCTGGTCCTTCTTCCTTTATTCAACTGCAGGAAGACCTAACTCTCATGCTAATATGGTGTTGGTCATTTCTTGTAGGTTGAACTTGTGTTTTTCCTCTCTTTCACCTTGGACCAGTGAAGCACTCTCTTGAGAAAGCTTCATCCTGGTGAGTTAGGTTCCATCTTTTCTTTACAAGAATGTGACTAATGATCTTTAGAGACTTAGTTTTACCATTCTTGTTTTGGTCAGAATCAAAGGAAGAACTTGGATCTTCTCTGTTGACCAAGAACTGATCTTTTCCTTTCCAACCCTAGCGGGTAAGTTAAACCTTAAGTCTTATCATCTAAAGATCCTTAAGAACATCTTTAGTTTCCATAGACCACTCACTGGTTCATATGATACTTCAAACTTCTTTTAACTGAAAAATTATTTTTATAACTTTTCGGTCTTTCATATCGTTTTCAAAAACTTTAGATTTCTTTATCAGTATATTAGCTTATTTAGGTCTTAAGTGAACCCTAGTACTATTAGTAGACCATCTTGTGATTATCTAAGTTACCAATTTGGTCAGTAAGACAAACTCTTTCTCTGTCACTTATTGTCGGTCTAAAACCGACAAATGTTCAATCTGTCCTTTGTCTTTTTAAACCAAATGATTGGGGGTTAGTATTGGTAGTTATGCTATTAAATACCTCTCTGCTAGCTCTAACTTCCATTTAAGTTTCCATGTTGGGTAATCTTCTAATCCAACCGAAAAAGGTAATCTTGTCCTTTACTGTTTTGGTTGCTGGTCAAACCGATAGCCCAAACAGCCTCAGTCCAAAATCTTAAATTGTTATTACTAAGTAATAAATGACCAGTTAGCTCTCAATACAAGCTTTTATACACTTAACTAGCATGCAGTATCTTATTTGTATGAAGTTAAGCTAAATAATTAAATTAAATACAGTTGTCCTGTTCTAGTGTATAAAACCTGATCCTGTAGCTTTGAACTAAATATAAAATCTGGGTAGCCACTGTCAGTAGATGATATATATGGGTTATGACCCTTAATACATTAGATATAGCATAAGCATACTATTACTCATGCATTAAGACCTTGACCATACATTCTTTTTGTGCTTATTGTTCTCTGTTTTTCCTGTATTCATTGGATTTTATTCTCCTTTAGATACTGGTTCTTCTGAGTTTGTTGAACCTTTTGTTGAACCACAAGAACCTGAGCAAGAGGTTATATACTATTATCAAGGCAAGCTTCCTCTCTGCACCATGTTGATCCTAATCTTTTGAACTGTAGATTTACAAAATACAGTGACACTGTGCATGCAACTTTCTAAAAATTTATTTGTGCCTGTTCCTAGTTAGTTATACCCTGAACTTGTGGCTTATCTTTAATTTAACCATACACTCAACCTAAGGTAGTTTGTGATGTTATTATATTTAATTTTAACTTTTGCTTAACCATGCAAATCCATAGAGCGGTAGTGTTTGACAAGATTATCTTGTCAAACACAGGAACAACAAATAATTTGTATTTATCTTTGATCCTTGTTCATTTTATTTGATTTGGAAATGTTTCTAAATCCTGTTATCAATTAATTCAAATCTGGACAAGTGGATGCTAGTGATAGTGCCTTTGTGCACGAGATTTGGGAAATGTGGATGTCTTATGCGGATTGATTAAGGACCTAACTCGACCATTTAATTCAAGTCCCAACGCATTTCCACACGCATGTATGGGCGCTGCTTGGTTAAGTAAAGGGTTAATATTATTGAGTTGGATATTTGGAGAGTAAGGACATGTGTATTGATTTCATATGGCATAGATGCTTAAGTCTTGGGCCGTGTCGTATGCCATGTGGAGCTTATATTGATATCGATGTTCTTAGAAGGGTAAGGCGTAGATGTGTTACATCGCATGTACGTTCCTTCAGGGCCCCGATCATGTGTAATATGTGTGGCTAACACGAGTTTGCATTTAATTGATCGGGTCGGCATTCCTGTACAACATGTGAGCCCGGTTGAATATATGCTATCGATCGTGTTTAAGCGGGATTAATCTCACATGGGTCATCCAACTCAATAGTGTTAACTTGTTGAAAAATACCAAATCTTAGTTTACGGTAAGCACACCAAAGGCGGTGTGTTATTATTCAAGGCTTACGGGCTAACTAAGTCATGTGGGTAAAGATGTACACCCTGCAGGTATAAAACTATTCAATAGCCGTGTCCACGTTACTTCTGATTTACACTTGAATTAATGCCATCTGTATAGATTTTGCTCTAAGTTTGGTTTGGGAATTATTTCGGCATGATGGTTGTCATATACATTTAATTGTGAGTGTTATTTACCTTTGTTACTGTTTATGCTTATAATTGCACTTATTCACTGTTTTAGTCCAAATCAATTTATTAAAACTGCTTTATCAAAACATAGCACTTGTAGGTTAAGATGTATCGCTTTATGCAAAATGGAACCATTTAAACCTCCTGTTGATAACCTTATGCATATAAAATTCTATTCCTTTGTATAGGTTCTAACAAACACTTTCTTTTATTAGTTTGTGTAAGACTTCTTTGAGTACCTTTTCAGTACTCGGGGTTTTATGACCTCTTGTTGCGGTGAAGATGGTTTTCTTTATGAAATGCCCGTTAGCGCCGATCCGGGTGGCGCTAACGAGTGATGCTAGTTCTAGCCTCCACGCAATAGCTCTTGGGATGATGGGGCCATTGGTGGTTTTATCGTTTATTTTGCTTCTGCTGTTGTTCTTTTTGTTAATGACCCAAGGTCATTTGTTCTTGTATATGTTTCGGTTACTGTAGCAGACCTGACACTGTAGCAACCGAATTATGATGTAATTACTGATGTATAATATTATGTGAATGTGTGACTTGTATGTGATTGATGCAATGTTGATTAAGGATATATGCGCAATAGTCACTAATCCTGGGAACTATTGCATGGCATATATCCGGGAACCTAAATGTTGGATTGTTACTTATTATGATTATGCTTCTAGTATAATTTTTATTAAGGACATTACACTGTTCCTTGATTAAGAATTATGCTACCAGTATAATTTATAATTCGGCACATTCCAATATTTGAGGGTCTCACAGCGTTGGTATCAGAGCATACGTTTGCCTGTAGGATAGAATTAGCATGGTTGTTGCCTTTAGTGAGTCTTTGTGACATTATTTTAACTCAAATTAATTTCTAAAGCTCTAAGTCTGCTATCTTTTACTTCTTATCTTCTTTTAGTATCAATTCTTATCCACCTTTCTGTTGATTTTTCAAGATCAGTTTCTTACCTACCTTGTCTTTTCTCTGTAGATGAGTGGCCGACTTGTGTATTTGGACTTAAGGTGTTAATAAAGTAGGGCCGCCCCCTTTTTGCTGTACTCGGCTTGGTGTTGTTTTGGTATTACTTGGCTGCATGTCATGGCATGATGCACAATTAGATTTAGTAATTAATTCTTTTCTATCTCCAAATCTTGTATGTGTTAGCCCGAGTGTATCCTTGTTATGTTGTTAACCATTATATGGCAACAGGATGACAGGACCAACCACTCGATCGCGAACACAACAAGAGGAGAGGTTCTCTACTCCTGTTCTCCATACTCAGGGGGAACAGACTGACCCTTCCGGATCCCATGGTCCGCAGGGTGGTCGTCAGGAAGAGGAGCTTCCTCCACCACCCACCATGGCGGATGTGCTCATGCAAATTGAGCGCAACCGCATGGATCAGACGCGCATATTAGAACAGATTGCGCGTAATACCTCCGCTACTCCTACCCCAGCTGGTCGAGCAGGAGTTCAACATGGGCAGGGAAGTCTCGCTGATTTTCAGCGAACTAACCCGCCAGTGTTCTCCAGCTCCCAGGATCCAATGGAGGCAGAGGACTGGCTTCGGGAAATTGAAAAGAAGCTGACCATTGCCCAATGTTCTGAAAGGGAGAAGGTCTTATATGCTAGCTACCAGCTGATTGGGCCAGCTAGTAATTGGTGGGATAATTATTTGGCTATCCAACCCACCGGTCATACTCCCACGTGGCTTGAGTTCATGGAGGCTTTTCGCGAGGCCCATATTCCTGAGGGAGTAATGATGCTCAAGCAGTAGGAATTTCTCGTTCTCAAGCAAGGGCGGAAATCAGTGACCGAGTACCTTCATGAGTTCAATTTTCTTGCTCGGTATGCCCCTGATGATGTTTCGACTGACACTCGTCGTCGAAATCGTTTCATGAATGGGCTATCTGAAGAATTGCAGATGGCTTTGGCAATACAAGATTTCAGAAATTTCCAACATCTTGTGGACAAAGCTATCATTGCTGAAACCAAGAGCAAGGCTTTGGAAGATTCACGGAAGCAGCAGAAGGCCACCCAATTTACATATAGTGGCCGTTCAGTCAGACCGCGTCTGTGGCAACCTCGCCTTTCCGGCGCCACTCGGCCCACCTGTATGCCGGTGTTTGGTTTTCGTCCCACCGCCACCACCGGATAGTCCCGACCTAGTGGACACAGCCACCTCTCGCTATCAATGTCGGTAGGGGTGATATGTTACCATTGTGGTCGCCCGGGACATTTTGTGAATCAATGCTTTGCTAAGGCAAAGGGATTACCATCTGTTCAGCCATCTCCGCCATCTCGTCGTCCCGCACCCACTCCAAAGGCGGTTGTTAAGCTCGATCTGTTCGATCATGGCCGTGTGAACCAATTGACGGTGAAGAAGCGGTAAAGGCACCGAGGTTATCCTTGGTATGCTCCTAGTTAATTTCAGTTCAGCTATTGTTCTATTTGACTCGAGCATCCCATTCTTTTATTAGTAGGCGCTTTGCTACTCAACATCGATTAGACATGCATCCGCTTCATCCACCTCATATTATTCACTACTTTGGGTCAAGATTTATGACCGATCAAATCTGCCTTAATGTCAATATCAATATTGAAGGGGTAGATTTTTGGGCAGACTTGATTGTGATAAACTCTAAAGGGATAGATGTCATTTTGGGCATGGACTGGTTGTCCCAAAATTTCGGCCAGATTAATTGTACCCAGCGAACTATATCCCTCACTAATAAAAATGGCCTTTCAGTCATTTTTCAGTCTAGGACAGTTCATTCTCACCTTGGTGCATTGAAAGCTGATACCAATCCTACCTTGGAGTCAGCACCGGTAGTGTGTGAATATCCGGACGTTTTTCCTGAAGAACTTCCTGGTATGCCACCAGATCGGGAAGTAGAGTTCGTGATTGAACTAGTTCCTGGTACTGCTCCCATTTCAAGAAGACCTTATCGCATGCCTTCCAATGAGCTATTTGAGTTGAAGAAACAGCTTGGGGAATTGCTTGACAAGGGTTTCATTCGACCGAGTTCCTCACCTTGGGGATGCCCGGCTATCTTTGTCAAAAAGAAAGATCAGACTCTACGGATGTGTGTGGATTACCGTCCGTTAAATGAGGTTACTATCAAGAATAAGTATCCTTTGCCCCGAATTGATGATCTATTTGACCAGTTAACTGGAGCCCATGTCTTTTCTAAGATTGATTTGCGTTCGGGCTATCATCAGATCAAGGTTAGAACGGAGGATATTCCTAAAACAGCATTCTCTACTCGTTATGGATTATACGAGTATACCGTTATGTCCTTTGGTCTAACAAATGCTCTGCTTATTTCATGAATCTAATGAATTCAGATTCATGGATTTCTTGGATAAGTTTGTTGTTGTATTCATTGACGACATTCTTATCTACTCCAACTCTGACGAAGAGCATGAGCATCATTTGAGACTTGTGCTGGATACACTTCGCAAGCATCAGCTGTATGCTAAATTTAGTAAGTGTGCTTTCTGGCTCAAGCAAGTGGCATTTCTGGGACATGTATTATCCGAAGGAGGTATTACTGTTGACCCTAGCAAAGTACAAGATGTACTAGATCGAAGCGACCCAAAATGTTCTGAAATTCAAGTTTCCTTGGACTTGCGGGATATTACCGTAGGTTCATTGAAAACTTTTCCAAGATTTTCAGGCCACTGACTCAGCTTTTGAAGAAAGATAACAAATTCTTTTGGTCAGTGGAATGTGAAAACAGTTTTCAGCTTTTGAGAAAGCTCCTGACTGAAGCTCCTGTTCTCACTCTTCCAGATATTCATAAGAATTTTGATATTTATTGTGATGCATCTCGCCATGGACTTGGCTGTGTGCTTATGCAAGAGGGCCGAGTTGTGGCATATGCATCCAGGCAGTTGCGACCTCATGAGGTTAATTATCCTTCCCATGATTTGGAATTGGCAGCTGTAGTCCATGCATTAAAGATTTGGCGACATTACCTTCTTGGCAATCGTTGCGAAATCTATACTGATCATAAAAGCCTGAAATACATATTCACGCAAGTTGATCTGAATATGAGACAAAGAAGATGGCTTGAATTGATCAAGGACTACGATATGGGTATTCACTACCATCCTGGCAAAGCCAATGTTGTGGCTGATGCTCTAAGCAGGAAGTCACAGTGCAATTGCTTATCAACAATTCCTTTGACTAAGAGCTTATGTGCTGATCTGTGGCGCTTAAGTCTCGAAATGGTCGAAGATGGATTTCTTGCTACTTTGGAAGTAAAGTCAACACTCGAAGATCAGATTCTGGAGGTCCAGAAAACTGATACTGAGGTAGCAGAGATCAAGGAAAACATGAAGGCAGGTAAAGCCAATGAATTTTCTGAGCATGCTCGTGGTACCATCCGATATCGCAATCGTTTAGTGGTACCCTCTGATACATGTAACATCCCCAGATTAATAAATGATAATTAGTATGCATTTCATTAATATGCACAGTATTTTTAAATCTTTTGCACCATTTATTGCACTTGGGTTGTGTTTCAAATGTATAAAATTGAGGAGAAATTAAAAATATTGAACATGTATTGGTTTCTCTGGAGCAATTGCATACATTGTTGCTTTTGAGAATTTTTGAAAACAAAGAAGACATACAACTCAAATTTAAAATTCCAAAAGAAAACAAGAATGAAAATTTATGAACATCATCTGGAAATAATTTATTCAAATAATATAATAGTTATCTCGAATTAATATAATTTTTCCCAAATTTTTGGGGATAGTTTTAATCCTCAGAAAATTCAAACTCAAATCTATAACCTTCTCTAAGTTTGAATTTAAACTAAGCAAATAAATCATGAACAGTAATGTTTAATAATTTTTATAAATACTAGGATGTCCCTAGAACCCTCTGATTAATTTCAGAATTTTTAGAATTTTATTTCTAATTTTAAAGCCTTGGTCAAATCTGTTGAACTTTGGTCAAATCTGGATTATGAAACCTAGCATCGTTTCTTGTGGCTCGAACCCGAGCACCGCTTCGACTCGACCTGACCCGAGCCAAGCGATTGGGCTGGACCAACTCACAGCACCCATTTGCCTTGAGCCACTCGACCACCCGGCCCACGCCGTCAGTCGTCTTCTACCTTGGGCAGAGCAATGCTCCACGCGGCCGCTTCTTCTCTCAAGCGCTTTGCCCATCTCCGCCCCGGTCTTGGACCAGCCCGCCCGGTTTCCTCCTTCCACCCACGGTTTCGCCTCTTGCCCATCCCGCGCCAGCCGTTTTGCCACGCAGGAGCCCCTTCGCTTCGTGCATGCGTGCACGCACCAATGCCGAGCGCCACGCTTCCTGCTCACCCATGTCGCCTCACCTTGTGCGCTCCGCCTGTGCCTACAAGCCAGCCCGAGGCCCTCTTGCCCTCCTTTCCATTTCCTCTCCTCCTTCCTCTGCTGAACGCCAAGGAGCCAAGTGCCCGAAGGCCGCTCTCGGCCATGGCAAGACTGCCCCGAGCTCACCGGCCAGCTGGAGACCTCATTCCACTCCGGCGCGTCACGCCGCCCCTACACCCCATGGAGCTCAACACCCCACCAATTCGGAGTTTCATCCACCTTGAGCTGCGCATGCTTCATCTTCCTCATGACCGCCAAATGCACCGCCTCCATTGCGGTTTCTTCTCTAGCGATCCCGGACCAATTCCTCTCTACATAAGTATCCTCTAGTCTCCCTCTACCCTCTAGATCCCTCACTTGTGCTATCTGCTCTCCAGGAACCCCCGCCAGAGGACCTCCGCGCCGCCATGGTCGCCGCCGCTAGCTCATTGCCGCCACCTCGGCTCCCTCTGACCGCACCGGTGAGACCCACTGACCTCACTAGTGCTCATGCTCTCCCTGTTTTGGTCACTATTGCATCCCTCGCCGTCGCCCCTTTTTCCTGTCCATGGCCGGCCGCCGCGAGCCTTTGCCGCGCCGCCACCATGCCTCCTGAGCTCCAAGACCACCACCCCTAGCCTCCTGATTCCCCGGGCATTCCATTTTAGTAGTCTCCTCCGCCTCGCCTTGCCCCTGTCGCCGGCGACGACCACCGCCCTGAACCGGCCGCCACCTCCTCTGTAGCTGCCCGGCAAGCACCCCTCTTTCAGAAAGCTCCTCTGTGGCTGACAATGTGCCCTCCTGGAACAAGCCACTTGATGTTATCAAGCTTTGAGAAAATCACTTAAGTCACTCTATTGAGCTAAAGAAAGTTTGGAGGAAGTTAGATAATAACATGCAGCTTCAGATGAAGCATCTGTTGTCGGGTTGGAGGAATAGGAAAATAAATAAATATGTATAGAGGAACAATTGAAATTACTGCTTTGAATTCTATTTAGATTCCTCAAAGGCATGTTTAACACTGAAGTTAGAATTTTAAGAGAAGTGTAGGCGAGAAGTTTTTTTAGCCTTGTTGTCCGTCTGTTGTATCATATATGGACAGAGAATAGTAAAAACTTGAATTGTTAGGAGAACACACTTGCAAAGCCAACTTCTAAATACTAACCAATGTTTAGAATGTCAAGTAGATCACCAAATAAACTAGCGAATTAAAAATCGATGTTGGAAGGAAATAACTGTACCACTTCTTTATCGAAGTTTTGTGTGTTGAAACAGATATGAACAGAGTAGGAGTTTGAACGGAAAATTTAAAGTGACAGAAAGCTATTGGCTTTGCTGAACAAGAAGTTAGAAAATGTTGTTGATTCAACTAGCTATTTAAATACTCAGATTAATTACCAACTAAATGATTGACTTATGTGAGGAAAATCTGTTTAACAAGACCTCAAATTAACAAATCTTTTCGTGGAATGCTTTAATAGAGAACATAGTCTAAGCTAGTGGCAATGATAGTAAGACAAAGATAGTACTAAAACCGGTATTTAGCACTTAGCTAATGGAGAGTTATCTAAACACCACAAAACAAGCTGAAATTAAATCTTGGCATGTTTGTCCTAAACCAACAATAAACCAACCAATGTGTTAGTGCACTAATTAATCAAAGAGATCTTTGATTAGGCAAAGAATTAATTTGATAAGAAAATCTGAGCACAACAAATAACCTACTAATGGAAGCTTCAAAATTTCAAAGGCGACATGATAATAGCTAAATCTAGTAGTTAAAGATGTTGTCGAGCTTAGTAGCTATTTAACAAACAAATGAACCAAGAGCACTTAGGAGTTACATGATCTCTTGAGCGAGAGACCATAATACTGAATAGAAGAATTGATTAGTGAACTAAATAATCTAGAGAATACCTTAACTAGGCAAAGGCTTAAAAGATGGATGTAGTACTATAACAATGGAATCAAGTCGATTAATGATAGATTAACTAAAATAATCATGAGAACATATAAGAGGATTGATTTTGACTGTATGATCATCATAGATGTATACATAGAATGCCTAGTAAGAGTGTTTATGAGTGCTAGGTCAGCCCCATTGAGAAAAGGTAGGCATGGTTTATAAAATTTCGAAACTAATTATTGTTGCATTAAAAATTGTTTTAACTTCAAAAATGCATAAGTATTTCTGTGTAACTCCAAAAGAGTAAACTCAATTTTGTTAGAATCCTCTGTTAGTGTAGTTTATTGTAGAATAGGTTGTGAGCATGATATTATTCTGAAAATCTTATTTTACATATATCTTGTGCACTACTATCATAACTTTGAAAAATTATAGAAAAATCATTTTAGCTCCAAATGAGATGAATCAAATTCCATTGTTCATCTCATGTGGTGCTATTCATACCATAAAAATTTCAAGTGCACCACTGTTCTGGAAATTTTCACCAAAGTATTTAATTCGAATGAACAGTAACAGATTACAATTTTATTGGATTTTCTGGAAAACTGACATTAAAACTGTTATAACTTTTGCATAGAACATCCAAATGAAATGATTCTTGTTGCTAAATTCATCTAAAATCATGACCTACATTCTGTGAATTTTGTATAATTTTTGGATGACTTTGATTTTTTGGGTCTTTTCGGTGTTATTCGTTCTTATTGTGCTTTCGACTTCTTGCGCTAGGTTTCAACGAAATTATCGATTGCGTGAGTGATCCTCTGCAGCAAGACAGTGAGCTACAGCAAGGCAAGCAGTTTGATCATGCTTAAGTCCTATTACTTTCAAATCTAATACTTTGTTTCAACGGTATGTATGCATGCTCTTGTGTCAAAGTAATTTTCCCGATTAGAGGTAGTTATTCCTAATGCATGGTTGCCTCTAAATTGTCATCCCCTGCCACAAAACATAAGTTATTAACATCGCTGGTGAATTAGAGCCCGGCGATTTAATTATGCTCTTTTATTGTCTTCCGGCGTCATGCTTAGAAATGCTTAGCTACCGGTAGTTGGGCGGTTATCGACTTAGTCGGTAACCTTGATCACACAAATCATTTTATTACTATTTGATCAGCACCTTGTGCTAAATTGTTGAAAACTAAAAAGTGCAAATAAAATGATTCATACTTGGGCAAGTGGTTGGATGGTGGTATATCGGGTTTGTGTATGTCTTGCCCAAGTAAATTAAGGACCGAGTTACTTGCGCCACCGTTCCGAGCAATTTGCGTGCTAACCACACGAGGGACATATGGGACCCCTCTTGGCTAAGTACTTTGGGAGGTGTTAATTGGGGGTCGCAGGTGGTTAAAACTGTTTTTGTAAGGGAAAGAACACCCGCAGTTGCTGCGGCTGGGCCGGTGTCTCCTACCTTCGGGTTGTCGCGACTCTTAATTAACATCGCTCATTGGAAATGCCTCGTAGGACTTAGCCTTGCCGGCATACCAAAGGTAGTGTGCTAAATCTAGTGGCATAAGAGGCGGTCTGACGTGTGGGTACATTGGTACACCCCTGCAGGGTTAAAACTATTCGAATAGCCTCGTCCTAGGTTATGGACACGCTTGGATACGCCCCGTGAGAACTAGACTACAACATTTAATTAAAACTTGATGTGGGTGGTATGAACGGGGAGTTCATGCTATTGTTGTGGTGGCTATTGGGTTAGCCACTTCCAGGATGTCTTGTTACTTTTATTGTTTAGTTTATCGCTGTTTTTATCAAATAAAATCAGATTGTAAAGTTGCTTTCAATCTATTACATTATTGCAAATGAAAACTTGCTTTATGCTAAAATTGTGTCTAGAGCCTGCTCCACTTAAATAAAGCTTGCATGTAGCTATTTATATAGGTCTGTTATCCTACACGTCAGTCTTGCGAGTACAATAAACAATTTATTGTACTCATTTGCTATGCTCTAAATTAAATTGTTGCAGAGGAGGAAGTGGAACCCCAAGGGTTACACTTTTGTGAGATGTGCTTCGACTTCGTTCAGATTTACTAGCTTGGCGGCCTTGGCCGGTTGCCTTGTGGGTTAAAGGCACACTACTTGGCTTTTGTTTATCGCCATCTTATGGCACCTTGCTTCCGCTGTTATTTTTGTCTCTTTAGTGTTATTTGGCCGGTTGGCCCTGCTTTTGTATTATATTCTTGTATGTCCTTTAAGTTGTGCGCTTGTAATAGCTTGTGTATGGAATGGATGCTTAATTTTTGTATGGGGTATGTGTACTGCAATTCTGGGAAGTACATATGCGCCGAGAATCGGGATATTTGATTTGTAATGCTTGAATCATCTTATTGGTTAAGTATTACAAGTTAAATACCCCGGGTTCTCACAAAAGTTGGTATCAGAGCCATGCTGACCGTAGAAACCCCTAGTTTGGTTGTCCTTAGGATATTTTGAAAAATTAAGTTCAAAATGTCAAATGGTTTATAAAAACTTAAGTAAGCTCTCAGATTTTACTCCTTATCTATCTTAGAGTGCTCATATCACCTTGCTCTTGTTTACGTTTTGAAAAGTTGTTTCCTCTCACCTTCTTTCAAAAGATAGTTGTTACCGTTTAAATTCGGTTTTGGGATTCAATGAGAGTTGAGAATATGAAGTGTTGACTGTCTTTTAATGAAGATTAGAAGCTTTTGAAGTTGGAGAACTCAGCTTGGAGCATGGACACAAGTTTTGGACAGCAAGCACCTAGTTCTACATTAAGGATGAAAATGAGAGGATAATTCAACTAAAACTCATGGGAATTGAAAGGGTAAGATGTGATATTAGTTGGCTAGTGCCTAATACACCCTTAGATGGTTTTTACCATGATCTTAGATGCGATAAGGCTTGAGTTGTGTTCTGAAATTTTTCTTGTCAAACGATTGCTTGTTCATTCAATACGAGTTAGTCGTACCGAGAAGTTGAGCTTATGTCTTATGAGTGTTGCATTGGATCTTATGCCTTTTTGCAAATATTTGGAGTTCATTTCTTACTGGTTATATGTTTGTAATTGGGTTAGGGTAATACCTCATTTTGGTGATTTTAAAATGATTGGTACACAATTAGAGTTAAATTTGCATACACATCGCCCGTTCCCTCACCTTATGCTTATTCTTTCCTCACCTCATCCTTTATGCCCCAAAATGTTTAAGGGGGGTAGGAAACACCTAAAATTATGTATTTGACATCTTGATTCTTATACCTTGATCATGCATATAGCTCCTAAATTAACTCAAGCATGTTATGTTACTCAAGTTGTATAAATCAAGAAGCATGGTTAGTAGTTCATCTTAGTGATTAAAGCATGAAAATGACTAACATGTAGAAGTATAAATTGAAGTTTCCCTTAACTTGCTTTATCTTAACATTATTAGCCAAATTGGAATTTAACAACTTGCCATGTTCATATAGATTACTTGCAATGAATCTGAAATTTTGAATGTCATGTATGTTATAGCTTGATGTGCTAGATGTTGCGGAGTAAAGAAGCATGCTTGTCTTTTAAATTAATGAGAAGTGAACTTATTATGTTTTGATCTAAGAATAGCTCATTTTTATGTTGTTCAATTAAAAGTGTTTAAACCATGCTAGGTTGCTTATATAGTCAATTGTTCTTTATGCAAAGTGAAATTCATTCTTGTTTTGGTGCAATTTTTGACTTGGATTGAAAGAAAAATACTTCTGTAACTGATGGAAGATCCTAAAATCTTGAAATTATTCACATGATAACCTGATGGTGTGTAGTTAATAAATATAATTTTTCTACAATTTATTGAACTTGTTTTGTTCGGACATTAAATCAAACACTTTGCAGCGCTGTTCTGTCCAATTTTGAATCTGGTACAAATGGGTAGATGTAAACTGTTAGTAACCAATTTTCTGGTGTTAAGTATCACCTCAATAACATGCCAGAATTTTTTTTGGAATTTTTGAACTTGATTTCACTAGTGTTTGAGCCTATGTCTTGTTTTCCTCATCTGAATTGTTGTACCAACTAGAACCTGAGATTATTGTGTAGGGTTAATTTTCCTAGCATCTCTAGTGTCCCATAAACATCCCAGTATTTTTATGGAATTTTTCTAGCCAATTTAGTATATTTCCGTAACCTTAGTTGCTCACTAGTAGTCTTTAAACAAAAATCTGTTCAACTAGATACTGAGCTTAATGTATGAGTGAACTTTAAAATGATAATACTTGTATGAGTAGGCTTGTTTGAGGGTGAACTTTCTGGATGCTTGTGTAGAATTTAACATGATTTCACTAGCATGAGTTGGCCTTAGTGAGCATTTATTCTACTTATCAAATTGAGTGTTTGATTTCTATATTAAGGATCAAGTCATGCTAGTATGAATTCTTGTTTGTTGCATCTTATGCTCATCTAACAAAAATGAAATTATTTTGTTGCATTATGATTGGATCATGTAAGCATGCATGTGAAAGTTTGCGCCCTCACTAATCCAACCATGGTAATCTAACCTAAAATTGTCATAAAGTCGAATTCATATATGCCACCTTTCATGCATTCATCCAATGCATCTTCTCCAAACCGGGAAGATAAAACTAGAGAAGTAAGGGTTGAGTAAGACTACCGTAAAACTTGCTTTAAACTCTTTTCTCTGCTCTTTAGATGACCCTTTCCCTCTTAGCTAGTGAGTAGTCTTTGGTCCTACCGGAAGAGAACGTGAAGCTTGGCCTATCAGAAGTGCCTTCAAATCAAGAAAGGAAAGGTTAAACAAAGCAATAGAAAGGAAAATGTGTCAAGAACGCCATGTTACTTCGCCAAGATCTTCTGGCACTATCTCTGAAGGAAATCAAGACAACAGATGGTGCATTTCGTTTAGAGTTGAAAGAAACCCCTAGAAAACACTAAACGGAATGATCTTAGCAAACCTTCGACGAAGCTTCCCTCTTTAGGACCTGAAACTTAAGAAGAACCTCATTTAATTGTTTCGAATTTGAGTTCGGTTAGCGGCAAAATCCGAAATATAACCTCGTAACCAAACCCACCTAGGTCTGGCTCAGTCTTTTGTTCCGACTTCCGAACAACTGGAATCGCGGGACGAGATTCTGTTTAAGGGGGGTAGATTTGTAACATCCCCAGATTAATAAATGATAATTAGTATGCATTTCATTAATATGCACAGTATTTTTAAATCTTTTGCACCATTTATTGCACTTGGGTTGTGTTTCAAATGTATAAAATTGAGGAGAAATTAAAAATATTGAACATGTATTGGTTTTTCTGGAGCAATTGCATACATTGTTGCTTTTGAGAATTTTTGAAAACAAAGAAGACATACAACTCAAATTTAAAATTCCAAAAGAAAACAAGAATGAAAATTTATGAACATCATCTGGAAATAATTTATTCAAATAATATAATAGTTATCTCGAATTAATATAATTTTTCCCAAATTTTTGGGGATAGTTTTAATCCTCAGAAAATTCAAACTCAAATCTATAACCTTCTCTAAGTTTGAATTTAAACTAAGCAAATAAATCATGAACAGTAATGTTTAATAATTTTTATAAATACTAGGATGTCCCTAGAACCCCTCTGATTAATTTCAGAATTTTTAGAATTTTATTTCTAATTTTAAAGCCTTGGTCAAATCTGTTGAACTTTGGTCAAATCTGGATTATGAAACCTAGCACTGTTCTTGTGGCTCGAACCCGAGCACTGTTCCGACTCAGACCTGACCCGAGCCAAGCGATTGGGCTGGACCAACTCGCGCGCACCCATTTGCCTTGAGCCACTGACCACCCGGGCCCACGCCGTCAGGTCGTCTTCTACCTTGGGCAGGAGCAATGCTCCACGCGGCCGCTCTTCTCTGCGCCTGCCCATCTCCGCCCCCGGTCTTGGACCAGCCCGCCCCCGGTTTCCTCCTTCCACCCACGGTTTCGCCTCTTGCCCATCCCGCGCCAGGCCGTTTTCGCCACGGAGCCGCCCCTTCGCTCGTGCATGCGTGCCACGCACCAATGCCGAGCGCCACGCTTCCCTGCTCACCCATGTCGCCTCACCTTGTGCGCTCCGCCCCGTGCCTACAAGCCAGCCCGAGGCCCCTCTTGCCCTCCTTTCCATTTCCCCCTCCTCCTTCCTCTGCTGAACGCCAAGGAGCCAAGTGCCCGAGCGTCGCTCTCGGCCATGGCCGCACCGCCTCCGAGCTCACCGGCCAGCTCGGAGACCTCATTCCACTCCCGAGCGCGTCACGCCGCGCCCTACACCCCATGGAGCTCAACACCCCAGTCAATTCGGAGTTTCATCCACCTTGGAGCTGCGCATGCTTCATCTTCCTCATGACCGGCCAAATGCACCGCCTCCATTGCGGTTTCTTCTCTAGCGATCCCCGGACCAATTCCTCTCTACATAAGTATCCTCTAGTCTCCCTCTACCCCTCTAGATCCCTCACTTGTGCTATCTGCTCTCCAGGAACCCCCGCCGCGAGGACCTCCGCCGCGCCGCCCATGGTCGCCGCCGCTAGCTCATTGCCGGCCACCTCGGCTCCCTCTGACCGCACCGGTGAGACCCACTGACCTCACTAGTGCTCATGCTCTCCCTGTTTTGGTCACTATTGCATCCCTCACCGTCGCCCCTTTTTCCTGTCCATGGCCGGCCGCCGCGAGCCTTTGCCGCGCCGCCACCATGCCTCCTGAGCTCCAAGACCACCAACCCTAGCCTCCTGATTCCCCGGGCATTCCATTTTAGTAGTCTCCTCCGCCTCGCCTTGCCCCTGTCGCCGGCGACGACCACCGCCTGAACAAGCCGCCACCTCCTCTGTGAGTCGCCCAAGCAAGCACCCCTCTTTCGAAAGCTCTCTGTGGTGACAATGTGCCCTCCTAGAACAAGCCACTTGATGTTATCAAGCTTTGAGAAAATCACTTAAGTCACTCTATTGAGCTAAAGAAAGTTTGGAGGAAGTTAGATAATAACACTGCAGTTCAGATGAAGCATCTGTTGTCGAGTTGGAGGAATAGGAAAATAAATAAATATGTATAGAGGAACAATTGAAATTACTGCTTTGAATTCTATTTAGATTCCTCAAAGGCATGTTTAACACTGAAGTTAGAATTTTAAGAGAAGTGTAGGCGAGAAGTTTTTTTAGCCTTGTTGTCATGCATTTGTATCATATATGGACAGAGAATAGTAAAACTTGAATTGTTAGGAGAACACACTTGCAAAGCCAACTTCTAAATACTAACCAATGTTTAGAATGTCAAGTAGATCACCAAATAAACTAGCCGAATTAAAAATCTGATGTTGGAAGGAAATAACCTGTACCACTTCTTTATCAGAAGGTTTATCTGTTGAAACAGATATGAACAGAGTAGGAGTTTGAACAGAAAATTTAAAGTGACAGAAAGCTAATGGCTTTGCTGAACAAGAAGTTAGAAAATGTTGTTGATTCAACTAGCTATTTAAATACTCAGATTAATTACCAACTAAATGATTGACTTATGTGAGGAAAATCTGTTTAACAGTACCTCAAATTAACAAATCTTTTCTGTGGAATGCTTTAACAGAGAACATAGTCTAAGCTAGTGGCAATGATAGTAAGACAAAGATAGTACTAAAACCGTATTTAGCACTTAGCTAATGGAGAGTTATCTAAACACCACAAAACAAGCTGAAATTAAATAATCGCATGTTTGTCCTAAACCAACAATAAACCAACCAATGTGTTAGTGCACTAATTAATCAAAGAGATCTTTGATTAGGCAAAGAATTAATTTGATAAGAAAATCTGAGCACAACAAATAACCTACTAATGGAAGCTTCAAAATTTCAAAGCGACATGATAATAGCTAAATCTAGTAGTTAAAGATGTTGTCGAGCTTAGTAGCTATTTAACAAACAAATGAACCGAAGAGCACTTAGGAGTTACATGATCTCTTGAGCAAGAGACCATAATACGAATAGAAGAATTGATTAGTGAACTAAATAATCTAGAGAATACCTTAACTAGGCAAAGGCTTAAAAAGATGGATGTAGTACTATAACAATGGAATCAAGTCAGTTAATGATAGATTAACTAAAATAATCATGAGAACATATAAGAGGATTGATTTTGACTGTATGATCATCATAGATGTATACATAGAATGCCTAGTAAGAGTGTTTGCGAGTGCTAGGTCAGCCCCATTGAGAAAAGGTAGGCATGGTTTATAAAATTTCCGAAACGAATTATTGTTGCATTAAAAATTGTTTTAACTTCAAAAATGCATAAGTATTTCTGTGTAACTCCAAAAAGAGTAAACTCAATTTTGTTAGAATCCTCTGTTAGTGTAGTTTATTGTAGAATAGGTTGTGAGCATGATATTGTTCTGAAAATCTTATTTTACATATATCTTGTGCACTACTATCATAACTTTGAAAAATTATAGAAAAATCATTTTAGCTCCAAATGAGATGAATCAAATTCCATTGTTCATCTCATGTGGTGCTATTCATACCATAAAAATTTCAAGTGCACCACTGTTCTGGAAATTTTCACCAAAGTATTTAATTCGAATGAACAGTAACAGATTACAATTTTATTGGATTTTCTGGAAAACTGACATTAAAACTGTTATAACTTTTGCATAGAACATCCAAATGAAATGATTCTTGTTGCTAAATTCATCTAAAATCATGACCTACATTCTGTGAATTTTGTATAATTTTTGGATGACTTTGATTTTTTGGGTCTTTTCGGTGTTATTCGTTCTTATTGTGCTTTCGACTTCTTGCGCTAGGTTTCAACGAAATTATCGATTGCGTGAGTGATCCTCTGCAGCAAGACAGTGAGCTACAGCAAGGCAAGCAGTTTGATCATGCTTAAGTCCTATTACTTTCAAATCTAATACTTTGTTTCAACGGTATGTATGCATGCTCTTGTGTCAAAGTAATTTTCCCGATTAGAGGTAGTTATTCCTAATGCATGGTTGCCTCTAAATTGTCATCCCCTGCCACAAAACATAAGTTATTAACATCGCTGGTGAATTAGAGCCCGGCGATTTAATTATGCTCTTTATTGTCTTCCGCGTCATGCTTAGAAATGCTTAGCTATCAGTAGTTGGGCGGTTATCGACTTAGTCGGTAACCTTGATCACACAAATCATTTTATTACTATTTGATCAGCACCTTGTGCTAAATTGTTGAAAACTAAAAAGTGCAAATAAAATGATTCATACTTGGGCAAGTGGTTGGATGGTGGTATATCGGGTTTGTGTATGTCTTGCCCAAGTAAATTAAGGACCGAGTTACTTGCGCCACTGCTCGAGCAATTTATGTGCTAACCACACGAGGGACATATGGGACCCCTCTTGGCTAAGTACTTTGGGAGGTGTTAATTGGGGGTCGCAGTGGTTAAAACTGTTTTTGTAAGGAAAGAACACCCAGCTTGTTTGCTTGGGGGCGTGTCTCCTACCTTCGGGTTGTCGCGACTCTTAATTAACATCGCTCATTGGAAATGCCTCGTAGGACTTAGCCTTGCCGGCATACCAAAGGTAGTGTGCTAAATCTAGTGGCATAAGAGGCGGTCTGACGTGTGGGTACATTGGTACACCCCTGCAGGGTTAAAACTATTCGAATAGCCTCGTCCTAGGTTATGGACACGCTTGGATACGCCCCGTGAGAACTAGACTACAACATTTAATTAAAACTTGATGTGGGTGGTATGAACGGGGAGTTCATGCTATTGTTGTGGTGGCTATTGGGTTAGCCACTTCCAGGATGTCTTGTTACTTTTATTGTTTAGTTTATCGCTGTTTTTATCAAATAAAATCAGATTGTAAAGTTGCTTTCAATCTATTACATTATTGCAAATGAAAACTTGCTTTATGCTAAAATTGTGTCTAGAGCCTGCTCCACTTAAATAAAGCTTGCATGTAGCTATTTATATAGGTCTGTTATCCTACACGCCGGCCTTATGAGTACAATAAACAATTTATTGTACTCATTTGCTATGCTCTAAATTAAATTGTTGCAGAGGAGGAAGTGGAACCCCAAGGGTTACACTTTTGTGAGATGTGCTTCGACTTCGCTCAGATTTACTAGCTTGGCGGCCTTGGCCGGTTGCCTTGTGGGTTAAAGGCACACTACTTGGCTTTTGTTTATCGCCATCTTATGGCACCTTGCTTCCGCTGTTATTTTTGTCTCTTTAGTGTTATTTGGCGGTTGGCCTGCTTTTGTATTATATTCTTGTATGTCCTTTAAGTTGTGCGCTTGTAATAGCTTGTGTATGGAATGGATGCTTAATTTTTGTATGGGGTATGTGTACTTCAATTCTGGGAAGTACATATGCGCCGAGAATCGGGATATTTGATTTGTAATGCTTGAATCATCTTATTGGTTAAGTATTACAAGTTAAATACCCCGGGTTCTCACAATACACAGCTGAGAGAGTTAATTCTTAAAGAGGCTCATAATTCCAAGTTTTCATTACATCCTGGAAGCACTAAGATGTACCAGGATTTAAAGAAAACATTTTGGTGGAGCAAGATGAAAAGGCAAATTGCTCAGTATGTTGCTGAATGTGATATTTGCCAAAGGGTTAAAGCCGAGCACTTGAAACCTGCTGGTACCCTTCAGCCTTTACCTATTCCACAATGGAAATGGGAAGAAGTCGGTATGGATTTTGTTACCGGACTTCCAAAATCTCAGAATGGGTTTGATGCCATTTGGGTGATAATTGATCGCCTAACAAAAGTGGCTCATTTCATCCCTGTCAGAACCACTTTTAATGGCAAGCAATTGGCAGAACGTTATATTGCTAAAATTGTTTGTCTCCATGGTGTTCCTAAAGTTATTGTTTCAGACCGTGGATCTCAATTCACTTCCCATTTTTGGAATTGTCTTCATCAAGCAATGGGAACTGATCTATCCTTCAGCACTGCTTATCATCCTCAGACCAGTGGTCAAACTGAAAGGGTGAATCAAATAATGGAAGATCTTCTTAGAGCCTGTGTTTTAGCATATGGCAAGAATTGGGAGAAATCTTTGCCGTATGTGGAATTTTCCTACAACAATAGCTACCAAGCAAGTATTCAAATGTCACCTTTTGAAGCCTTGTATGGAAGAGCTTGTAGGACTCCATTGAATTGGTCAGAATCTGGTGAAAGACCATTCTTTGGCCCAGACTTGGTTTTGGAAGCTGAAGAGCAAGTTCGTCTGATTCGAGACCGTTTGAAAACTGCCCAGTCTCGTCAGAAGAGCTATGCCGATCATCGACATCGTGAGCTAAGTTTTGAGATAGATGACTTTGTCTATCTTAAAGTGTCGCCGATGAAAGGTACTCATCGCTTTCAAGTGAAAGGGAAGCTAGCACCTCATTTTATCAGACCCTTTCGAATCATTGCAAAATGGGGAGCTGTGGCATATCAGTTGGAACTTCCCGACACTCTGTCAGCAGTCCATGATACCTTTCATGTTTCTCAATTAAAGAAGTGCCTCTGTGTTCCAACCGAGGCTACTATTTATGAAAATCTTGATCTGCAACCAGATCTTTCGTATCAAGAACAACCAGTGCGTATCCTCGATGAAATGGAACGTAGGACAAGAAATCGCACTGTCAAGTTCTTAAAAATTCAGTGGGCTAATCATTCCGAAGATGAAGCCACTTGGGAGCGCGAAGATCTAATGAGGATCGAGCACCCCCACCTTTTTGTTGTTTAATACTTATCTTTAAATCAAGAAAGGCAAGGATAAACAAAGCAATGTAACATAAGTTGTAATAACAGCACTATGTTGTTATGTGAAATTTCTTTTCTATCTTTGAAAGAAATAAAGACAACTGATGTTATGTTTCTAAAGAACATCATTTCAACCTCATCTTTGTCCAACTTCTGAATTGTAGGAAATCTCGGGACGAGATTTTCTTAAGGGAGGTAGGTTTGTAACAGCCTCAGCCCTAATATACAGTAATAAAGTACTGTTCATGTCATTACTGTTCATTTTGGCAATTTAGGCAACTTGTTACAACCTAATTTCCCCAAATTTCTATTACAAACTTCAACTTGATCAAAATTTCAAAAGGAAATACCATCCAATGTTGGTATTATGACTGGGATTTATTTTAATTAAAAATCAGATGAATTATTATGGTCAAAAACAATTTTTATGAAATTTTTAGAAATTATTTTGATTTTCAGAAAAATACTTGTCTTTAAATAAACCCTAGTTGATTTAAATGAATTAATTATGTATTTATAAAGAAGAAACAGTGGTTTTAAAATTTATTTGGGTAGTATATCATCCCAGTAGTGATTCTGTAAAATTTCATGAATTTACAAATTTTTTTGCTATTTTAAAAGTCCCAGTCAAAGTTTTGGAATTTTGAAATGAACTGGTCAACCTTTCCGGTCCAAACCCTGACCCTAGCACTGTAGCGACCGGACCAGGGTTCGAACCATGCGACTGGACCTTACCTTGTCACGTTCGTACGCGCATCCTTAACCTCCCGTGCGTAATCGCCGTTCATTTCCGCGTGAACGGGCCCGATTCATTGGGCTGTTCGGACCGCCTCCATCCCCCTTTCATTGTTGGCCGTTGGATCCTTAGCGTACGGCTCAGATTTCGTGGGAGGTTCGGACCACCCTCACACCCCCATGATTCCCACCGTTGGATCGAAATCCTACAGCATCTCACTTTATTCCTTTTTCTAAAAACCTTTTTAAAGCGGCCACCATTGGATCTTCTTTGGGCGGCCCAGATCCTTTGTGATGTTCGGACCACCCTTACACCCCCACGATATTCACCGTTGGATCACGATCCTACGGCATCTCGTCCTGTTCCTATCTCTGAAACCCTTTTTCCTATAGTGGCCACCGTTGGATCGTCAACGTGCGGACCTGATGGAATGTGCCGTTCGGACCATCTGGGGTTCCCTCGATCTTGGCCGTAGGTTTGTGATCTGACGACGAGGAACCCTAGGGGCCGAAGCTCACAAACGCGCTGAGATCTTGTACCGCTGGTTTGCGATCGCACGGCTCCTGTTGAGTGGGCCGATCGGACCGCAACAGTTCCCCATTGCATCGCGACCGTCAAATCCAAATCGGAGGGCTCTTGTGAAGTGGGCCGTTCGGACCGCTACAGGACCCTAGATCGTGGCCATCCGCGGGAGATCGTGTGGTCCGGTCGCGAGATACCGCTTTCAGGTGTCTTAGCCATCAATCACAACCGCTCAACCTGAATCGAATCTGGTCGTAAGCGTCGCGGTGATTCGTCGTTGCATGGCTTGGTTAGCCAGGGACCCACGCGTCAGTGAAGTAAATTGTGATTCCTCTCTGGTTTTCCACCGTAGGCACTGTTGCAGCCGAAATGGTGGTAGAGCACAGTGTTTTGGAGGATATTTTCTCTTAATATCTATCCATTAGTGCCACCTCATGAGCTCTAGATAATTCTTGATTGATCCGGGCACCTCCCACTATATAAACCCTAGCTCTTGTAGCTCGCCATTGTTGACCCAGGAGGAGCTCATTATCCTTATCTCCTTTCGGTGAAGCTCTCTCGGTCCTTCTTCCTTTATTCAAGCTGCAGGAAGACCTAACTCTCATGCTAATATGGTGTTGGTCATTTCTTGTAGGTTGAACTTGTGTTTTCCTCTCTGTCACCTTGGACCAGTGAAGCACTCTCTTGAGAAAGCTTCATCCTGGTGAGTTAGGTTCCATCTTTTCTTAACAAGAATGTGACTAATGATCTTTAGAGACTTAGTTTTACCATTCTTGTTTTGGTCGAATCAAAGGAAGAACTTGGATCTTTTCTCATTGACCAAGAACCGATCTTTTCCTTTCCAACCCTAGCGGGTAAGTTAAACCTTAAGTCTTATCATCTAAAGATCCTTAAGAACATCTTTAGTTTCCATAGACCACTCAATTTGGTTCATATGATACTTCAAACTTCTTTTAACCGAAAAATTATTTTTATAACTTTTCGGTCTTTCATATCGCTTTTCAAAAACTTTAGATTTCTTTATCAGTATATTAGCTTATTTAGGTCTTAAGTGAACCCTAGTACTATTAGTAGACCATCTTGTGATTATCTAAGTTACCAATTTGGTCAAGAAGACAAACTCTTTCTCTGTCACTTATTGTTTGGTCTAAAACCGACAAATGTTCAATCTGTCCTTTGTCTTTTTAAACCAGATGATTGGGGGTTAGTATTGGTAGTTATGCTATTAAATACCTCTCTGCTAGCTCTAACTTCCATTTAAGTTTCCATGTTGGGTAATCTTCTAATCCAACCGAAAAAGGTAATCTTGTCCTTCTTCGTTTTGGTTGTTTGGTCAAACCGATGTTTCAAACAAATTTCAAATCAAAATCTTAAATTGTTATTACTAAGTAATAAATGACCAGTTAGCTCTCAATACAAGCTTTTATACACTTAACTAGCATGCAGTATCTTATTTGTATGAAGTTAAGCTAAATAATTAAATTAAATACAGTTGTCCTGTTCTAGTGTATAAAACCTGATCCTATAGCTTTGAACTAAATATAAAATCTGGGTAGCCACTGTCAGTAGATGATATATATGGGTTATGACCCTTAATACATTAGATATAGCATAAGCATACTATTACTCATGCATTAAGACCTTGACCATACATTCTTTTTGTGCTTATTGTTCTCTGTTTTTCCTGTATTCATTGGATTTTATTCTCTTTTAGATACTGGTTCTTCTGAGTTTGTTGAACCTTTTGTTGAACCACAAGAACCTGAGCAAGAGGTTATATACTATTATCAAGGCAAGCTTCCTCTCTGCACCATGTTGATCCTAATCTTTTGAACTGTAGATTTACAAAATACAGTGACACTGTGCATGCAACTTTCTACAAATTTATTTGTGCCTGTTCCTAGTTAGTTATACCCTGAACTTGTGGCTTATCTTTAATTTAACCATACACTCAACCTAAGGTAGTTTGTGATGTTATTATATTTAATTTTAACTTTTGCTTAACCATGCAGTCCATAGAACGGTAGTGTTTGACAAGATTATCTTGTCAAACCTGGGAACAACAAATAATTTGTATTTATCTTTGATCCTTGTTCAGTTTATTTGATTTGGAAATGCTTCTAAATCCTGTTATCAATTAATTCAAATATGGACAAGTGGATGCTAGTGATGGTACCTTTGTGCACGAGATTTGGGAAATGTGGATGTCTTGTCTGGATTGATTAAGGACTGAACTCTGACCATTTAATTCAAGTCCCAACGTACTTCCACACGCAGTGTATGGGCGCTGTTTGGTTAAGTAAAGGGTTAATATTATTGAGTTGGATACTGGAGAGTAAGGACATGTGTATTGATTTCATATGGCATAGATGCTTAAGTCTTCGGGCCGTGTCGTATGCCATGTGGAGCTTATATTGATATCAGATGTTCATAGAAGGGTAAGGCGTAGATGTGTTACATCGCATGTACGCTCCTTCAGGCCCCGATCATGCGATGTAATATGTGTGGCTAACACGAGTTTGCATTTAATTGACTGGGTCGGCATTTCCGGTACAACATGTGAGCCCTGGTTGAATATGTGCTATCAGTCGTGTTTAAGCGGGATTAATCTCACATGGGTCATCCAACTCAATAGTGTTAACTTGTTGAAAAATACCAAATCTTAGTTTACCCGGCCGACACACCAAAGGCAGTGTGTTATTATTCCGGAGGCTTACGGACTAACTAAGTCATGTGGGTAAAGATGTACACCCTGCAGGTATAAAACTATTCAATAGCCGTGTCCACGATTCTGATTTACACTTGAATTAATGTCATCTCAGATAGATTTTGCTCTAAGTTTGGTTTGGGAATTATTTCGGCATGATGGTTGTCATATACATTTAATTGTGAGCTGTTATTTACCTTTGTTACTGTTTATGCTTATAATTGCACTTATTCACTGTTTTAGTCCAAATCAATTTATTAAAACTGCTTTATCAAAACATAGCACTTGTAGGTTAAGATGTATCGCTTTATGCAAAATGGAACCATTTAAACCTCCTGTTGATAACCTTATGCATATAAAATTCTATTCCTTTGTATAGGTTCTAACAAGCACTTTCTTTTATTAGTTTGTGTAAGACTTGCTGAGTACCTTTCGTACTCAGGGTTTTATGACCTCTTGTTGCAGGTGAAGATGGTTTTCTTTATGAAATGCCTGTTAGCGCCGATCTGGGTGACGCTAATGAGTGATGCTAGTTCTAGCCTCCACGCAATAGCCTGCGGGATGATGGGGCCATTGGTGGTTTTTATCGTTTATTTTGCTTCCGCTGTTGTTATTTTTGTTAATGACCCAAGGTCATTTGTTCTTGTATATGTTTCGGTTACTGTAGCAGACCTGACACTGTAGCAACCGAATTATGATGTAATTACTGATGTATAATATTATGTGAATGTGTGACTTGTATGTGATTGATGAATGTTGATTAAGGATATATGCGCAATAGCCTCCCCCGCTCGCCTACACGCCGCATCTCCCCCGGCCTCCGACTACGCCTCCCCCGCTCGCCTACACGCCGCTCTGCCTCAGCTGCGCCTCGGCTGCGCCTCCCAGATCGCCTCCCTCCCGATAGCGCCTCCTCCGGCCTCCACCAAGCGGATCCGGCCTCCACGGCGCTCACAGCTCGCCATCTCCAAAGAAGGAGCCCACCTTGCCTCCTTCCTCGATCCGAAGGTAGCCCAAGATTTGTGTGCTTGATAGCTTCATGCTTCATATAAATTTGGTATAATATAAATTATTTGCATATGCTTAATGTGCTTTATTGTGTATCATTTGTCCTTGAAAGAATCCATGTTCTTCACTCTTCCTGCAAAGCATTAGCTCAATGTAGAAAAGCCACTTGCAGCACCTGACCAAAATTAACTATCCTTTTTTTTTTATATAAACTATCCAACCTTTGTTATACATCCCAGTGGAAAAAGTAGTCTTTTAAGCTGGGACTGAGATAGATGCGAGAGGAAATAAGTTTGATCCTTGACCTGAAATAACAATCAGGGGTTGCAAGGTGATTTCAGCAGAACAATATGGAAATCAAATGAACTATCTGAGTATGTTTGCCATAATATATATGTGATACGGCACTTAGCTTCTTGGTTCCTTTGATGCGATGGTGATGGTTTCAACTTTCAAATGCAAGTCTTGTGTCTGTGTGCTGTGCTCAGGATGGTGTGCTTGATACTTTGATGGCTTTATTTATAGGATACATGTCAAAACTGTGCCAATGTGGGTGGCTTATGTGTTTGTTCATTCAATTGTTTAATTAGCAGTTGAATAGCTATTTTGTTCACACCACACCAATACTGTGACAAATAGTATATATAATCTTCAGTCGTTCAATTGCCAATAATGCAGAGGGGATATATAAGAAAACAAAGGAAGCATCCTGTGCAATGTTTGAAACGTAGACATTGTATCCTTGATGCTTACCCAAGTGTGTAGTATAAAATAGTAGACTTGTACAGCTGTAACACTTAACTGGCTAACCGAGTTCAAAGTGTGTCAAGTGTCAACTGCACCTACCTGTCACTTGTAATATGGTAATATGATTGTTTTAATATGTAGCCTTCAGAATCTCTGCTAGCATGATTTTAATGTGTAATCTTCTTGCCTTCAGAATCGCTTGCACTCTATATGATGAAATGTTCACCTTCTTTTTTTTTATGTAGGATGGTATTGTTGAGAGAGCTACTGATGCCAATGGTATTATGATTTCACCAACATGTTCTAGGGCGATTTTGCCAGGTATTGTCAGAGAAAATATTTATTTCATATTAATTTGTGTAATGTGTGTCCACCTTTGTACTAAGCATTCAAGATTGTATTGCAGAGCATGAGGTTTCTTTCACTTTCAGCATGAGGTTTCTTTCACTTTCAGTCTCTATGGAAAAACACTGCATCCCTATGATAGGGCATCGGAAAAATTGTTTTCTGTAAGTATTGCATTACTTGTTTGCAGGATTCTTTGCTAGTTTCATATTTGGTCAAATGGCTTTTAGTGGATATAATCTATGAGAAATAATCTTAACTAATTGGTGACCTTGATGCGTGCATAGGTACTTATTTAATTAAAAAATTTGTACAGTTACAGATGTGGCAATGTAATGGTCAATGTACATGATACATCTATTTGTCTGTATGCCTACCGATTGACTGGTCATACTAGCAAGTCTGATTACTCTGGAGGATGGAATTAATCATGGAAGACTAACAATGTAGACTGATGTCATGAATGTTGATAGGTAAACGGCATGAGCATGAGCAATATGAAGGAAGAGAACTTGCATTTTTTTTCTTGATAATGCAAATATATCCATTTTACTCCCAGCTAATGCAGGAGTTTAGCTTTTAGTTGTTGATCCCACACATTTGTGTAAGCGCTAACCTGTGCTATTGTCATAAACATATTATTAATTATCGTTAAATGTTGTTAAATATTATTAATTACGTTAAACGGCATCAAAAAAACCATTACTGTCCTTAGGGGCATTTAAGACATTTAACATCTCGGAAGCTACAGCCAGCCTACCTAAAATTGGCCTACTTCTATTAACTTGGCTTTTGCTGTCGTCATTAAAATTGTACTCTGTGCATGTTATGATGCTTATAACCTTCATGTTGTTTGGCAGATTTGCTTGGACTTTTTTCCCCTCTTGTCAATTTTAGTCTGATCATCCTCATGTTTGGTTCTGGTCTTCTCCCTTCAGTTTTGTCAGCGAACATATTGAAACTTTTTAAGAAATCGATGTAGAGTACAAGGAGTTGTCTTTAGAATCTGACATCAGGCACTGGGGATGACTTCCGGCATTAGGTTGTCAACCCACATTCATTTCAGATCTTGCTGATGCTGTTATTGAAAGCCTGCCTTATGTTGGTGCAAGGGCAGTTTCCAATCTTGAGGCTCGGCAGGTAAGAACTACCATAGGACATGCAAAATACTTTATCTCATATCTCTCACATGATAGATCGAGTACAATTATTTTCATGTATTGCTCACATGATACATACTTTATCTGTTATCTCACATGGTAGGTCAAAGTATAATTTTTAGTCTATAAATACCTTATCTGTTATCTCTCACATGATAGGTCAAGAATAATCGCTATGTGTTTGTGTGGGTTAAATTTGAGGTGATTTTAGACTACATGGTTACCTTATCCTTTCTCCATATTTTGCACCTAAAAATTGCTTATGAGATGTTTTGTTGTTTTGATTGCTTTCAAGTCGGTGAATAGATTGCATCGCCATACAATTGAAAACTTTGCCCTATAGGTGTTTCATAGTCGAAAACTATCATAGTCAGATATCACTTAATGATGCAATGTGCATGCATGAATAGGATAGTTTTGTTTACTGCATGCCTTTTTTCTCATTAAAATGAAAACATTATAACTGTCACTCTACAGATACTTAAATTAAGATTGCTCCCACACTCTTTCTCGAGATAGATGTCACTCTCTGCGCCACAATTAGCCCTTAAAACTTTCACCACACCATAACAACGCTACTACAGAAGGGACTTCCTCATCCTCACAAATTCTCCAACACCAGTACCTCATAAAACAGGGCTAGATGAGTTGATGTTGTTTTCTTTCTCCCAAGTTCAATATATAGAGAAAGTGAAACTTGTTTAACTTACCATGGCATTGCCCCTTTTTGTGACAAAATATGTAAAAAAACTATAAGAAGATTTGTGAGTATTTGTGGAGACAAAGTCAGCCAATTAGATGTTCGTGAATAATTATCTTGCCGTAAACAATCATGTGCCTACCTCCTTCACGAGCTGTTTATGGTAACCTGACAGGCAAATCACCATTTATTTTTGGGTGTTACAAAGGCTGAGGTAAACAAATGCAAGCCGATTTAAATGATTTCTAGAATTCATCTCATGTAAGTACATAGATGTTTCTTTCTGTGCACATCTTTCTATATATTTTGACGGTTTAATGCTCTCTCTTACTAAGAATTCGCAGGCCTTGAACCTAGCAAATATGTTCGACTTCATTGCCTCTTATCATGACAGTTAATTCACTCATTCTGTAGAAAGCAAGGATGCAGACGCTGAAGATAACAAAGCAAGAAACACTTTTTGTAGTATGGTACGTTTGTTACATTGTGCTAGCTACACTCTCGACCATTGAAACATGAATCTTCCTTTTGTTTGTGTGTTAGGTCACGAGAACAAGTGTTTTTCCCTTTCTTTCCTTCGATAGTATTGTTGAGAACAGAATAACCAAAATCTACCGATCAGATATAACCATCATGGAATTTCATGTTCAGCTTTTCATTAGGCAACATCATCTTTCTCGACTTCATGTTGATACCATCCGCTTGGTTTTGCACATCGTTAGAGCATACCAGATCCTATACACAGGCAAAACAAAAGTCATGTAAGATTCCAAACATTTGATTCTGGTCATAATGATCTATGGTCACCCGCGGCGCGGCATCGCGCACATTGCCGCCTAGTAGTTGTACATATATGCTCTTAGTAATTTCAGCAGAGCTATTCTTTTTTAGTAAAACTGTAGCATATCCCATATATATTCCTTGTGTTTGCTCTTCTCCCATGCAAAGTTTGCATCAATAACCAATGCCCATCCATATATGCATGTTTGATCCTGTGCATCTCTCTCTCTCCCTCCCTCTGTGTGTGTGTGTGTGTGTTCATTTCATTCCTTTCTTGTGTTTACTTTTACACAACCTGCAGCTAGCGAAAGCAGTAGCATATATAGCTACCTTCTTTGCACAATTTTATGCTGAATTAACAAGAACACTTAGATCTTCACGTGCATTTCATCGACACGATAGTCATGTGGATTTCTATCCAACTCTCCTTTTTTTTGTTGCTATGGTCTTTTGTCTAGTTATGAAAACTAGCTACCGTGCATGTTGTACAAGACATGATATTGTCGGATGTGTATTTAATATAGGACTGTGATAATTCAAACAACATTACAAGCCATTACGGTTTCTTCAACTCAAGTTGACATAATGTTTTCACCTTGCAAAGAAGGGATCGGGATCGACTGGATCCTCCCATGTGGGCTCACAATCGGATGACGGTCTTTGCCGATGGTAACGCTGATGTAAACGACAGGGACAACAATAGTGGCGACATTGATGGCGACACCAACCATGCTGCCATTCTGCGACTTTCAGCGATCTCTTGTAGTTCTTTTGACTAGCTGAACTTGAATGTAATGGAAATTGGGACTTTTGTGACTTTTGTATACGGTACTTCACTTTAGATGTCTTTTGGATGGATGAACCAATCTGGAGGTGAAGTTTATGAATGTTGGTATGCTTGTGCTAGTGAACATGAATCTATTGGCATTTATGAAAGCTGAACTTTTTATATGTTTGTTCATTAATTATAATGTTTCTTGATTGGATGGTGTTGTGATTTGATTATATGATTGGGATATCCATTTACTGTTTGCTACAACATTTTCTATCTGTAAATCTGCTGTAACGGTATTCATTCTGCCATTGCAAATCAATTTTATTGACGGGGAAAACCGTCAGGATATATTTTCTTGCATTCTGGAAATCAATTTTCTTGACGGGCGCAAACCGTCAGAAGAACAATCAGTGAAATAGCTAATTTTCTTGACGGGCGCCAACCGTCAGTGAAATACATTTTATTGACGGTATCAGAAGAACAGTCAGTGAAATAGCGAATTTTCTTGACGGGTGACATAACCGTCAGGGAAATCAATTTTCCTCACGGTTTGGCCCCTCAGGAAAATTCCCGTTTTTACTGACGGGTAACACCGTCAGGTTTAATTTCCCTGACGGGTAACCGTTAGCCAAAGTGAATTTTCCTTACCAGCTAGGGCTGAGAGGTTTTGCCTAACGGGTAACCGTTAGGAAATTAAAACCTGGCGGTTTTTCCTATTTTACTGACGGTTTTAAACCGTAAGGGAATACCTGTTTCCTAGTAGTGATAGTAGCTGTAGTTTCGTTACCTCAACAAATATTAATAATTTCTCCCGTCATCCAACCAGATCATCCTCAGATCTCTAAATCACAAACCGACAGTGAAACTGCACCATAGTTAAATCTCAAATCATTGTTCTAGTGCTGATTGGCAATCTCAAATGCTATATATATTTCATTTCATTTCTTCATCAGATCTATGATCTACTGCCGTCCTACCGCATGGTTTATGAAGAACATCTATTCTCAAATTATATGGATTCTAAATATCTGAAATGAGTTCAAGTAATTCTAGGACGAATCGCTACGGCGGGAATTTGCATGGATTGTTTTATCAAGGAAAAGAAGATGGAATTTTAATAGACCAAGAGGAAGGCATTGTTTGTTGTTTATGCTAAATCAACAATCATGTCTGCTTATACAATTCCATGCACTTAGATGCATTACAAGAAAAACATCATGTAGATGCATTTTTATTGTATGGTAGAGATATACTTTTTAGTCTCTATATGATTTTAAAGACATATTTCAAAATGTCATGATGGTGCCTCTACATGTACTGTCGCTATGGTTGAAGAGACTGTAACATCCCATTTTCGGATGTTGAATAGTATCTTTCCGTTTGTCTTCTTGGTTTTCAAAACCTATTTTAAATTATTGTGTATTTGCAAAATTCTCTAGTTTCTGCCTCATTTCAAGATTTGGGTTGAGTTTCGGTTTGAATTTCGGTTTCAACTCAAATCCTCTGTGTTGGGCCTGGCCCATTTCTTTTCTTGGGTTCGGCGTTGAGTCGCCTTGGCACGCTCGTGCTCGCTTTGTTACAACCCTGTGCGCTCACCTGCCCCCTGCTTGCTCTGTCCCGTCGCTCACCTGCCACCCGCCTCGGACCGCGTGTCTCCGAGTCTCTCAACAACTCTCTCGTTCTCTCCTCTAGGCTATAAAAGAGCCAAAGCAGTCCCCCCTTCATCTCCTTCCCCTACTCAACTCTCTAGCTCTCACTTTTGTTGTTGTGGTTTGCCAGAAGCTCTGAGCTCCGAGTTCAAGTCGTCATGCACCTCCTCTCGGTCCTCGCCGCACCAGTACAGCCCCCCCTTTCTACCCCGCGGCAATTCGTGTCCCAGAGCTCCTTGAAGCAATCCCTTCACTCTCTTTCAGTTGTGTTTCACAAGAGCCGCCGCATTTCCTCCTGTCCTTCGGTCCCGGTTAACCCCTTCATCACCGTCCTCCTTCACCTTCGACCACGAGCTTCCTCCCCGCCGCTTGCCGTCTGCCGACCTCCTCCGGCCTCTCTCTCGGTCTTGGTGAGTTTCCTGTGCCCTGTTTTCTATCGTTTTCTTTCGACTGCGTCGAGCAGTCAAGTCTTTCTTTTCTTTCGAGTCCTTTTCAGTCGAGTCATTCTTTCAAGTTCTTCTTTTCTTTCGACTATGTCGAGCAGTCGAGTCTTTCTTTTTCGACCACATCGTAGTCGAGACCCCTTTTTGACCATGTCGAGTGGTCGAAACCTCCTTCCGACCATGTGGTCGAAATCTTCTTTCGACCAAGTAATCGAATCCTTCTTTTTCTGCGACCACGTTGAGTAGTCGAATCCTTCTTTTCCTTCGACCACACTGAGTAGTCGAATCCTTCTTTTTCTTCGACCACACTGAGTAGTCGAATTCTTCCTTCGACCACGCTGAGTAGACGAATCCCCTTTTCCGACCACTCGTATAGTCAAACCCCTTCCGACCACATGAAGTCGATGATCAGTACTCGAAAACACTACAACAAGACCAATCTATTCCAACACACACTAATAACACATATAGCATATGTTGTAGGAAAACTCAACCGCAACACATATTCTCATGTTGCTACGACCCAAGTGTAGAAAGCTCCAAACATACTCAGCTCCTAGTATGTTACCACACTTTATAGTGTAAGTTACAACACTTAATAGACGTGTTGCTAGGTCAATGAACAAATTTTATGACCCATTTAATTACCACCTAATGTTATAGTAGTAATAAAAATAAATTGGTAATTATAGTAGTAGGGACTATTGGCTAAGATACTTGTTGTTCTAGTTCTACTAATCTGCTTATTTGTTTTTATAAGGAATATGCATGCCATCATAATATGGTTGTTGATTATCTCACCATGGCAGTTGCATCCAATGTAGAGTGATTATATAATTTATTACATTGGAAAATGTATTATTTTTTATAATATTATAGGCAAACTAGTGTAAGATCAATGACATCTGATAAACAATTGTTCAATATTGAAGAAGCATATTTGTTTGGCTTATGTACTGCTCCATTGTTTATCTTTTGTTTTTCAATTTATTTATTATTATTAATAATAAACCATCATTTTTAAAAATCGTGAATGACTTTTCTTATCTTGTGGTTTTCAATTTATTTTTTTACTATTAATATTAATCCATAGCTTTTTATAACTCAAAACGAATTTTTTTTATATAAAAAATTGTTCCTCACCGGGGCAATTGTTTGAACCCAGGACATCCCCGTTCGCCTTAGACTAAACAACCATCCGAATAGCTAGTTCTTTCGTTCGAGGTGACGACATAAAATCTAATATTACAAGAGAGGAGCACCTCACGATATCCTTCCAATAATTTCCTCGGCCCAAATTCCCTTCCTAAGTTCCCCATCTCGAGCAGACGCTACGCCCAGAGTCATCTCCTCCTCCGCCGATTCCTCCCTCTCCGTTCATCTGCTGCCGCCGGAGCCAGCAGATCGCCCTCCCCTCATGGGGTGCCTCCTCCGCTAGTGCCTCCTCCTCCGCTGGTTCCTCCCTCCGCTGGTGCCTCCTTCCCTCCGCCGGTTCCTCCCTCCGTCGGCCGGTTCCTCCCTCCCCTTGCCGGTTCCTCCCTCCGCCAGTCCCTCCTCTCCTCCCTCATGGCGCCTCAAGGAGTCCAAAGATCCCACCCACCACTGCTGCTGCCCCGCCTCACCGCCGCCCCCTCCGTATTTGAGTTGTCATTTTTGGATATCATTGTATGTCAAAGCAACATTAATTAGGTTCTCTGTCACTGGTTTCTATTAATTAGAACTATATTTAACTATGAAAGCTAGTGTACTGAGCACTATGTCATTTTTGACAAATAAAACCACTTGTTTAATTTCTGATTGCAACTTTTGATTGTGCCGTAATATCTGTGTGTTAAGCTTCAATTATGGATGTGCATATTGTAAAATAAGATTCAGCTTTTGAGTATCTGTAGTTACATCTTAGTCTGTTATCCCGATGTCAACACTTGGGATTTGGTAAGATTTGCTCTTATTTGAACTAGTTAGATTGAGCTAGAGGAAACCTTGTCAAGTGACCTGAGGTATTTTAGTTTTGTTAGCTCTGTTTGGGTGAGGTTGTTTCAAATCCAGAAGAGATCATAACCAAGGCCTATTTGGTTGTCATCATCAAGACCCAACATGAGGATCATCATTGAGACCTAACCTGTATGAACTTATTATAAAAAATTAGGTTGTTAAGCCAATAAAGGTTATTATCAAAATATAATTTGGCTCTTTTATGCATCTTATCTATAGCTAACATAGAAAAAGTAGTACACTTGGATTTGCTATATTTTTTGCGGACCATGGTTTGCAATACATTAGTTCCTCATTTGTTTATACTGTTGTTAGAACAAACTCCTTTAATGATAGGTTTATTACACATAGTTTGGTATTTGAATAACTTGTTTAATAATATTTGATATTTTCAACACAGTTTTTTGATGGATTTGAAAGCTATCAAGAAATTATTGTGCTCTCAGAGACCAAGTGATGATTACGTGAAAGGGATAGAGGGTTTTCTTGAATTTGCATACAAGGATAAAAGTCCTAATGCGAAGATCACGTGTCCATGTTTGAAATGTGTAAATAGACGGTTGAAGAAGCGAAATGAAGTATATGATGACTTAGTTTGTCATGGAATGCTACGAGGATACACTATTTGGGGTAGTCATGGTGAAATCAGCAGATACATGCTAACCAAGAGTCACAATCACAAAGATGATATGGCAAATAATGATATGCACTAGCTAGTCCAAGATGCTTTAGGATATGCGCATAATGGACATGAAATGAATGAACCTGATGCCCCAAATTTTTTGAAAATGGATCGATGTCAAGTCAAGCCTTTTATAACTTGCTTAGAGATGTTGACGAACCTTTATGGGAAGGGTGTGAACTATCAAAGCTTTCTTTTCTTGTACTTTTGTTTCACACAAAATCCATTAACATGTGGAGTAATAAATCTTTAAATGATTTGCTAGCAATTTTGCAATTGGCAATTCCTAATGGTAAGAACATACCTAGAACATTTGCTGAGGCTAAGAAGATAATTGCAAAACTTGGTCTTAGTTATCAAAAAATTCAGGTTTGTCCAAACAATTGTCAACTTTATCGTAAAGACAAGGCAAATGATGATTTCTGTTTGAAATGTGGAACTTCAAGGTGGAAAAACCAATCAGATAAAACCACTTTGACTAAAGAAAGAAGGCAACCCCAAGGAAAGTGTTACGATACTTTCCAATTAAACCAAGGCTGAAGAGGTTGTTTATGCACAAAGAAACAGCTACTTCCGCAAGATGGCATGATGAGGAACGTACCAAGGATGGAGCATTGCGTCATCCAGCTGATTCACAGGCTTGGAAGGTGATTGATTCTAGGTATCCAGACTTCGCATCAGATTCTCGGAACATTAGATTCGAAATTGCTAGTGATGGGTTCAATCCATTTGGGATGATGAGTTCAACTTATAGCTGTTAGCCTGTTGTCTTAGTACCCTACAACCTTCCTCCATGGTTATGCATGAAATCTTCTTCTCTTATGCTTGCTCTGATAATTCCTAGACCATCTTATCCTGGAAAGAATTTCCACATACTTATGGAGCCACTTTATGAAGAATTAACTGAGTTATTTATGGTCGTTACACCTACGTATGATGCATCTCGAGATGAAATGTTTCAACTTCGTGTTGTTGTATTGTCAACTGTGAGTGACTACCCTGGGCTTGGGATATTTTCTGGGTATAGTGTGAATGGTCAATTTTCTTGTCTGGCTTGTCGCGAAGAAACATGTTCTAAACGCTTGACATTTGGGCGCAAGTTTTGTTTCCTGGGACATCGGCGGTTTCTACCTGTTGGTCATGAGTTTCGATATGATGTCAATCTACAAGCACGGCAAGACCTGCAAGAAATGGAGATTAGATCAGAGCTTCATCCACAAATAAGAGCTTCTAATAAGTTTTACTTGCCTCCAGCTGCTTACACCATGTCAAAAAAAGAAAAGAAACAGTTTTGTAAAGTCCTTCATGATATAAAAGTTCCTGATGGCTATGCAGGAAACATCTCAAGATGTGTAAATGTTGCTCAAGGGAGAATCTCAGGTCTGAAAAGTCATGACTATCATATTCTAATGCAGCAACTACTTCCTGTTGCTTTGCGGGGTGTACTTCCAGATAATGTTGCATCTGTCTTATTTGATTTATCTGCATATTTTAGAGAATTGTGTGCAAAAGTCCTCTATGTAGATGAGCTTGAGAAGTTGGAGGAGTGAATTAGAATGACATTATGTCGTATGGAGATGATATTCCCACCTGGTTTTTTTTACAATTATGGTGCATTTGGTTATTCATTTAGCAACCGAGGCAAAACTTGGAGGGCCTGTGTGTTATCGATCAATGTATTTTGTGGAAAGGTATGCTTCTTTAAGAAACATCCATATAACTACTCAATTATTTTGCTATTTATTGCAGTACATGGTTGTTAACAATTTATTTGGTTCTCTTTCATTTAGGTACCTTTGTGTGTTGAAGTCATATGTGCGTAATAAAGCTCGCCCTGAGGGATGTATTGCTGAAGCATATCTGGCAGACGAGTGCATGACATTTTGTTCGTGATATCTACAAGGTTTTGAGACCAAGCATAATCGACCTTCAAGAAATGATGACCATGATGAGTCATTTGAACATTCTACTCATGAACAAGATCCACCTATGTTTCCTCTGGTTGGAAAACCACTTGGAAAGCCTGGAAACTATATTCTAACGAGTTTGGCCAAAGCACAAGCACATAGATATGTGTTGTTCAATTGTTCTGATGTCAATGTGTACCTCAGGTAATCTTTATTGTTTGTTCAATTGTTCTAATGTCAATGTGTACCCTCAGGTAATCTTTATTGCTTTAAAACAATTTTAAAAATCGCTTTGCACACTTGATGGATTGTTAATTTGATTTGCAGGGAACATGCTGATGAGATTAGGAGTAAATATCCACGTAACGTCAGCCCAAAAATTATAGAGAGAGAGCAAAACAAAAAGTTCCACGAATGGTTTAGAGCTCATGTGAGTACCACATTTCGCATCCATTTGAAGTACCACATAAGTCATCAACTAAATTAGTCCTTACTACGCAGATAATGGCTTTGGAGAGGGAAAGTGGCATCAACAGTATTAAAGAAGAGATTAGATGGCTAGCTCATGGCCCCGTTCAAGTAGCAAAAAAATATCGTGCTTTCAACACCCAAGGCTTTCGGTTTAGGCCTAAACGTCTGGATAGAGTTACACAAAATAGTGGAGTAATAGTAACTGCAAAAACTTCGAGTTATGCTACAGCTGGTGATGCAAATCCTATTTTAGGTGATGTGACGTATTATGGGAGGGTGATCGAAATTATTGAGCTCAACTATGTTAAATTTTCAAGATTACTCTTGCTTAAATGTGAATGGGTAGATGTTCTCACTGGAGAAGGGATTAAAAAGGACAAATATGGCTACACACTTGTCAACTTCTCACATTTAATACATACAGGGGAAAAGATAGAGCATGAGCCATTTATTTTCGCTAATCAAGCTGATCAAGTATTTTATATCGAGGACCAAATAAACCCAGGGTGGTTTGTGGTTATGAAGATGAAACCTAGAGATATATATGACACCGGCAATGAGGAATGGATAGATGACATAGAGAGTGAGCCATTCCATGTTTCACACCTTGGGAGGATGTTCAATAACATAAAGAATGATCAACATTGGGTCAGGACAGATGTTGAGGGCATAATTGTGGATGCTAATAATAATGAATCCAACAATGAAGCTTAGCAGAGGGGGAAAATATTTCATAAAGGTATGTATGATTCATTAAGACAAGCCTGTCTTGATTGCTTGTTTGGAGTACATGCATAATGAATTCTTTATGTGCATATATTGCAGGTTGGCATGTTGGCTGCAACCTGAAAAACTTGCAAAATCCATTTGTTTACCAATTCTGGATCACAAGTCACTGTTGGTGCTTCATTTGAGATCTAACCTTATGCTTCAGATTTTGTTCTGTAGTTGAGCTCAAGCCACTGTTGGTTCCAACATGTAGATGAGTAGATAATTTTGTTTTGTATCCCGTGACTTTATGCTTCAGTGTGACAAAAAATGCTTTGAAGTTTGCCTTGACTTGATGCTTCAGTTTGACGAGCTACAAGATCTTCTCATGGAAGAATTGTGTACCGAGGGGACATGTTTGCTACTCGCTGTGCATTCTGATGATGGTCTTTTCAATGATTGTCACATTGTTTGTCTATTCTTTGTCTTGATTTTGTAACTTAGCATTTAGTTCTCTATAATGATTCTTCTGAAGAGAGCTTTTAGATTCAGACCCAGAGCCTCCTTTTGGCCCGTTACAGTATTACTATTATAATTTCACCTTTGTCTCTATTAGCACCCATGTTTGTGTGTAATCTACTCACATTGTTACCCTTCTTGGTTTTTCGAAGGTTGAAGCCCTTGATGAGATTGAGATTGCAACCAAGCTTCTGGAGGGTGATTGAAGTGATCAGGTATGACATTTTGCAAATAAATGTGGTGTACATATATGGAAGTCCTGGATTTATGAATTCTTCTCATTTGCAAAATCTACATTTATCTTAGAATTTTCAAGTTTGTGGTTAATGTGATTATGCCTAACATGCTT